>OY744545.1:43221118-43226118 GCA_963556195.1 Sepiola atlantica
ATTATTTTTGAATACTGGGAAAACTGACGAAATGTTCCCATGTGTTAAGAAGTACTCCTCCATTAAGCTACTTCCGGTTGCATCTTCTTACGCACTATAATTGGAATGTTGTCAGGACAGATATATGGATGTTGGTTGAAGTGTACAGTCCTACAGGGAAATTAGGAAGATAGGCTGCTCCAATCGCTAAGGGTGGAATTTGATGCAAAGTTCTTTACAAAGAATTTGAAGAACTCACCTTTTGTCTATTAATGAAGAGTAGGGGTAAAACAGGTAATCCAAGCTGTGATGACCAATTCGTATTTTAGAAAGTCGGATAGGAGACATATCTAAGGGCAATCCAGAGGAAATCATCATCAGTAAAATGGCAAATAGATCTTCTTCTTTTGTGTGAATCAGTTGATTCTGGTGTTGGCATTAGTTTCCACGATGTTTTTCTAGTTAGATATTTTTCTGGAAAAACATCGGGTGTTTACGGGAATGATCACGAGGAGGTTGCCAACGTGAAAGTGATACTGTGGAACCGACTGGCTTCGAACTTAGAACACCCAGGTATTCAGTCCGTGTTGTTATCCACTTAACCACCGCCACTTCCCGGCAATTAGATCAAATAGGTTAACTGAAAAAGCTTGATTAAAATGTTCAAAAACAATAGAAAAAAAGAATTGACTAATCGGAACGAAAAATATAAACTATTTAAACCAAAACAAAAGGGAGGCAATCAGAGATGAATCGAAATTGTTCGTGAAAAGTAGTTAAAGAGAAATACTCAACCATTTCTCAATTTGAAATTTTATTTGATTGACAAGGATTTAGTCTATTGAATTTCAAGATATAAATAAAGATTATAGCAAGGAGTTCAGGTTTACTAATTCATATGACAGATTCTACCTAATAAACAATGGGGGCTTTCTATCAAAGTAATTAACGAAATTAGTTTTCATTATGTATAGTTGCTGATTGAATATAGTCTAACATTTCCAGAATTAATATTAAATCAATAAGTGTTACACCAGCCGTTCTAACAGGATAGAAACTACACCGGTTCTCACTATAAATAGTGCGAGTAGACAATCACCAGGCAGAAAAAGGACAGAATTGTAACTGTCTAGCCGAGTGCCAGTCAGTTTCCTTACCTTTGTACCTTTTATGTTAATACACTTGTTATCTTAACCCAACCTCGACTTGACTTCTTCTTCTTTTTACTGTTGGACTACTTCACAACAATAAGTTAATAAAATATAAAATTACTGAAATAAATTATTAATTAATACATTATAATTAAACCTACAACATCAGAAAGTTAAAATCGTAATAGATTGAGGATTAAAACTGATTTTTATAAAACTAAAACAACTTTGTTTTTTGTTTTTTTAATTTAGTTCAACCCAAACAAAGCAGGCTGTTACTGTAGTCGTAAAAGGTTACTGAACATTAAGGTCGAAGTTTTGGGTGACATTTTAAGTTGGGAGCCTTGCCTAAAAACGTCTCTAAAGGATTAACGGTGCTTCTATAATAAAAAGCTGAAAAAAAGTTGTTCTTGTTTTTTAGTGTTGGATAGGTAAATAAGGGGCAGATAACTCTTCACAACAGCTCTAGCTTTCGAACAATATTTTTCTAACCCTAACACTAACCCTAACCCTAACCTTAACCCTAAACCTTAACCCTTACCCTGACCCTACACCTAACCCTAACCCTAACCCTAAACCCTAACCCTAAACCCTGACAATAACCCTAACCATAAACTCTAACCCTAAACTCTTACCCTAACCCTAACCCTAACCTTAACCCTAAACCTTAACTCTTACCCTTACCCTAACCCTAACCCTAAACCTAACCCTAACCCTAACCCTAAACCCTAACCCTAACCCTAAACCCTAAACCCTAACAATAACCCTAACCATAAACTCTAACCCTAAACCCTAACCCTAACCCTAACCCTAAACCTAAACCTAACCGTAACCCATACCCTTTTATGTCTAATCGACGTTCTTCTTGCACAGTAGCCACATGTGCAACGCCAATTAAAGCCATCAGTTTTGATTACTGGAAAATCGTGTTTAAAATTCGTTGTAAGAGTTACCTGCCCCTTATTTACCTCTCCAACACTAAAAGACAAGAAACACTTTTTTTCGGCTTGTTTTTATAGAAGCACCGGATTAACGTTATAGTCTGATAAGATTCTTATGTTTGAAGCGTTTTGTATATTTCTAGTGCGATAAAGTTAATGTGTGATATATGGTGTATTGAGACAAAAAATTATTGTATCAAATAGAAAGTCAAAATAATTTATATCCATCTTCTGTCAAAGACATAGGGAAGCGAATTTGCGGAGCATGTTCTGCATTCCTACTAGCCTAAATGCAAGTGGAATAAGTGTACCACATCATAGATCAGAATACAAAATTAGTAATAATGCTGATTCCCGCCCAATAAGAAATAAGACGTTTTTTTCAAATAATAATTGAAACTTCTTTTTTAATAACTAACAAGTTGCTTCCATCTGATGAGAAGTATATTTTATTACTTTGAAATGTCCGGATATAAGGACTTGAATCCTTCTTATGAACATATAAAGTACACACATCTATGTTAAAACTTAGATAATAATTTGGTTCATTTTTTACATATATAATTTATATATTTCCTAACTATCTCTCTTTATATATATATATATATATATATATATATATATGTATATATATGTATATATATATATGTATATGTATATATATATGTATATATATATGTACATATATATGTACATATATATATGTACATATATATATATATATATGTTCATATATATATGTATATATATTTATATATACATATGTATATATATACATATATATGTATATATATTTTTATATATACATATGTATATATACATATATATGTATATATATTTATATATACATATGTATATATATATATGTATATATATATATTGTGTGTGTAGTTAGGCATCATTTTTTCATTTAAGTAAACATTGTTAAAAGTAACAGCATGTTTTTGCTTATTATACATCTTTTTATTTTTTTCAATTTTTCAATTTTTCTAATGATCTTTTATGTTAAAATCAAAACAATAAATGAAGCTCCATATGTATCTTCGCGTGTGCGTTTCTCTTTTTTCTTTTGAAATTCTCATATTTTCTTCAGCCTTTTCGTTCATTTGCTTTTGTCACCTGAAGATTATTCGACGAATAATCGAAAACGTTCGTGATACATATGGAACATAATTTTGTTGTATTTTAACACAAAAAAGATCATTAGAAAAATAAAATATACATAAAAATTATAGTTTAGCAAATTATTTCTGTTATTTTTGACAATGTGTATATGTACGTGTATATATTGTAAATATATAGATTTGAATAGCTACACATATGCGAACGTATTTAAATATGTTGCTTTTCTACAGACCACTGATTTAAAATTTCGAGTATAAAAATTAGACATTTGTTTATATTTGTATTCCATCTTCGCTTTCACCTGTCAATTAACATCCATTGCCCATTCTTTTTATATTATCCACCTATAATTATTAAGTAACTTGAATTTAGATTCTCCGACCAAATAACACTTCGTTAGAAAATGTCCCTGTTTTTGTATGTCAATCAATTTCTTGTCTGGTGATACCAGATCAGGCTGCCCTGTAGCTCCCTGAGACGAAATTCACCTACATTGACGTTTTTTGGTTTGTTTTTTTTGTAAAACTTAATTATGTTCTACAAAACCAAAACCAAAAACAACAGCCCCTCTCCCTTTCTCCCTCCCCTTTTTTATTTTATTTTTCCTACCCTACTCCCGGTCCTGGATATGACCTTAAACTACATCCGATGGTGAGATCCGGCTTACGGACTTTGGGGAATGTGGAGCCTCCTCTTAATTACCATTGCTCCCAGGTCCACCCTGACACGGAGTGGTAGTACCTGTTAGGGTCCCAACTATGGGTTAAATAGAAACAGATATTAAAAGTAAACAAATATACTTTAACAACCAAACCAAACACCATCAATAAATATTTGAACATATAAAGAACTTGAAGCATAAAAACTTTCACCAAAATGACTGCATTCGGCATTAAATAACCTGAAAAGGGTTGATATGCCGTAAAACAAAACAACCAAACTAAACACCATGAATAAATATTTGAAGATATAAACAACTTGAAGCATAAAAACTTTCACCAAAATGACTGCATTCGGCATTAAATAACCTGAAAAGGGTTGATATGCCGTAAAACAAAACAACCAAACTAAACACCATGAATAAACACTTGAAGATATAAACAACTTGAAGCATAAAAACTTTCACCAAAATGACTGCATTCGACATTTAATGACCCGAAAAGGGTTGATATGCCGTAAAACAAAACAACCAAACCAAACACCATCAATAAATACTTGAAGATATAAAGAACTTGAAGCATAAACACTTTCACCAAAATGACTGCATTCGGCATTAAATAACCTGAAAAGGGTTGATATGCCGGAAAACAAAACAACCAAAACAAAACAACCAATTTCTTGTAATTACCAAATTTACGCTCATCTACATACGGAGGCATGATATTAATATTTTTGTAGTGATTATCAGTTGCTTACCATGAAACAAAGTTTTAGGGAATTTAAAGACAAAACAATATTTTTCATGGCGTTCAAGCAGTGTTGATCAGACACCACCACCCCCGTCAAAAAGGGTCTACGGTCCAGATACCAGATCCAGTTATTGTTTTACATTGATAACCACCTAACATATTTTGCTATTAAACATACATTATTAACCTGTATTGTTCGTCCTTGCTTCATGCTATAAGAAAAATATATTAATTATTTCCAAAACTAATTTATCTTACTGCGTTTAGACGAATCCATTTATACTACTTATACAATTGCCGTGGTACTATTTTTACAATTAAAGTAACATTTTATACTAAATTTCTTATCTAATTTTGGATTTGCTTTATAGGTGATATATATATATATATATATA
>OY744545.1:43228618-43246118 GCA_963556195.1 Sepiola atlantica
GGTTACTTAACATTACCCCTGCATATATTTGATTAAGCAGAAGTATAAGTTCCTGTTTGTTCCTTTTAAATCCAATTTTTTGAGTTGACGAGCCAACGATTAAATGCTCCAGTGTGCCCGCCAATTCGAAAATTTAGATAAAAAAGGAACTTTCACTTCTGTTTAATCAAACATGTATCAAAGAAAAAATTCTGACAATATATATATATATATATATATATATATATATATATATATATATATATATATATATATATATATATATTTATATATATGTGTGTGTAATTATTTAATAATAAACATTTTATTATTATTCATATACGTCCTTTTGGCCAAGATCAAAGTGTAGTATCTGTTCCGATGGATACTACACCCTATAGACCGGTACCAACTTGGCCTTCGGGCTTTGATTCCGCCGGTCTGTGAGTTTGTCTTGTGCAGTTCTAGGAGGTGCAACCTCCCAGGCTTTGTCTTCTCACTCTTTGAGAAGAAGTTTATTTATTGCTAATCGCCTGAGGCACCCCTACCGGCGAATGCCGACGGGACTGCCCACACATTTTTTGTAAGCCAGATCGCTCTTAATTCTCTAGGGCGCTGGCTTTTTAAATCCCGATCTTGTGTCACATCTTACCACTGTGGGAGGAAGATAAATATAACGTTTTATCCTAACGGAATCTTCAGTGTGGAAATAACTGTTCAAGCTGGTCAGACGATTCGAACTCCGGAGGACGAGTCAACATTGACTCAAATCCGAGCGCTCTAACCGATGAGGACAATTTCAACTGTTATGGTACAAGTAGAGAAATAAAACCTATTTATGTCTATTCAGGCTGACAACATAGTAAACCGTATTAACAGTGTTCAGCAAATCACGTAGACAGGAACTAGCATTTAGCGTAGATTAGACATCTTATATTATTTATTTTAAAGGGCCCGTCCGAAAGAGAAATATAAATAATTATTTAATAAAAAATATGTAATTATTATCCACATACGTATGCGTTTACTCCTAACGTAATCTTCAGCATGGAGATAATTGTTCAAACCGGTCGCACGATTCGAATCCCGAAACACGAGTCCCCTTTTACTCAAATCCCCCTAAAAAGTGTGTATATATATATATATATATGCGAACATTGGTAAAAATAACAGAATTTGTCTGCTCAATTATATCTTTTCAATTTTTTCAATTTTCCTTATAGTCATTTTTGTATTAACATCAATAAAAATATTAAATGTGCAATAGGTTTCACGAACGTTTTCGATTCTCCGTTGAAACGTAATGCGATTTTAACGTAATGCAATTTTATTCTGCGATGTCACTCTAGCGTCGCTGAATTTAAATCGTCAACGTCTTTTCTGGAACAATGCGTGTTTTTGCGTCATCTTTTTAAAAAGTCTCTTCTTTCTTCAGCTTTTTTGTTCGTTTGCTTTTGATACATGAGGATGATTTGACGAAGAATCGAAAACGTTCGTGGAACCTATGAGACATTCATTAATGTTTTTGATTTTAATACAAAGAAGGCCATCAAAAAAATAAAACACAAAGGTATAATTAAACAGATGAATTCCGTTATTTTAAACAATGTTTGCATAAATGAGATGTTGCCTAGATACACACACAATATATATATATATATATATATATATATATATATATATATATATATATATATATATATATCGTTGAAAACTCATTTGTTTTGTCGCGGTTAAATTTGAAATATAATTTTTGTTGGTCTCTCACGGGGAAATTCGAAATATCATTTGTTTTGTCGCGGTTAAATTTCAAATATAATTTTTGTTGGTCTCTCACAGTTAAATTTGAAATATTATTTGTTTTGTCGCGGTTAAAATTTGAAACATAATTATTTTTGGTCTCTCACAGTTAAATTTGAAATATCATTTTTGTTGATCTCTTTTGGTTAAATTTGAAATATAATTTTCGCTGGTCTTCCATGCTTAACAATGAATAGCATTTACGTTGTTATGTATTGTTTACATTTTAAATATCATTTCTTTGGTCTGTCTCGGTTAAATTTTAAATAGCATACTCGTTGTTTTGTCTCGGTTAAATTTTAAATAGCATACTCGTTGTTTTGTCTCGGTTAAATTTTAAATAGCATACTCGTTGTTTTGTCTCGGTTAAATTTTAAATAGGATTTTTGGTTGTTTCGTTTTGTTTAAGTTTTAAATATCATTTTCGTTGTTTTGTTTCGTTCAAATTTAAAACATCATTTTCTTTGGTGTGTCTCGGTTATACTTAAAATAGCATTTTTGTTCGTCTGTCTCGGTTAAATTTGAAATATCATTTTCGTTGTTTCGTTTTGTCTAAGTTTGAAATATCATTTTCGTTGGTGTATCGGTTAAATTTGAAATATCATTTTCGTGTCGGATTGACTCGCCGTATCTAACGAATATCCATTTCTTTTTTTTCTGTCCTGACGCACTTTTATCCAACACCTTAACTTTAAATTTTATTTCCTTTCTTTGGGACGATCAACTTGCATGCCATCTTCATTCCAGATTGACGAACAATGTGCCTTCTCTTCAACGATCCCATTACCATTTATTTAAAACTCTATTTTAATGCGATTTTGTTTTAAATGTTATCTTCGCTATCCCAAAAACCTGAAATATCTCGAATTGTCCGCAATTCGCTCCTCTTTCCTTTTCCCCGCCCCTTCACCTAATCTGTCATTGTTTCCGTTAATCACTATGTCAAGCTGTCCAACGATTTTTTTTCCTTTCTTTCTCTGGAAAGGGACCCGAGGACGGATTTTTCTGCTAAGGACCGAAATCCAACTTTTCAGAATATGTATTCGATTCTTTAAACAACCATTTCAATGTTTTATTTGTCCTCTCCGCTTCTTCTAGAGAATCGTCAATAAACCACTTCTACATTTTTTTCCATTTTACTCCGGTAAGTTATCAGAGATCAATGGCCGTCTTCCTGGGGCTAACCCTTTATTTCGTATGAGAAGTAGAGAAGAACCTTAAATAAATATTCATATATCTATGTAGATATATGAATATTTATTTGAGGTTCTTCTCTATTTCTTGTTTGCAATGAATGCATGGTAACGTTTGAAAAAAATTTGTTCTTGTTTGAATTGTATCATGAGTAAATATACACTCATCATAATTTTAACAAAATATTTGCCTGTGAATATTGGAACAAACATTGATTAGTCAAACTACCAACTATATCAGTTATGAGAAGGCATTGTATTGAGGCATAGCCTTTACAAAAGTAGTGACATTCCATGATAAATGCCAGTATACTGAAATCATATGCCCTTAATTGGGTTAAGATGAAAATTCATATACACTAAATGTACAAAAGCAAGGAAATTCCCAAATGTTTACACTTTTATTGTCATTAAGGGTATGCGAGCACAACATGCCTATGTATTTTACCGGTAGGAATTTTTCTTCAGCGCTCCTCACACACTTCATCCACTCATGCATAGAGATTTATACTGTAGTGATGTGATAATTAAATGATTTGGTGGATATGTAGTCATACCCTTAATGACAATAAAAGTGTAAACATTTGGGAATTTCCTTGCTTTTGTACATTTAGTGTATATGAATTGTCATCTTAACCCTATAAAGGGAATATGATTTCAGTATACTGGCATTTGTCATGGAATGTCACTACTTTTGTGAAGGCTATGCCTTAATACAATGCCTTCTTATAAGGTTTTTTGAATTTTCTGGAAAACTAAGGTATGTATTAAACTGAAATTAAAATGCCATCAACTAGACCCTAGAACTTCTATCACTGCCAAAAATCAGCTGAATCCATCAAATAGTTGATGAGATACAGGATGGCATATATGTACGTACGTATGTACGTACACACAGATAACATGATTTCCTTATTGAACTTTCTGGATCTCTGCGTTGCCTTGAATAATGATGCTTAAATTCTACACATGTATAGAACCTATCAAATAAAAATTTTGTGCAAAGTTTTAACTAATTTGGTTTATTGGTTTTTAAGTTATAATTGATCAAAGAAATGAGATTTTCAGCAGAGGCCATTCGTGTAGTCTATTAAGGGATAGCGCGCTCTCGCGCCTCCCTCGATTCACATATCTATGAAGATATATGAATATTTATTTAAGGTTCTTCTCTAAAACCTTGAATAATGAAAGCATTGAAGAATAACATTCCTTAATATATTCTCCATAATAGACCAATTAACAATGGTATAGTTTTTTTGTGGTTTTAGCTTGGTTTTGCTTTATTCTAGAACCAGAATTCATCTAGTCTGGTGGAGTATCAACCTCACCGTTTTTATTTGTAGCATCATTAATAGAAGAAGATGCACCATTCCTTGTATGAGCGATTAATTACTCATTCCCAAAGGATTTCATTTGGGCTTCGAATACTATGTTAGTGTTAATATTTAGTCAGTGGTTTACTTGTAAGGCGAGCTATCGTCATGCCATGTTGTCATGAAAACCGCTTGTACAGAGACACTCGAGGATGGTGTCTACATAGTATCAGAATTTATGATACTCTTAAAATGAAACCAAGTCAATTGACTCGTTCTATTCGCATTGCATAAACATTCTATAATCATAAATGTTCTATAAGAATTCTATACACTTTTTCAATAAGTCGATTCTACATAGCATCAAACTGTATCATATTCTTCAAATATGATATTCTTTTCTATTCTCTTTCCCAGCCCTTCACGTTCTTTCTCCTATCTCTCTCATTCTTCCTGTTTTCTCGTTCATCTCATCATTTCTCCTATCAATCGTCTTTTAATTATATTATGACGTATAAACAATCTCATCTCGTCGCGCCACAATACTTTTTGTGACGTACACGTTAACAAATTAAGAGACTATTTTTTATTTTTTATTTTTTATTTTTTTTATCTTCCTCCCACAGCGGTAAGATGTGACACAAGGTAAGGAAAGTGTGATTTTTGAAAAGCCAGCACCCGAGAAGGTGAGCACTCTGGCCTACAAAAAATGCCTGGGCAGCCCCGTCGGCATTCCTCTGTAGGGGCGCCTCAGGCAGTAAGCAATCAACTTACACCTCCCCAAAGAGGGGAGGTAAAGCCTGGGAGGGTCGACCTCCTCGAACTGCACAGGACAAACCCACACACCGGCGGAATCAAGACCATGTCTATGGGGTGTAGTATCTATCGGATCAGTTACTACACTGTGATCCAAACTAAAAGGCCAATAACTCTCTTATTATTTTAATGGTTGGCGTTATCTGTTGTTGTTTTTGGACGTAGTCTACTGTACACGAATATAGACAAACAAGCAAGATAAAAAACATGCAAGCTAGTATAGTTCACAGTTATTTAAGTATACTGGCCTTTTGGCTAAGATCAAAGTGTAGTATCTGTTCCGATGGATACTGCACCCCATAGACTGGTATTGTCTTGGCCTTCGGGGCTTGATTTACGCCTGTCTATGGGTCTGTCCTGTGCAGTTCTCGGAGGTCCACCCTCCCAGGCTTCGCCTCCCCTCTTTGGAGAGGAGTAAGTTTATTGCTTACTGCCTGAGGCGCCCCTACCGGGGAATGCCGACGGGGCTGCCCAGACAATTTTTAAAACCCACTTTCCCGACCCGACCTTGGGTCACATCTTACTTTTGGGAGTAAGATAAAAACTGGCCTTGTGCCTAACTCCTGGAGAGGAGTAAATCAATACTCTATGCTATCTTACCCCCTCTTTCTGCTTCGCTCTCTCTTCCTTATCTCTTTCCTCTTTCCCCCTCTCTCTCTCTCTGTCCCTGCCTTTTCTCAAATTTCCCGATTTTCTTCGCTCCCTCTTTCTATTTGTGAGGTAAGGCACAAGGCCAGTTTTATCTTACTCCCACAGGGTAAGATTTGACCCAAGGTCAAGTCGAGAAAGTAGGACTTGAAAAGCCAGCGCCCGAGAAGGTGAGCACTCTGGCCATTATAAATTGCCTGGGCAGCCCCGTCGGCATTCCCCGGTAGGGGCGCCTCAGGCAGTAAGCAATAAACTCACTCCTCCCCAAAGAGGGGAGGCAAATCCTGGGAGGGTGGACCCCCTAGAACTGCACAGGACTGCCCCATAGACCGGCGTAAATCAAGCCCTGAAGGTCAAGACGATACCAGTCTAAGGAGTGTAGTATCCATCGGAACAGATACTACACTTTGATCTTGGCCAAAAAGCCGAGACGTGCAAAAGCCACCATTGAATATTTCCTCCATTCATCTATTCAGTTCGCTTCATTTGTTTTAAAGAATGACGTAATGCTTTTGTGACATCACTCACACTGACCTCATACATACCAGCAAACAAGGTAACAGACAGAGAAGCAAGACCACATATCAAGGCTCGTCTAACACGTAGGTAAGGAATCACGTCGCTTTTCTGTCTGTAAATTATTAGATGACGTCATGATTATGTGACGTAATCCACCGTGTTTGGTTATCCCAATCTGTTTTAATGGATGACGTCAAAATAGCCTTGACGGCATTAAGTGTGCATGGGGACAAACAAATAAAGTAATCAGACCAAAAATAAACATGATAACAAGATCCATAGAGTTTTAATCGGAAACAAGACCACCGAGTCTAGACGGTTCGTCTAGTATATATATATATATATATATATATATATATATATATATATATACACACATATATATGTATATATATATGTATATGTATATGTATATATACATAATGGTAATATATATATATATATATATATATATATAATGGAAATATATATATATATAATGGTAATATATATACCGTCATTGTTAACATACGCACTCGAAGTCACAGATCGTCTATAGTTTTTTTTTTATGTGGATAACGTGATTCTTTTCCGACTTCTTCTTTTTGTGACGTCATCAAGAATATTCGCGGTGGTTTTATCTACTTTAGTAGATGACGTCATGGCTTTAAGATGTTTTCTTTTAGTGGCATCATCCAATGCACACGGGGACAAGCATGATTACCATACTTTAATAGTATATATATATAAATATTTGCATTCATCTTTATCCGTATACCTTTCATTCTAACGGGAATCGTCAGTGTAAAGATGATACTGGTCGCAGGACTCGAACCCGGGAATGCGAGTCATGTTTTTTACTAAAATTTAGTCGCTTTAGACCACACGGCCCCTATAAACTACCTGATTAGAGATTAAACGTATTAAACGCAATCGCTGTCAACAGTCTTCGATTCGACTGCTTAAAGAACGGGCATTAAAGCTACGATGACAACTGTGTTAATACTGCTCACTACAGTGCCCAGCCTAGATTTGGAGGCAATAATTAATATATATATATATATATATATATATATAAATATAATAATAATGGTAATAATCCAGGTAAAAACATCCACATGGTAGTAATCCAAAGAATTTCAACCGGGTTTATGAAAAGTGCTCAATATCAAATAGAGCTTTATATATGATACTTTTTATTTACACAGACATGTACAAAATCTGCGACACTGGCATGTCGATGTTATAGATCAATAGTTATTATAAACTGAGATCTCATCAAGCAGAGTTAGAATCCGATCTTAACCTTAGATTATATTTGGAGAGATGATCTGTGGTTACGAAGTCAACGTTTGTATGTGTGTTATTGAACTCGATATCTTAACAGTTAAAACATTCAAATGAGTTTCAATAAGGGTTAAATTTTTCACAGAATCTTAATAGACAATTGAAGCATCCCTTTGATTCGATCTAAGTTTACTAGGAGCAGTTATCTGTTAGGTCCATCTGAAATTTATTAGAACATGAATAAAATGAATATGAAAAATAAATTCTCTTTTTGCAAAACAAAACAAAATTAAACAAAGAATATCCCAATTGAGTATTTTTTAAGAGTTTAAACAGTTAAATAATTATTTTAGTGGTATTTAATTTTTTTTAAATAATTAAAGGAAAAGGGAATTTATTTAGATTTGTTAAAGTCATTTGCTGTTTTACAGAAATTATGAGAAACATCATAACCAGTAGTGTTTAAGAACACCACAGCGCTAATAGTTTTTTTTTTAATTATTTGACCTCATATTCAAAATGCTATTTTTAACTTTTCTTCCAAAGCAAGAATTGTAAACAAGGTTATATTTGAAATTATTTTCCATATGAAAACTTCCGACAAGAATTATATGTCTATAGGGACAACGTCTGTGAATGTAGCCTTTGTAAATAAATATATATATATATATATATATATATATATATATATATATCTTAGATTCTTGCCTAGTCAGCCATGTGGATGAACGGTGAATACCAGGAAACACGATAGATAGATAGATAGATAGATAGATAGATAGATAGGTAGACAGACAGAGAATATAGATAGATAGATAGATAGATAGACAGATGGAGAATTTGGATATATATATATAGAGAGAGATAGATAGATGAAAAGATAGATAAGCAGATAGATAGATAGATAGACAGACAGCGAATTTAGATAGATAGATAGATAGATAGATAGACAGATGGAGAATTTTGATATATATATATATAGAGAGAGAGAGAGAGATAGATAGATAGATAGATAGATAGATAGATAGATAGATAGATAGATAGATAGATAGATAGATTAGGGAGAAGGGCAGATGGAGATAACGATGGGATAGTAGAGGTCGTAACCCAATATCGCATTTGCTATTCTAATGGCATCGAACTATCAATCAACGCTCGTAAAAGAGGGTTCTGTGATTAATTCTCTTTTAAAACAGTCGCCGAAAAAATCTTTCAGATTTATGTGATTGCTTTAAGAGTGATATAAAATCGTGACGCCGGAGACAGAAACAGAGAAAATAAAAGTAGGGTGGACAAAACCACTGAAAAAAAACAACGTTTTTGTAATATGAATTTATAACGCTGTGATAAAACATGAATGGGACGGGAGAGAGACAGAGAGAGACACAGAGAGAGAGAGAGAGAGAGAGAGAGAGATAGAGAGAGAGAGAGACAGAGAGACAGAGAGAGAGAGAGAGAGAGAGAGAGAGAGGGGTATGTGCCCGGATAACAAAGCATGCGTTTAAAGTCACGTGATCGTCAGCAAAATCAGAAGAGAGGGCCAAAGCATTGCCCCAAACATGGAAAAATAAGACACATAAAAGGGTGAAGTTTTGTACGGTTTATTGAGAAGTGTCACCCTATTGTCCGTATTTTTTCTGGAAGGTAATAGAGAGTGAACAAGTGTGTCCAACTGTTTAAAATACTTGCATTTTAATCAGTTATCGGTTATGGGTTCGATTTCGGTCTAGCGTCACCTTTGGTAAATGACTGGAAACAATATGAAACGTGTTCAGCTAAGATTTTGTGTACGATGAAACTGTGTATGGTGTAAAGAGAACTGTAAACTGCCACGCTTCGCTAGCTTGTGTTAAGCCATCGAACACACAGCTCACCTGCAACCACCGAAACGAGTTATAGGGTTTGTTCATTATTAATACCGAAATATATATATATATATATATATATATATATATATATATATATATATATATATATATATATATATATATATATATATACAGTAAGTTATGAAAATATATTTATGGCAGTAAAGCTACACAGAGGCTTCCGCGTTTCATTCCCGTAAGGAATCGTCAGGCTAACGATTCTCTGCTGAGATGACAACCCCCTACGGAGGATGACGATTCTCTACGGGGATGAAACGCGGAAGCCTCTGTGTAGCTTAATGGCCGTAAATATATTTGCATAACTTAGTTCCTATCTCTACGCACGTATTGACCACTGTCAATATATATATATATATATATATATATATATATATATATATATATATGTATATAGTCTAAAGAAGGTTTGAGTCATTTTAAATAAAGAAAGAAAATGCAGTTTAAATTCCAAGGGATACTAACTGAATCCAAATGATCGCAGACGTAGCATATACACAAGCCTACTTATTGCTAGAAAATTTACAGATACAGAATGGGATTCAAGTATATAACAGTGACATAAAAACAGGGGACCTTAATTTAAATCGTCAAATATTAAACCGGGATCATCAGCTCTTTATCATGTAACTCTTTCGGAGATTTAAACACATAATAGTTATATATATATACATATATATATATATATATATATATATATATATATATATATATATATATATATATATATATACAGGGTGGGCAAAAATAAGGGTCCTATTTTTAAAAATTCATAACTTTTTTATTTATTGATTTTTTAAATTTTTTTTTTAGAATAAGTAAAGGACCCCTTCCGAAGCAAGCATGAGCCGTATTAGCCCTAAGGAACGTACCCTCATTTAGAAAACATTATTTTTGCTTAAAAAACTCAAAACAGTGTAAAAAACAATACTTTAGTTTTTGTAAGTTTTAAGAAGTGTTTTTCGGCTAAAATTTGTTTTGTTTATTTCAAAAAATCTCGGAAGGGTCAGTCTACACACACATAAAGTTTGGTGAGTTTAACTTTTATTTTGTGGAAGTTATTCAAATTCAAGTTATTCAAATTTAAATATAGGACTCTTATTTTGGCCCACCCTGTATATATATATATATATATATATATATATATATATATATATATATATATATATATATATATATATATATATATATATATATATATATATAGTCTCGGAGGTTTCTCAACCATTAAAACTATATAAAAAAAACGAAAAAAAAAAACTTAAGTCCCAAGTCGTTCACTGGAAAATCACTCATGTAAGTCAATTTAATTTTTACAGTTATTATATTAGTTTGCTTCTAACATTATTTAAGGGATCATCAGTTGTTTACCATGAAACACTGTTTCGGGAATTTAAAAACAAGACAGTATTTAATTCCATGGCTTCCCAGCAGAGTTGATCAGAACCCACTTCCCTTAAAAGACAAAAACATAAACGTTCCGTATACTAAACCTAAGTTATGTTCCGTATAAATGTTTTGCTATACTTATATTAGTAATTAAAAAAAGTCCTCCTTACCTGTGTTGTTCGTCTGTCTAATTAAATTTATCCGTTACTTACAAAAATGTTGCTGCATTTTAAAGTGTTTAGACGAATACATTACACTACTTTTTAGGTGATTAATGTATTTTTAGTTTTATATTTAATTAAATATATAAAAAATATAAACTATATATATATATATATATATATATATATATATATATATATATATATATATATATATATAAAAGAATGGAAAGGAATTAGAGAAAGCAAAAGCCAAATCAAAATTCAATTCTATTGCTCAGGCAAGGTATATTCCGCAAAAAAGGCAATTTATTCAAGTTAAATTTTCCTTAAGCCAGGCTTTTCAAAGATCAAAATCTTATCATCAGGGGAAGTCGCTGGGATAGATAAGTTGGCAAAGGCCAAGATTTAAAATTTGAAAAAATAAAATAAAAGTTGTAGGGAAAGAAACCCAGGGGAAAACTCTGCCAGAATGCAAGCAAATGTCCGATTGCTAAAAAGTCCAGCGGAGAGAATGAGATGTAGATAGGTAGGTCGTTAAATATATATATATATATATATATATATATATATATATATATATATATATATATATATATATATATATATATAAAGTAATCCGTGCTTTTAAGAAGATAATAACAACGAAAAACAAAGTGAATGTTTCACATTTTTCAAACGTCATGGTTTACCTCGTGTTGTTGGTTGAAAATATTCAGAAAGAAAAGTAGAGTTTTTGTTGTCTTAATGGAGAAGCATCACCGTATAACTTGTTTTAAATAGTATAAACACAAAATAAGTAGAATATTGGCTGAGATTTAGGGGGAGAGCTATCACACAACAATTCGTTTAAAAAAAAAAGTAATACACCGCTAATGTAATATGGTGCTAGGTGTTAAACGTCGATATTTCTTAATTATTTCGTCTACAAATCTTATTTAAGTTTATATCAAATTATAAACATATATATATACAAATATGCGATCACCAGTAATCATATAAACATTTACAGGCGACATTCAATAATTGTTACCACGATTGTTTTCAGAAATTTAGCATCTTATTGTTGAGGCGTGATGTCGTCTGGGGTGTGTATAATCACATTATCAACTCTGTTGCTCGTACCACGGTGTCGTCATTGTCTTCGATATTATTTTAGGACACACATCTTTTTCTGTAAAGATTTGATTCGCGTGAAAATATACTCAGACATCGTTTCAGAAATTATAGAAAGAGACATAGAAAGAAAGAGATAGAGAGAGAGAGCAACTACATATAGAGAAACATATATAGTTATAAACTCGGCTAATATATATATATATATATATATATATATATATATATATATATATGGGGTAAGGTACACGCTAAGTCATGAAAATGAAATGCCGTGGCAGACAAAATGTTTGAAAAAAGAGACAAACGGAAAACAGGTTTCCAACCGGTCAAATCTCTTGCTTTTGTTTTTCTCCTGCATTCTAACCTGTTTTCCGTGTGTCTCTTTTTTCAAACACACACACACAAGGTGCGAATCAAATTTTATTAGAATTCAATGTTCAGGCAAAGTACCTTAATTCCTTAACTCATGAGTTTTCAAAGAAAATTCTTCTCCTCAGAGGACCATTACCACAATGACATTACTTATTACTCTTTCCAAATGATGTTTATTTAAAGTTATACAATATAACACAAAATTTATTTAAACAACGTCACAGAAATTAACATTTTCTCTCTCTATCTTTCTCTGCCCGAAGCATCTACCTGACATGAAGTAATATAAAGAACTTTATATTTTAAGTCCAACTCCCTTTGTGTCAGTTAATTGTAATTAATTGTAATTAACCAAGTAACGACCAAAGAATATAGACCTATGAAGAAGCACCCACTAGAGAGGTGACCAGTCCAGCGAACAGTTTCAGTGAACAGTTTCAGCGAACTTCCCTTAATCGCTTCATCTCATGAGATAAATAATATCATCATATATAGTATCCAAAATAGATCTGATTGGATTCCAATTGGGCTTATTCGATTATGTCCAAGTCTGGTTCGGTATAGATTACTCTACTCGTACCTCATGTCTTCTTGGCTAAGATCAAAGTGTAGTATCTGTTCCAATGGATACTGCACCCCATAGACCGATCTATGGGTCTGTCCTGTGCAGTTCTAGGAGGTCCACCCTCCCAGGCTTCGCCTCCCCTCTTTGGGGAGGAGTAAGTTTATTGCTTACTGCCTGAGGCGCCCCTACCGAGGAATGCCGACGGGGCTGCCCAGGCAATTTTTAAACTCCACTTTCCCGACCCGACTTTGGGTCACATCTGACTTGTGGGAGTAAGATAAAAACTGGCCTTGTGCCTAACTCCTGGAGAGGAGTAAATCAATACTCGTACGTCATGTCTTGTTTTCGGAAAATAACACTGAACTAGAGAAGGCTTGGGAAGATTAAAAAAAACACATTTTAAAAAGAAGGTTATGAATAGGTTTTTATTTAATGGGCACAGAGAAAAATGACAGCTGAGAAGAGGCGGAGAATTAGAAGGGTAAGTCATGGGGCGGTTATGAGAGAATAGAAAAGGGGTATGGGTACATGTCGTAGGATAGGTGATGAAACAAAGGACTGGTTCAAAAGGGTAAGGGGGTTCCATATTGAAGAGCAATGAGAAAATGATACGAAACGGTGATGGCGAAAACGAGCAGCCAAAAGGATGCGGCTTGGTTGTGAGATGTGGGCTGGTATGCAACGAGGAGTAATATAAATGAAAGACAACAGAAAAATCAATTGTCTTTTTTACGACATATCAACCCTTTCGCGACTAGCTAGTGCTAAACATTAAAACTGTTATAAAATATAAATCGGTTGGATTGGTTCGTCTTTATACGTCAAATTATATCACTCTCAAATATGGCTTAATTTCTCTGCGAGCATTTAGAGAAAGAACGAGTCCGTTTTCCCATCGTTTTACATACGTGCGTCTGTAATCATCACAGTGTGTAAATTAGATGGCTTCTATGTAGGAAATAGAAATAATAAGAATCATGATTTTATATGATAATGATGATGATAATAATTATAATAATATAAATAATAATAATGATAACAACTACTACTGCTACTGCTACTATTACTACTACTACTACTACTACTAATAATAATAATACAAATAAGAATAAGAATAATAACAGACGTATCAGAGTGTATGACCAAATGAAAGAAACACACTAATACAAAAAGACGCAAAAAAGGAAACGATCCTTAGCAACTACAGACCAATAACCTGTTTACCAACAATGTGGCAGATCCTAACAGTACAATTGAGACCACAAATATACTACTTCCTAAACAATTCTGTTTAGGATCTACGTTGTGTATTGAAAGCCATCATAGTGTTCATGGAGTTGAATTCAAAGTGAGAGAGTAAGAAGTGGTTTCAATTCAGGTAAAGAGCCTAAAAACTTGCGTTGAGACAGAAGTCAAAAAGTTAAATTAGCCGTTAGAGGAATTGAAATTCATCATTTAACAGTTAATCTATCAATGCCATTAAATCCTATCCTCAAGTAAGTTTTAGCCTTTATAAATTGGGACTCATTAGTAAAAACAGCCTCAGCTTGAATAAAATATTTAACAAAAATAAGTAAATTCCTATCAATCAGAAAGGTAGGACGTTTTGGCCGGCACTGTAGTGTTGTTGGCATTAGTTTTTTCCAATTCTTTCTACAATGGGGTACTTACAGGATGGGACCACTTGAAGGTTGTCAACATGCACAATCCGGTAGTCAGTGCACGTCAGTATCAACTTGAAAACCTCTGTATCTTAAAAATACAATTAAAATCAGCTATAGTTGCACACCCCATCTTATTACCACGATCAATAAACAAAACTGGAACGAGCTGATGAGACCAAAATTAAAAATGCGGCCTCTGTAATTATAGAATAAAAAATAATTCCCTTATTTGGGGTCAACTCCAAGTCGGATATATCAGTTATTAATAATATACTCTCTAATGAGATGTATATAGTGTCTACAAAAGGTTCCTTCTAAACAACAAAAGAAAGACACGCCACATATAAAACTTCATTTAATAACAAGAAACGCAAGACAAGAACAAAGTGATCTGAATAATTATGAGAAACTTATGGAATGAAGCTGGTAATCAAATGGTAAGTATTAAAACGAACCCAAGCCGTAAACTAATTTTTCTCGGCCTTTTGGCCAAGATCAAAGTGTAGTATCTGTTCCGATTGATACTGCACCCCATAGACTGGTATTGTCTTGGCCTTCGGGGCTTGATTTACGCCGGTCTATGGGATTGTCCTGTGCAGTTCTAGGAGCTCCACCCTCCCAGGCTTTGCCTCCCCTCTTTGGAGAGGAGTAAGTTTATTGCTTACTGCTTGAGGCGCCCCTACCGGGGAATGCCGACGGGGCTGCCTAGGCCATTTTTGATGGTAAGAGTGCTCACCTCTCGAGCGCTGGCTTTTCAACCCCCACTTTCCGACCCGACCTTGGGTCAAATCTTACTTGTGGGAGTAGGATAAAACTGGCCTTGTGCCTAACTCCTGGAGAGGAGTAAATAATACTAATTTTTCTCGGCCTTTTGGCCAAGATCAAAGTGTAGTATCTGTTCCGATGGATACTGCACCCCATAGACTGGTATTTTCTTGGGCTTCGGGGTTTTATTTACGCCGGTCTATGGGTCTGTCCTGTGCAGTTCTAGGAGGTCCACCCTCCCAGGCTTTGCCTCCCCTCTTTGGGGAGGAGTACGTTTATTGCTTACTGCCTGAGGCGCCCCTACCGGGGAATGCCGACGGGGCTGCCCAGGCAATTTTTAATGGACAGAGTGCTTACCTTCTCGGGTGCTGGCTTTTCAAATCCCACTTTCCGACCTTGTGTCACATACTCCTATTGTGGGTAGGTGTTAAATAACGCCTTTTCAAAAATCTGCACGGAAAAAGATACGCCATTGCAATTCTACAGTCCCAGAAAGTACCTGACTTCTAACGCAGTCCGCTACATATATAATGGCGATATACGTATAAAAGAGAATACTGATGTAATATTTGGGGAGGTTCCTCTCAGAGCACTCTTTGTTGTCGTGGCAGATTTATGAGAGGAGAAAGTTTACCTTGTATTTATAGTCTGCAGCCTCGTAACTCTCGCTTCCCTTATTTTGTCCTTTAGTCATCACATTCCATGAGCGAGGTTTCTGACAAAGAGGGAATAATTGCTGTAATTGTTGATCGGAATCTATCAATTAAACACATATCGTTGGCTATGTTTTTACCTTGAAGTAGTTTGTGTTCTTAGCTCCTTACATCAAGTGACTTAATGCCTTGTCTGTTACAAGGTTACAAAATCGACTTCGAAATCTAGTGGAGGATATCTCCTCTTCTCTACAGTCCATTTCCCACAGAAGAGGTGTTGCTAGTCTTTTTATATGCTATCATTATTTTCATGGAAGATGTTTCTCTAAGCTTCAATCTTTGTTCCCCATGTAGAACATCCACAACAAGAACTCGTTTAGCTACGCCCACTACAAACATATCCTCTCTTCCTTTGTATTCCTAAATCAAAACGCAAATTCCCTGAATATAGTTTATTTCCAAGAATTTACCATGTACACATCATTACAGAGCTGCCTCCCTGGTGTCTACAATATAATCGACGTCAAGCCCAACGTCAAGTACAATGTAAACAAATACTTGTCGATCCATCCTCTTAAACAATCCAATTTTTATTTTCTTACCCATCATTTTTAATCATCTCAAAATGTTAATCATCATCTTTTTTACAATCTCATCAGCCTTTATCCTGGAGTTGCTTTTAGCCTTTGTAAGTTGTGTCTCATAAATATAAAACAAAACAAAACAAAACAAACAAGCCGCGTATGCGTGGTCCCCCTCTGTATTTGACTCGATGTGGCGAGTGTAAAATGCAATAAATTTGGGCAATTTGGGGCATTTTAACCCCCCCCCCCTTTGATCCCCTGGAGGCGCGAACCAGAATTTTTCTGAGGTCAAGGATGCTCATTTTATATCCAGAACAATTGCCTCTACATTTTGGCCAAGTTTCAGAAAAATTGAATGGATGGATCCAACGTTATGGAAGAAAAGGGTCATTTTTTGCCATTTGGGGGGCTTTTGACCTCTTGGGGGCGTGAACCAGATTTTCTCCAAGGTCAGCGATAGTTATTTTCTATTAGGAACAATTGCCTCCACATTTTAGCCAAGTTTCAGAGAAATTGATGGATGAAAAGTTATGGGGCCAAAAATGTCATTTTTTGCAATTTCGGGGCCTTTTGACTCCCTGGGGGGGGGGGGGCTAACCAGATTTGTTTTCAAAAATCGGAGAATGTCAGTTTCTCACCTGACCAAAGTTACAACTTCATGCAAAATTTCAGAGAAATTCAATGGATGGTTGCGGAGAAAAATCCGGACGGACGGACGGACAAACATGCCTCAAAACTTAAGTCCCCGATTTTATAAATCGGGGGACCAATACATACCCTCGTGTTAGTGAATTACTTAATAGTAGAA
>OY744545.1:43251118-43253618 GCA_963556195.1 Sepiola atlantica
TTTTGTGTATGGGTCGAGTCAAAGTAAAGAGGAGTAAGGTGTTTATGGAAAAGAAAGAGAGTTGGGGAATCATTTAACAAAAGATTGTGAGGAATAAAAGAAAAAGTGAGTGCGTGTATGAGAGATATACGATGTGTGTGTGTGTGTGTGTGTGAGATACATGATGTGTGTGTGCGAGAGATATACGATGTGTGTGTGTGAGAGGTATACGATGTGTGTGTGTGAGAGAGGGGGAGAGAATAAACGATTAAGTGATAAAGAATATTGATACAATTTAAAGAGATAAAGAATATATATATATATATATATATATATATAGAGAGAGAGAGAGAGAGAGAGAGATTAGAGAGAGAGGGAGTAGAGAGAGAAAAGAGATAGATATATAGAGAGAGGAATAATATGGAGAGAAACAATGAATGAGAAAGATACGGACTGAGAGAACGTTATGAAGAGTCTCAAAGAGAAGGTAGGAGGATTAATATATATATATATATATATATATATATATATATATATATATATATATATATATAAGTGGCATATATAGGGAGTGGATGTGGTAGGGAGAAAATCAAACGGCTTTGTTGTGTGATATATATAAAATATATATATATGCATATAGATATATATATATATATATATATATACAAATATATATATATATAAATATATATATAAATATATATATAAATATATACAAATATAAAGATGTGAGTTAGAGAGAGAGAGAGGGAGAAGGAGAGAGAGAGCGAGAGAGAGAGAGAGAGAGAGAGAGAGAGAGAGAGAGAAAAGGATGACAGAGGTCTACAGAAGGAGCTATATATATATTGAGAGAGATGAATACAGTTAGGGCGTTAGAGAGAGAAAAAATGAATGAGAAAGATACAGACTGAAGGAACGTTATAAAGTGTCTGGAAGAGAAGGTAGGAGGCATATATAGGGAGTAGCTGTGAGAGGGAGAGAATCAAACTGCTTTGTTGTCTGATATATATGCAAGGTATATATATATGCATGTATATGTATATATATAAGCATATATATATATATAAGCATATATATATATATAAATATATATATATATATAAAAGATGTGAGTTAAAAGGGAGAGAAAGAGAAAGAGATGAGAGTTATAGAGGTCCACAGAGAGAGCTATATAGAGAGAGATATGAATACACTTTGGGCGTTAGAAAAGATCTGAAAGACCAACAAACGGAGAAGGTAGGACGGTTAAGATATCTATAAAGAGTGCGATGTATAGAATAGAGTGGCTGTAACAGGGAGAGAATTAAACTGCCTCGTTGGGTGTGAAAGATTCGAATGATGTAACTGAAAAACAAAATGGCGACCTCGTAATTTTATTTTTCCAAATGAACGTATTTGAAGCGAAGGATAATTCCAAGCAAATCCTGCAGACAACAAAAAAAAGCTATCCGAAAAGAAAGAAAATAATATCTAAACAATAAGAAATAGTTTACTTTAAAAAAAAAAAAGGTAGAGTTTTCTTTCTTTTTTTTTAAGCATATCAACCCTTTTGTTTAAATTTACTGCTGAAATACGAAACTTACTGGAAATAATTTATTGTGTAAGATTTAACGCGTTAATATTTTAACTTATTATGGGGATAATTGCATTCTCAATCTTTTCTTTCAAGTTATCAGGGTATAAATAACAGAAATGGACACGACTGGACGGACAAATTGTCGAATTTGAAATCATTACTAAATTACCAGATGTCTGTTTAAATTATTAAAAGTTAGGGATTACTTGTGTTACAATTCTGAATAGAATTTTTGCCTGATTTTTATAATGATACTATCGTTACTATACAAGCGCACTCTGAGAATTATTTAGTTGAAAAGAGATATGTAATTTATATGTATTGATAAGATAGTAGAGAGAGGGAGAGAGAGAGAGAGAGAGAGGGGCAGACAGACAGAGAGACAGTAAGAAAGATAGAGGGGGGTATAGAGAGTTAGAACGCACTGTAGCAACAAAGAATAACGAGTAGAAAAATTGGAAAGTTTGAGACAAACAGATAAATACATACGTTGATAGCAAGAAAAGAAAAGAGAGGGGAATAGCGAGAGTAAGAGAGAGAAAGAGAGAGAGAGGGGGGGGAGAGAGAGAGAGAGAAAGCGAAGGAAATAAAGAATGAGTGAAAAAGATAGACAGCGAGAGAAGTATATACTGAGTGAGAAAAGGGTCAAAGATGCGAGAGAGAGAGAGAGACAGAGAGAGAAAGAGACAGAGAAAGAGAGAGAGAGGGGGGAAGAGTTAGTAAGGCGAGATAAATAAATACTAATAGTAAATATAGGAGAGAGTGGGTAAAGCGAGAGAAATATAAAAAAAATGCTTGACTATAATATTAACGAGTAGAGAGAGAAAGAGAGACAGGGTAAGGCGAGACAAATAAAAAAAGGCTTGACTATAATATTAACGAGTAGAGAGAGAAAGAGAGAGAGGGCAAGGCGAGAGAAATAAATAAGGCTTGACTATAATA
>OY744545.1:43258618-43261118 GCA_963556195.1 Sepiola atlantica
TATATATATTAAAAATGGCGGCAATTTAAAAATAATTCCATCACGAACAAATTATTTTGGGGAAGAAATTAAATCGAATTACATTAAATTCTTACCAACATGATGAATCGATCCACAAGGTAAACTGGCGAACCAGAAACAAATATTTCGTTCTGATACTTCACTTCTGTCAGTGAAGGAGAAAGCCTTCTAGACCGAGGCAATTTTTACCCAATCTATTCTGCCCCTTATCAAAACCCGACCTTGTGTCTTACTCTGCCATCGTGGGAAGGCAAGTAAATAGAAACACATCAACCGATCACAACATACAATATATTGCTCCAAGTGACATTTTCGTCCACCTTCTAGTTCGAGGGGATCATCGTTTTGAAGGCGTGGTGCCAGAAAGAATAAAGTGTATCTGAAACGTATCACAGAACAATCGTTCCAGCATAGAAGAATTGCAGAGAAGTTAAGTGTTCAGAAGACTCAGGGAAGGGGGGGGGGTATTTTAAAAAACTGAAATAGATTTTTTCATATAAGAAGAGTCCTGTTACTTTTCAGACACGTCTTGTATATACTTTAATGATAGCGAAAACAACATTTACTGTGATATGGCTGTTACGAAAAACATCTCAGGTAGACATTAATATGCCATGATGGCGGCCTGGAAAACCATCAGCCCCGTTGCTGTCACCATTGTCAGAAGGTTGCGGCATAAGGAACTTCCATTAGCGATCTTTAAAGAAATAAATATTAATATATCGGTGATAGAAACAATTATGAATCTTGTTTTTGCATCTCTGACTGTTACATCAAATTGCTTTTTATTTGCACACTCGTTATTTTAGGGTACTCTTATAGGTGACGCACCATGTTTCCGTGACTCTGCGTCGTCAACGTTCGGGCAGGTCTCGGAAGCGCCCGATAGTTAACGAGGCGAAAACGATGCGAAAACTGTCAAACGCTAAATTGAAGACTGGCAGACGATAATAACAAACTATGCCTAAAAAACTGTTATTAATTAGATGTTTATTCATTTATTTTATTTTTTGTCAAAAGAAACATTGTTAATGAAATGTTTGTAAATACATAAGATGATTGTGTTTGATATTTTAAGCAAACGTTTCTTTTTTTTTTAATTTTTAAACATTTATTTCAATTTTTTTTTTTTACATTTTTTGTTAATATGTGTTTTTCTTTGTTAACATGAACACCGGAAAAACTGTTTTAAAGCATTTTTTTTCTTAACGAACGAAATGTTTTAAAGAAAATGGTTATTTTTTTTCCAATCTTTTTTCTATGTTTTTTTTTCTTTTATGACAGTTTCTGGCTTAAAGTTGAGGGTAAGGGTTGCAGCTGCTCCAAAAGTTTTCTTGTGTACTGGTTCTGTTGCTCGCAGAAATCAATTAGTCATTCGGAAGATTCAACGAGCTGACAGCGATTATAGAAATTAATTTTTCTTATTTAAGGCGATTCATTTTTTTCCAAAAGTTATCGGCTGCTTGATGTAGCCTGCTTGTTTAATGCCTGCTGCTTACTGATTGATTAATAGTTTCGTCAAATATCGGGCGCTTCCGAGACCTGTCCGAACGTTAACGACGCAAAATCACGAAAAAAAAGTGCGTTCTCTATAATACTTTTTTATATTCTTTTATGTTTTTCATAACTATTGTCAAATCTTCTTTTTGGAGTCATGAACTTTTGATTAATCTTATTTCTCTACATAGCGAACATTTTGTGTTTACATTGCGGTGTTGAAGATAAGAATTTCTTCTTAATACAGGGTGGGCCAAAATAAGGGTCCTATCTTTAAATTTGAATAACTTGAATTTGAATAACTTCCACAAAATAAAAGTTAAACTCACCAAACTTTATGTGTGTGTAGACTGACCCTTCCGAGATTTTTTGAAATAAACAAAACAAATTTTAGCCGAAAAACACTTCTTAAAACTTACAAAAACTAAAGTATTGTTTTTTACACTGTTTTTAGTTTTTTAAGCAAAAATAATGTTTTCTAAATGAGGGTACGTTCCTTAGGGCTAATACGGCTCATGCTTGCTTCGGAAGGGGTCCTTTCCTTATTCTAAAAAAAAAAAAAAAAATCAATAAATAAAAAAGTTATGAATTTTTTAAAATAGGACCCTTATTTTTGCCCACCCTGTAGTAAATTAGAAGTGTTCTGCTTACTATGCAGCTTTTTTGAAACAATACTAAACCGTATGATTTGGTTTGAATATAAATCATTATGAAAATAATACTAAACATAATATATATATATATATATATATATATATATATATATATATATATATATATATATATATATATATATATATATATATATATATATATATTAGAGGAAACTTTGTTTTTGTTAATCAATGAAACGAGCGGGTGAAAAAAAAGAAAATTGCTAAAAAGTTTCCTTAAGGCCTTATCGTCTGACCCTCTTTGAGGAAACGTCAGAATGGTAAATTAAAAACTAAGAACATCGAATGAGATATGAGGATAAAATTGT
>OY744545.1:43268618-43286118 GCA_963556195.1 Sepiola atlantica
ACGTTGTTTCCAGTTTCCCGCGGAGATGCCGATGTAAACCTTTTTATCCCTGTTGTTATCTTCCGGATGAATAGTGGCCTTATAAACCACACACTCAACTTTACAGTTACCGTCCAGTGGGCAGTTATTTTTCACTTGACAATTACATTTATTTACTGTGACCTTATTCTTACTAGGATTGTTAAGTAATTTACGATTATGGGTGCTGATAATTCTGTCCATGTTCTTGGTGCAAGAATAGCTGATTTTAATGGTTTTTCTATTAAATATCTTCCTAAGTGGATTATTTATGCTAAAATGTTTATCTACCAGGTTCAAGAATACTCTCCCGATGTTAATGTTAGATAGTTGGCAGTAGGGAGGGTTGAACCATATTATTTTTCGGCCTCTATTCCTGGATTTATTTTTATTTTCTTTCTTGGTATATTTGAGTTTTTCATTATATCCGCTTTTCTCTAGCGCTCCATTGTATAAATGCTTATTTGCTTCAAAAATGTCTCTGTTAGCCGAAAGCTTATTTATTCTAGTATTAATTGTTTTAGGTATTTGTTTAATTATGCAGTTCGGGTGGTTAGATCTAGTGTTGATATAAGATGGTGTGTGATTATCTTTATTGAAGGGTTTGTATGTCCCCTTTCCTAAGTCTAAGGTAATATCTAGATAGTTTACTTCTTTACAATTTGGGGTTATATCTATTTTAAATCCAAGGTATTTGAATGCTCTTATTAATTTTTTATGTATTTTGGATACCAGGGGGCCGTCACTATTGGGGATAACAATTAGTCCATCATCCCTATATAACCCCACTAAATTAGGCTCTACAATTCTGCTAATAGTGTACATTATAAAAATGCCCACCAGATCGGCAATCTGGGCTGAGTCAAAAGCACCCATCGGGACATCAAATTTGTTGTTGTTCAATTTAATCCATGTTTCTCGATTGTTTATAAGGATGGATTTGCGACAGGCCATAATTAATCTTACCTGCTCATCGGATATATCCACGAAATTCCCAGCATAGTTAATGCTGTTCGTAAGTAATTCCTTGGAAATCGAGGGGTAAAAATCCATAATATCGAATTGTATAAAGCAGGCATTCCTCTTATTTTCAATTGATTTAAACCATTCGATAGTATCCGCCGAGTCCTTCCAAAGATTAAATTTGGTAGCTTCTAGAGTTACATTAATAATATTTCGTAGAATCTCCCTAGATACATGGCCGAGTTCCGATTTCGTAGAGTTGATTATTCTCGCTTGTTTCTTAATGTGGAAATTTTTCTTATGGTCCTTGATGAGTATGTATGCGTTTCTCTTATCAATTTTTCCCACTCTATCCTCGATATCCAGTTTGGATGCAAATTCCTTGGTATCCTCATTGATTATTTTTTCAGTGTCGTGGGTATCCTTTCTGTAATTATTACAGATTTTTTCCAGAATAGTTTTCCTATATTCGGATGGGCACATCTTGTAAATATTCGCTGACTTATCAGCCTTCACCCAAACTTTGTTCGACTTCTTTATCTCTGCGATGTCATTCTTCAGAGTGGACTGAAATTTGTTTGAATACCTTCGGAACTTAATTCTTTTGACTAGGTCAAACAAATCATTCTCGAACGGCCTTAACGCCTCAATGGGTTTGCAGGTATTCTGTGATCTGAAGTTAAAGGTTTCTTTGTGATCAGATTCCTCGTCCTTCAAATAAAAATACGCTTTCCATCTCAGTCTGTTGGTAAAGTCCGTTATTCTGTCCATAAGATCCAAAGTGAAGCTATGCAAGCTGGGATAAGGTATATTTTTCAGCGAATACAATGGTGTGAATTTTTCCATCCTCAGTTCAAAATTGAAGTAATTCCGATACTAGAAATCCTGAGAGAGCTCAACACGGAGTGGAGCCAATTATTTGTGTTATAGTGGAATAATTCCAGGAGGAAATCCGGGTATGAGAGCTCAATGTAGTAAACAGAGCAATAATAAAATAAAATATAATAACACGAAATCACATAATTGTCGATGCAATAATTTATTTCAACCGTTCGGTTTTTTCAAGCATCACTCAGACAATTACATTTTTGAGACTGATAGAAAATTGAATTTCCCTACCACAGTTCCAATACAATCATAGATGGTAGTAGTAGCAACCAATTTGATACATCTTTTATAGAGAGGGGGAAAATTTAAAACTTATATTTAACTATGGCGGGCGAAGGGGAGGGATCTTTAAGTTAATCAACTAAAAACTGCCATGTCAAAATTATGACACATACGACTTGGCGATATCAACCATATAGGCAATTTTACTCACGCGCATACACCAAACTAAATACGCACACATCATATGCGCACTCACATACATAATCTCACTCGCACATTACCATAACTAAGCATAATCACATACGCAACTTTTATTCATCTCCAGCCAGAATGCGTCCGGCGAAACTCGTGTTCTCAAATTCGGTTAGAGAAAAGAAAGAAAGAAACAATTAACAGGCACAGAGAATATATAGACAGACCGCGTGTCATAAATTCTCAGTCCGTCTGGGTTGAAATAAGATTACACGCACATACATATATGTATACATACAAATCCATACGCACATACACACACATATATACACATACACACCCACACATATACATATCTATACACACATACATATACACACATATATACATATATATATATATATATATATATACATACATATACATACATGAATACACCCATATATATCTCTGAATCTATCTGAAATACATACGCATGTAGTTGTTCACACATGTAAACATACATACACATACATACACACACACATATATACATATACGCACATATACACACATATACGTACGCACACATACATATATATCCACACACCTACACACAATATTTACATAATACTCTATATTCTTACTGATGTAATATGAGTTCTAAAAATTAGTCTTACCTTATTTATATTTTAGATTAATTTGATAATCTATTATTATAAATATCATGCGGGGGGGGGGGGGGGTTTCGTACCTAATGTTATTCAATTTGGTATCTTCACCGTTGTAATTCTAGAGGCCCATCGGATTACTAATTCAAGTCTAATAATGTCTATTGGTAATATTTGACATTTATACTTATATTAATTCAAAAACTAGTGTATTACCTGCAGAAAAAATTTTCATACCACTATCTTATTTTAAGTAAATAATAAATATCCGCGTATCCACAAATACTATATATCACCAAGTCAGTAAATCTGTGTCTATCACAGATATTATTATAAACATTATGGGGGGGGGGGTTTACCGTAAGTAATGTTATTCAATTTGGTATCTTCACCGTTATAAGTCTAGAGGTCCATCGGATTACCAATTCAAGTCTAATAATGTCTAGTGGTAATATTTGGCATTTATACTTATATTAATTCAATAACCGCAGAATTTTTTTTAAAAACACTATCTTATTTTAAGTAAATAATCTGAATAAATAAATATTTCAAAATACCATTATATACGCATACACACAAATACTATATATCACCAAGTCGGCAATTCTGTGTCTATAGCAGATATTATTATAACTATTATGTTGGTGGTGGGGGGGGGGTTACCTTAAATAATGTTATTTAATTTGGTATCTTCACCGTTATAAGTCTAGAGGTCCATCGGATTACTAGTCGTTGATTATTTTAAATTTATATTTATGTCTGCACTTAGCCATAAGTTCATCTCGTTTATTCAAGAGGTTATTTCGATCATATTTTAGGATTCTTATTTTTTCTTCTAGACATAAGTTGCATCTTTGTCTAAATCCATCTGGAATATTCGAAAAACATTATTCGAATTACTTCAAACATTATTCGAATTACTTCAATTTTGAACTGAGGATGGAAAAATTCACACCATTGTATTCGCTGAAAAATATACCTTATCCCAGCTTGCATAGCTTCACTTTGGATCTTATGGACAGAATAACGGACTTTACCAACAGACTGAGATGGAAAGCGTATTTTTATTTGAAGGACGAGGAATCTGATCACAAAGAAACCTTTAACTTCAGATCACAGAATACCTGCAAACCCATTGAGGCGTTAAGGCCGTTCGAGAATGATTTGTTTGACCTAGTCAAAAGAATTAAGTTCCGAAGGTATTCAAACAAATTTCAGTCCACTCTGAAGAATGACATCGCAGAGATAAAGAAGTCGAACAAAGTTTGGGTGAAGGCTGATAAGTCAGCGAATATTTACAAGATGTGCCCATCCGAATATAGGAAAACTATTCTGGAAAAAATCTGTAATAATTACAGAAAGGATACCCACGACACTGAAAAAATAATCAATGAGGATACCAAGGAATTTGCATCCAAACTGGATATCGAGGATAGAGTGGGAAAAATTGATAAGAGAAACGCATACATACTCATCAAGGACCATAAGAAAAATTTCCACATTAAGAAACAAGCGAGAATAATCAACTCTACGAAATCGGAACTCGGCCATGTATCTAGGGAGATTCTACGAAATATTATTAATGTAACTCTAGAAGCTACCAAATTTAATCTTTGGAAGGACTCGGCGGATACTATCGAATGGTTTAAATCAATTGAAAATAAGAGGAATGCCTGCTTTATACAATTCGATATTATGGATTTTTACCCCTCGATTTCCAAGGAATTACTTACGAACAGCATTAACTATGCTGGGAATTTCGTGGATATATCCGATGAGCAGGTAAGATTAATTATGGCCTGTCGCAAATCCATCCTTATAAACAATCGAGAAACATGGATTAAATTGAACAACAACAAATTTGATGTCCCGATGGGTGCTTTTGACTCAGCCCAGATTGCCGATCTGGTGGGCATTTTTATAATGTACACTATTAGCAGAATTGTAGAGCCTAATTTAGTGGGGTTATATAGGGATGATGGACTAATTGTTATCCCCAATAGTGACGGCCCCCTGGTATCCAAAATACATAAAAAATTAATAAGAGCATTCAAATACCTTGGATTTAAAATAGATATAACCCCAAATTGTAAAGAAGTAAACTATCTAGATATTACCTTAGACTTAGGAAAGGGGACATACAAACCCTTCAATAAAGATAATCACACACCATCTTATATCAACACTAGATCTAACCACCCGAACTGCATAATTAAACAAATACCTAAAACAATTAATACTAGAATAAATAAGCTTTCGGCTAACAGAGACATTTTTGAAGCAAATAAGCATTTATACAATGGAGCGCTAGAGAAAAGCGGATATAATGAAAAACTCAAATATACCAAGAAAGAAAATAAAAATAAATCCAGGAATAGAGGCCGAAAAATAATATGGTTCAACCCTCCCTACTGCCAACTATCTAACATTAACATCGGGAGAGTATTCTTGAACCTGGTAGATAAACATTTTAGCATAAATAATCCACTTAGGAAGATATTTAATAGAAAAACCATTAAAATCAGCTATTCTTGCACCAAGAACATGGACAGAATTATCAGCACCCATAATCGTAAATTACTTAACAATCCTAGTAAGAATAAGGTCACAGTAAATAAATGTAATTGTCAAGTGAAAAATAACTGCCCACTGGACGGTAACTGTAAAGTTGAGTGTGTGGTTTATAAGGCCACTATTCATCCGGAAGATAACAACAGGGATAAAAAGGTTTACATCGGCATCTCCGCGGGAAACTGGAAACAACGTTTTTATGACCACAAACACTCTTTCAATAACCCAGAACTCAAGAGCAAAACGGAGTTAGCTAAACAATGGTGGCATCTGAAAAATGAGAACAGGTCCCCGGTGATTTCGTGGTCAATCTTATGTTTTTCGAATATTCCAGATGGATTTAGACAAAGATGCAACTTATGTCTAGAAGAAAAAATAAGAATCCTAAAATATGATCGAAATAACCTCTTGAATAAACGAGATGAACTTATGGCTAAGTGCAGACATAAATATAAATTTAAAATAATCAACGACTAGTAATCCGATGGACCTCTAGACTTATAACGGTGAAGATACCAAATTAAATAACATTATTTAAGGTAACCCCCCCCACCACCAACATAATAGTTATAATAATATCTGCTATAGACACAGAATTGCCGACTTGGTGATATATAGTATTTGTGTGTATGCGTATATAATGGTATTTTGAAATATTTATTTATTCAGATTATTTACTTAAAATAAGATAGTGTTTTTAAAAAAATTCTGCGGTTATTGAATTAATATAAGTATAAATGCCAAATATTACCACTAGACATTATTAGACTTGAATTGGTAATCCGATGGACCTCTAGACTTATAACGGTGAAGATACCAAATTGAATAACATTACTTACGGTAAACCCCCCCCCCCCATAATGTTTATAATAATATCTGTGATAGACACAGATTTACTGACTTGGTGATATATAGTATTTGTGGATACGCGGATATTTATTATTTACTTAAAATAAGATAGTGGTATGAAAATTTTTTCTGCAGGTAATACACTAGTTTTTGAATTAATATAAGTATAAATGTCAAATATTACCAATAGACATTATTAGACTTGAATTAGTAATCCGATGGGCCTCTAGAATTACAACGGTGAAGATACCAAATTGAATAACATTAGGTACGATAACCCCCCCCCCCCGCATGATATTTATAATAATAGATTATCAAATTAATCTAAAATATAAATAAGGTAAGACTAATTTTTAGAACTCATATTACATCAGTAAGAATATAGAGTATTATGTAAATATTGTGTGTAGGTGTGTGGATATATATGTATGTGTGCGTACGTATATGTGTGTATATGTGCGTATATGTATATATGTGTGTGTGTATGTATGTGTATGTATGTTTACATGTGTGAACAACTACATGCGTATGTATTTCAGATAGATTCAGAGATATATATGGGTGTATTCATGTATGTATATGTATGTATATATATATATATATATATATGTATATATGTGTGTATATGTATGTGTGTATAGATATGTATATGTGTGGGTGTGTATGTGTATATATGTGTGTGTATGTGCGTATGGATTTGTATGTATACATATATGTATGTGCGTGTAATCTTATTTCAACCCAGACGGACTGAGAATTTATGACACGCGGTCTGTCTATATATTCTCTGTGCCTGTTAATTGTTTCTTTCTTTCTTTTCTCTAACCGAATTTGAGAACACGAGTTTCGCCGGACGCATTCTGGCTGGAGATGAATAAAAGTTGCGTATGTGATTATGCTTAGTTATGGTAATGTGCGAGTGAGATTATGTATGTGAGTGCGCATATGATGTGTGCGTATTTAGTTTGGTGTATGCGCGTGAGTAAAATTGCCTATATGGTTGATATCGCCAAGTCGTATGTGTCATAATTTTGACATGGCAGTTTTTAGTGGATTAACTTAAAGATCCCTCCCCTTCGCCCGCCATAGTTAAATATAAGTTTTAAATTTTCCCCCTCTCTATAAAAGATGTATCAAATTGGTTGCTACTACTACCATCTATGATTGTATTGGAACTGTGGTAGGGAAATTCAATTTTCTATCAGTCTCAAAAATGTAATTGTCTGAGTGATGCTTGAAAAAACCGAACGGTTGAAATAAATTATTGCATCGACAATTATGTGATTTCGTGTTATTATATTTTATTTTATTATTGCTCTGTTTACTACATTGAGCTCTCATACCCGGATTTTCTCCTGGAATTATTCCACTATAACACAAATAATTGGCTCCACTCCGTGTTGAGCTCTCTCAGGATTTCTAGTATCGGAATTACTTCAATTTTGAACTGAGGATGGAAAAATTCACACCATTGTATTCGCTGAAAAATATACCTTATCCCAGCTTGCATAGCTTCACTTTGGATCTTATGGACAGAATAACGGACTTTACCAACAGACTGAGATGGAAAGCGTATTTTTATTTGAAGGACGAGGAATCTGATCACAAAGAAACCTTTAACTTCAGATCACAGAATACCTGCAAACCCATTGAGGCGTTAAGGCCGTTCGAGAATGATTTGTTTGACCTAGTCAAAAGAATTAAGTTCCGAAGGTATTCAAACAAATTTCAGTCCACTCTGAAGAATGACATCGCAGAGATAAAGAAGTCGAACAAAGTTTGGGTGAAGGCTGATAAGTCAGCGAATATTTACAAGATGTGCCCATCCGAATATAGGAAAACTATTCTGGAAAAAATCTGTAATAATTACAGAAAGGATACCCACGACACTGAAAAAATAATCAATGAGGATACCAAGGAATTTGCATCCAAACTGGATATCGAGGATAGAGTGGGAAAAATTGATAAGAGAAACGCATACATACTCATCAAGGACCATAAGAAAAATTTCCACATTAAGAAACAAGCGAGAATAATCAACTCTACGAAATCGGAACTCGGCCATGTATCTAGGGAGATTCTACGAAATATTATTAATGTAACTCTAGAAGCTACCAAATTTAATCTTTGGAAGGACTCGGCGGATACTATCGAATGGTTTAAATCAATTGAAAATAAGAGGAATGCCTGCTTTATACAATTCGATATTATGGATTTTTACCCCTCGATTTCCAAGGAATTACTTACGAACAGCATTAACTATGCTGGGAATTTCGTGGATATATCCGATGAGCAGGTAAGATTAATTATGGCCTGTCGCAAATCCATCCTTATAAACAATCGAGAAACATGGATTAAATTGAACAACAACAAATTTGATGTCCCGATGGGTGCTTTTGACTCAGCCCAGATTGCCGATCTGGTGGGCATTTTTATAATGTACACTATTAGCAGAATTGTAGAGCCTAATTTAGTGGGGTTATATAGGGATGATGGACTAATTGTTATCCCCAATAGTGACGGCCCCCTGGTATCCAAAATACATAAAAAATTAATAAGAGCATTCAAATACCTTGGATTTAAAATAGATATAACCCCAAATTGTAAAGAAGTAAACTATCTAGATATTACCTTAGACTTAGGAAAGGGGACATACAAACCCTTCAATAAAGATAATCACACACCATCTTATATCAACACTAGATCTAACCACCCGAACTGCATAATTAAACAAATACCTAAAACAATTAATACTAGAATAAATAAGCTTTCGGCTAACAGAGACATTTTTGAAGCAAATAAGCATTTATACAATGGAGCGCTAGAGAAAAGCGGATATAATGAAAAACTCAAATATACCAAGAAAGAAAATAAAAATAAATCCAGGAATAGAGGCCGAAAAATAATATGGTTCAACCCTCCCTACTGCCAACTATCTAACATTAACATCGGGAGAGTATTCTTGAACCTGGTAGATAAACATTTTAGCATAAATAATCCACTTAGGAAGATATTTAATAGAAAAACCATTAAAATCAGCTATTCTTGCACCAAGAACATGGACAGAATTATCAGCACCCATAATCGTAAATTACTTAACAATCCTAGTAAGAATAAGGTCACAGTAAATAAATGTAATTGTCAAGTGAAAAATAACTGCCCACTGGACGGTAACTGTAAAGTTGAGTGTGTGGTTTATAAGGCCACTATTCATCCGGAAGATAACAACAGGGATAAAAAGGTTTACATCGGCATCTCCGCGGGAAACTGGAAACAACGTTTTTATGACCACAAACACTCTTTCAATAACCCAGAACTCAAGAGCAAAACGGAGTTAGCTAAACAATGGTGGCATCTGAAAAATGAGAACAGGTCCCCGGTGATTTCGTGGTCAATCTTATGTTTTTCGAATATTCCAGATGGATTTAGACAAAGATGCAACTTATGTCTAGAAGAAAAAATAAGAATCCTAAAATATGATCGAAATAACCTCTTGAATAAACGAGATGAACTTATGGCTAAGTGCAGACATAAATATAAATTTAAAATAATCAACGACTAGTAATCCGATGGACCTCTAGACTTATAACGGTGAAGATACCAAATTAAATAACATTATTTAAGGTAACCCCCCCCACCACCAACATAATAGTTATAATAATATCTGCTATAGACACAGAATTGCCGACTTGGTGATATATAGTATTTGTGTGTATGCGTATATAATGGTATTTTGAAATATTTATTTATTCAGATTATTTACTTAAAATAAGATAGTGTTTTTAAAAAAATTCTGCGGTTATTGAATTAATATAAGTATAAATGCCAAATATTACCACTAGACATTATTAGACTTGAATTGGTAATCCGATGGACCTCTAGACTTATAACGGTGAAGATACCAAATTGAATAACATTACTTACGGTAAACCCCCCCCCCCCATAATGTTTATAATAATATCTGTGATAGACACAGATTTACTGACTTGGTGATATATAGTATTTGTGGATACGCGGATATTTATTATTTACTTAAAATAAGATAGTGGTATGAAAATTTTTTCTGCAGGTAATACACTAGTTTTTGAATTAATATAAGTATAAATGTCAAATATTACCAATAGACATTATTAGACTTGAATTAGTAATCCGATGGGCCTCTAGAATTACAACGGTGAAGATACCAAATTGAATAACATTAGGTACGATAACCCCCCCCCCGCATGATATTTATAATAATAGATTATCAAATTAATCTAAAATATAAATAAGGTAAGACTAATTTTTAGAACTCATATTACATCAGTAAGAATATAGAGTATTATGTAAATATTGTGTGTAGGTGTGTGGATATATATGTATGTGTGCGTACGTATATGTGTGTATATGTGCGTATATGTATATATGTGTGTGTGTATGTATGTGTATGTATGTTTACATGTGTGAACAACTACATGCGTATGTATTTCAGATAGATTCAGAGATATATATGGGTGTATTCATGTATGTATATGTATGTATATATATATATATATATATATGTATATATGTGTGTATATGTATGTGTGTATAGATATGTATATGTGTGGGTGTGTATGTGTATATATGTGTGTGTATGTGCGTATGGATTTGTATGTATACATATATGTATGTGCGTGTAATCTTATTTCAACCCAGACGGACTGAGAATTTATGACACGCGGTCTGTCTATATATTCTCTGTGCCTGTTAATTGTTTCTTTCTTTCTTTTCTCTAACCGAATTTGAGAACACGAGTTTCGCCGGACGCATTCTGGCTGGAGATGAATAAAAGTTGCGTATGTGATTATGCTTAGTTATGGTAATGTGCGAGTGAGATTATGTATGTGAGTGCGCATATGATGTGTGCGTATTTAGTTTGGTGTATGCGCGTGAGTAAAATTGCCTATATGGTTGATATCGCCAAGTCGTATGTGTCATAATTTTGACATGGCAGTTTTTAGTTGATTAACTTAAAGATCCCTCCCCTTCGCCCGCCATAGTTAAATATAAGTTTTAAATTTTCCCCCTCTCTATAAAAGATGTATCAAATTGGTTGCTACTACTACCATCTATGATTGTATTGGAACTGTGGTAGGGAAATTCAATTTTCTATCAGTCTCAAAAATGTAATTGTCTGAGTGATGCTTGAAAAAACCGAACGGTTGAAATAAATTATTGCATCGACAATTATGTGATTTCGTGTTATTATATTTTATTTTATTATTGCTCTGTTTACTACATTGAGCTCTCATACCCGGATTTCCTCCTGGAATTATTCCACTATAACACAAATAATTGGCTCCACTCCGTGTTGAGCTCTCTCAGGATTTCTAGTATCGGAATTACTTCAATTTTGAACTGAGGATGGAAAAATTCACACCATTGTATTCGCTGAAAAATATACCTTATCCCAGCTTGCATAGCTTCACTTTGGATCTTATGGACAGAATAACGGACTTTACCAACAGACTGAGATGGAAAGCGTATTTTTATTTGAAGGACGAGGAATCTGATCACAAAGAAACCTTTAACTTCAGATCACAGAATACCTGCAAACCCATTGAGGCGTTAAGGCCGTTCGAGAATGATTTGTTTGACCTAGTCAAAAGAATTAAGTTCCGAAGGTATTCAAACAAATTTCAGTCCACTCTGAAGAATGACATCGCAGAGATAAAGAAGTCGAACAAAGTTTGGGTGAAGGCTGATAAGTCAGCGAATATTTACAAGATGTGCCCATCCGAATATAGGAAAACTATTCTGGAAAAAATCTGTAATAATTACAGAAAGGATACCCACGACACTGAAAAAATAATCAATGAGGATACCAAGGAATTTGCATCCAAACTGGATATCGAGGATAGAGTGGGAAAAATTGATAAGAGAAACGCATACATACTCATCAAGGACCATAAGAAAAATTTCCACATTAAGAAACAAGCGAGAATAATCAACTCTACGAAATCGGAACTCGGCCATGTATCTAGGGAGATTCTACGAAATATTATTAATGTAACTCTAGAAGCTACCAAATTTAATCTTTGGAAGGACTCGGCGGATACTATCGAATGGTTTAAATCAATTGAAAATAAGAGGAATGCCTGCTTTATACAATTCGATATTATGGATTTTTATCCCTCGATTTCCAAGGAATTACTTACGAACAGCATTAACTATGCTGGGAATTTCGTGGATATATCCGATGAGCAGGTAAGATTAATTATGGCCTGTCGCAAATCCATCCTTATAAACAATCGAGAAACATGGATTAAATTGAACAACAACAAATTTGATGTCCCGATGGGTGCTTTTGACTCAGCCCAGATTGCCGATCTGGTGGGCATTTTTATAATGTACACTATTAGCAGAATTGTAGAGCCTAATTTAGTGGGGTTATATAGGGATGATGGACTAATTGTTATCCCCAATAGTGACGGCCCCCTGGTATCCAAAATACATAAAAAATTAATAAGAGCATTCAAATACCTTGGATTTAAAATAGATATAACCCCAAATTGTAAAGAAGTAAACTATCTAGATATTACCTTAGACTTAGGAAAGGGGACATACAAACCCTTCAATAAAGATAATCACACACCATCTTATATCAACACTAGATCTAACCACCCGAACTGCATAATTAAACAAATACCTAAAACAATTAATACTAGAATAAATAAGCTTTCGGCTAACAGAGACATTTTTGAAGCAAATAAGCATTTATACAATGGAGCGCTAGAGAAAAGCGGATATAATGAAAAACTCAAATATACCAAGAAAGAAAATAAAAATAAATCCAGGAATAGAGGCCGAAAAATAATATGGTTCAACCCTCCCTACTGCCAACTATCTAACATTAACATCGGGAGAGTATTCTTGAACCTGGTAGATAAACATTTTAGCATAAATAATCCACTTAGGAAGATATTTAATAGAAAAACCATTAAAATCAGCTATTCTTGCACCAAGAACATGGACAGAATTATCAGCACCCATAATCGTAAATTACTTAACAATCCTAGTAAGAATAAGGTCACAGTAAATAAATGTAATTGTCAAGTGAAAAATAACTGCCCACTGGACGGTAACTGTAAAGTTGAGTGTGTGGTTTATAAGGCCACTATTCATCCGGAAGATAACAACAGGGATAAAAAGGTTTACATCGGCATCTCCGCGGGAAACTGGAAACAACGTTTTTATGACCACAAACACTCTTTCAATAACCCAGAACTCAAGAGCAAAACGGAGTTAGCTAAACAATGGTGGCATCTGAAAAATGAGAACAGGTCCCCGGTGATTTCGTGGTCAATCTTATGTTTTTCGAATATTCCAGATGGATTTAGACAAAGATGCAACTTATGTCTAGAAGAAAAAATAAGAATCCTAAAATATGATCGAAATAACCTCTTGAATAAACGAGATGAACTTATGGCTAAGTGCAGACATAAATATAAATTTAAAATAATCAACGACTAGTAATCCGATGGACCTCTAGACTTATAACGGTGAAGATACCAAATTAAATAACATTATTTAAGGTAACCCCCCCCCCCACCACCAACATAATAGTTATAATAATATCTGCTATAGACACAGAATTGCCGACTTGGTGATATATAGTATTTGTGTGTATGCGTATATAATGGTATTTTGAAATATTTATTTATTCAGATTATTTACTTAAAATAAGATAGTGTTTTTAAAAAAATTCTGCGGTTATTGAATTAATATAAGTATAAATGCCAAATATTACCACTAGACATTATTAGACTTGAATTGGTAATCCGATGGACCTCTAGACTTATAACGGTGAAGATACCAAATTGAATAACATTACTTACGGTAAACCCCCCCCCCCATAATGTTTATAATAATATCTGTGATAGACACAGATTTACTGACTTGGTGATATATAGTATTTGTGGATACGCGGATATTTATTATTTACTTAAAATAAGATAGTGGTATGAAAATTTTTTCTGCAGGTAATACACTAGTTTTTGAATTAATATAAGTATAAATGTCAAATATTACCAATAGACATTATTAGACTTGAATTAGTAATCCGATGGGCCTCTAGAATTACAACGGTGAAGATACCAAATTGAATAACATTAGGTACGATAACCCCCCCCCCCCGCATGATATTTATAATAATAGATTATCAAATTAATCTAAAATATAAATAAGGTAAGACTAATTTTTAGAACTCATATTACATCAGTAAGAATATAGAGTATTATGTAAATATTGTGTGTAGGTGTGTGGATATATATGTATGTGTGCGTACGTATATGTGTGTATATGTGCGTATATGTATATATGTGTGTGTGTATGTATGTGTATGTATGTTTACATGTGTGAACAACTACATGCGTATGTATTTCAGATAGATTCAGAGATATATATGGGTGTATTCATGTATGTATATGTATGTATATATATATATATATATATATGTATATATGTGTGTATATGTATGTGTGTATAGATATGTATATGTGTGGGTGTGTATGTGTATATATGTGTGTGTATGTGCGTATGGATTTGTATGTATACATATATGTATGTGCGTGTAATCTTATTTCAACCCAGACGGACTGAGAATTTATGACACGCGGTCTGTCTATATATTCTCTGTGCCTGTTAATTGTTTCTTTCTTTCTTTTCTCTAACCGAATTTGAGAACACGAGTTTCGCCGGACGCATTCTGGCTGGAGATGAATAAAAGTTGCGTATGTGATTATGCTTAGTTATGGTAATGTGCGAGTGAGATTATGTATGTGAGTGCGCATATGATGTGTGCGTATTTAGTTTGGTGTATGCGCGTGAGTAAAATTGCCTATATGGTTGATATCGCCAAGTCGTATGTGTCATAATTTTGACATGGCAGTTTTTAGTTGATTAACTTAAAGATCCCTCCCCTTCGCCCGCCATAGTTAAATATAAGTTTTAAATTTTCCCCCTCTCTATAAAAGATGTATCAAATTGGTTGCTACTACTACCATCTATGATTGTATTGGAACTGTGGTAGGGAAATTCAATTTTCTATCAGTCTCAAAAATGTAATTGTCTGAGTGATGCTTGAAAAAACCGAACGGTTGAAATAAATTATTGCATCGACAATTATGTGATTTCGTGTTATTATATTTTATTTTATTATTGCTCTGTTTACTACATTGAGCTCTCATACCCGGATTTCCTCCTGGAATTATTCCACTATAACACAAATATATATATATATATATATATATATATATATATGTATATAATTGCTTCATCTTAAAGATATATTAACCAGATATTGACGGTAATTATTTTCCCAAATATATATCAAATCTGCTTCGTGTACGTAAGTGGATCAAGTGGCTTCCCAAAATTTGTTTGGTAAAATTTGCTTTTTCTCATATTTTTAGAAATTCAAATTTTGAGCAAAGAAATTCAGACTAAAATCATCATGCTAATTTAAAACTAAAAAACATTAACATTTAGAAAACTTCGAAACAAATTTGCAACAAATAACCTTTTCATGGAATTAGCAATTACGAAGACAAACTCTACGTGCGTTTTTCGCTATATACATATTGCTATTATTTAAATTACTACTGTCACTGCAGTTTGAACACACACACACACACACAAATATATATATATATATATATATATATATATATATAGTTTGAAGAAGCTTTGACTCATTTTGAACAAAGAAAATGCAGTTTAAATTTCCAGTGAAACTAACTAAATCCAAAATATCGCAGACTTAGCACTTGTATGAGTCGACTAACCACTGGAAAGTTTACAAATACACAAAGGGATTCAAGTATGTAACAGTGAAAAAAACAGTAGACCTTAATTTGAATCGTTAAATATTAAACAGGTTATCATCAGCAGTTTTCCTTGTAACTGTTTCGAAAATTTAAAAACAGAACAGTTATACAATTCATGACTCTCCAGTGGTATTGCTCAAGTGACCACTTCCCCAATATACACATCTAGAAACAATTCAGTTTGTATTTCACTAACATATATATATATATATATATATATATATATATATATATATATATATATATATATATAATAAATGAAAGCATTTTTAGATGCGATATTTATTGATAAAAGTAAAATCAGAACAGATTTTAATTGGCTTGGCCTTTTGGCTAAGATAAAAGTGTAGTATCCGTTCCGATGGATATTGCACCCCATATACTGTTATTGTCATAGCCTTCGGGTTTTGATTTACGCCGGTATATGGGTCTGTCCTGTGCAGTTCTAGGAGGTCCACCCTCCCAGGCTTCGCCTCCTTTCTTTGGAGAGGAGTAAGTTTATTGCTTACTGTCTGAGGCGCCCCTACCAGGGAATGCCGACGAGGGTGCCCAGGCAATTTTTAAACCCCACTTTCCGGCCTTGGGTCACATCTTACTTGTGGGAGTAAGATTAAAAACTGACCTTGTGCCTAACTCCTGGAGAGGAGTAAATCAATACTATGATCTGTTGGCTAATCATTTCGCTAGTATACATAGTTTCTTCAGATTTTAAGATTGTAACAATTCTGTTTGTTTTTGGTAGTTATACGTCAGAATGTAAAATGGACGTGCCGCTGTTATTAGCGGCTTTCACACGTTTTATAAATATGTAGTGACCCGCATGCACGCGGTTATGTGTATGACATTAGGAGAGTTCATAATTATTTAATAATTTTTTAAAAAGAATTTAATGATTATAAATTAGATTAAAAGCCTCAAAAGTATGTTTAGATGCGATATGTATTGATAAAAATAAAACAAAACAGATTTTTAAAATTTTTACTTTGATTTTTTGACTGATCATTTCACTAGTATACTTAGCTTCTTTTGCGTATGAGAATATAACAATTCCGTTGGTGTTGGTAGTAGTCCGTTAGAATGGAAAATGGACGTGGTGTTGTTATTAACGGCTTTCTCTGTTTTTAAATAAATACTATATATTCCAGAGATTAACTGAAATCTGAATTGCATAGATTCAATAACAAAATATGGAAGTACGAAACTGAAAGATAGTATTTATAATTGAAACAAAAAATCAAAGGGATAAAAAAATTAAAGTGAACACATGCATTAAATAAAAAATTATCTAAATATCAAGCC
>OY744545.1:43291118-43296118 GCA_963556195.1 Sepiola atlantica
TTAAACAAAAATATTTTTCTTTTACCGATTTTAGTTTTAGTTTTTTAAAAAATTGATTAAATTATTAATTTAACGACAAAACAATATCTCAATAATTAGATTCAATTTTCAAAGTCCTGTTTAAAGAAACATTCGTAAAAAGACAGCATGGATAAAGAAAGCGAATGTATTCATGGGATTTAGAATACGTCCAATCGATTTTATTTCAAAACCGCATTTTAAAATAACAAGGGTTCGATCATTAGCTTATTTGTCTAAAAAATGTAACTAAATCGAACTTGGCTTATTGGTCTAAAAAATGTAACTATATCGAACTTGGCTTATTAGTCTAAAAAATGTAACTATATCGAACTTGGCTTATTGGTCTAAAAAATGAAACTATATCGAACTTGGCTTATTAGTCTAAAAAATGTAACTATATCGAACTTGGCTCATTGGTCTAAAACATGTAACTATATCGAACTCCCAGCACTTGACAATATTTACTTTGAGATGTCACTTACATTCAGCCAATGCTGATGTCAGCTTGACGCTTGATTTTCGATCCCGACTTGAGGCACAAGCCGATCTAGCCGCACTGAAGAGCTTTGATACAGCGTAATAGTCTGTATATGGATGACTATATATATATATATATATATATATATATATATATATATGTATATATATATATATATATGTATATATATATATATAATATTTGTTATTGTTTATTATCTATATATGTATACGTTTCGTCCTTTTATAATCGGGACTTAGCATTAAATTTCTGGACGCAAGAAGTAGTGTCATGTGGTTAAATGACTATTCACTACCGGCCATGCGATTCGAGACCCTGGATTTTTGCGACTCAAATCCGACGCCTAAACCACTCGGCCAATTTTGAACAGCGAATAAACTGTGATATTTTTAACACTTTATATGGCGGCTTAACGTCCAGATCGTTCTACCTTTTTACTAAAAAGAACGATACATTTAAAGCTAGTGATGTCATGCTGTGTTAATACTACACTTACAGTGCTCTACTTTTTCTAGGAGCGACAAATATATATATATATATATATATATATATATATATATATATATATATATATATATTATAACAGCCTACGCGAGTTAACCAGCGTGTTGATGTTAGTACATTATAATGGGGTGTTAAGATCAGTTCAATATAAAATTGTTCCAAAATAAATTAGACAGTATAAAATAGACCAGAGTTTTTTTTTCCAACGTTGTAGCTATCGGAGTGTTTAGGGTTAGACTTTCTAAACGTATCACAGTCACCAACCAACAGCCATCAACCCTCTCCGCAACCCTTACACATTGGAACGGCATATATGTCAGTCATATAAAATAATAAAATACACACATCACCCACTAAGCATAACACTTTCAAACTGTACTTAACCTTTGTACACCCAGACAGTACGCATACTCGATTCAATAGCAGGCAAGCTAAACCTAGATTCACATACAAACTCTCCCATCGGCCAGACATGGATAGACAACCAACCGCTTACACATAAATCTCACCATATATTAAATGTGTACATGTATATATACTTTTATATAGGTTATATTGACAACAAAACAAAAAAGTTTCGTTTAGTGTTTTTGTGTTTAATTATAGATGTTACCATGTTTTCGTTGTGTATTGTTTTGTTTTTGTGGGGGTTTATTTCTACCCATAATTAAGGTTACTTGTAGAGTGAAGAGAAGTGTTTGTGGGGACGGGATGCTACCACTCTGACTTAGAGTTATTGGTAAGGTTAAGAGAGTTTTTTTCGGGAGGCGGCCACCCGAGCTTGTTATTAAAGGAGAGTTGTTGTTTTTGTTCGGGGTGCGGGCTGTTGTCACCCGGATTTACGGTTATCGCTTGGGTAAAGTGAAGGTTGTTTATTTAATCCCCCTAAAAAAACAAACACTATTTATCTCCCTTAACCAAAGAAAATTTCTGAATATATGCCCGGAACACACTGTCCCGGAAATAGGTAAACAGTTTACGTTGAATGTATATGCATAACTGATCCCCTATCCTAGTGAAATATACAAAAATAAAAAAGCAAACTCTAAAATTAATGAAATTCTCTCTCTGTCTCTTTCCATTCTCTCTCAGCTATGTCTCAAATAATCTTACTATCATAGTAATACCCCCTTTTGTTTATATTCGACAATTAAATTATTTTTATACTTTCTATTCTTCATTATCTTCGAGTGTGAATAAACAGAGAGAGATGGAAGCGAGAGGTATAGATACCGTCGAAAATAACAACCGGAATAAAACACATAAGATGAGAACCAATAAAAGTGATTGGCCGAATATTAATGAGAGATCGTTCACTTGGTCTGTTTATTTCATATTGTAGATAATTGAAGATTTTTCAAATATAATGCAATACCAAAACTGAGGAATATTTTAACATGTACCTGGTGTGATTACAATACATAGAAAACACATGTTGATCAATTCAGCTTTAATATAATAATTAAAAAAATAATAGAACCACATTAACCCAAGAAAATGAATCTGCAAACAAAAAAAAATTAACTCCCCCCCCCCCTCCAATAAAAGTGACGGCACCAGCCTCGGCTGATACCAAAAAAATAGTCGTGAAAAGGCAAAGATGATAAAAATACCGATGGCGAAAGCACTAACCAGAGGTTTATTGTCACTCAAATCTCAGGGAAGACCAATAGTCGTGTCCAGCGAGAAATCACTGGTAAGCGACATTTGCGATACCGGAAAATAATTTCCAAATATTATCGAAACAGGTAGGGTGTAATGGAAATCTGAAGAGACTTGTTGTCACTCAGACTCTAGGGAACACAACCGGTTATCATCAGGTATCAATCAGTTATAATTGCCTGTTTAAGAACTCCTACTGAGTTGATGATATATATATATATATATATATATATATATATATATATATATATATATATATATATATATATATATATATATATATATATAATTGTAATAATCCAGGTAAAAACATCCACAGGGTAGTAATCCAAAGAATTTCAACCGGGTTTATAAAAAGTGTTCAATATCAAATAGAGCTTTATATATGATCGTTTTTATTTACACAGACATGTACAAAATCTGCGACACTGGCATGTCGATGTTATCGATCAACAGTTATTATAAACTGAGATCTCATCAGGAAGAGTTAGAATCCGATCTTAACCTCAGATCTTAACCTCAGATCATATTTGGAGAGATTCTCTCCGAATATGATCTGAGGTTAAGATCGGATTCTAACTCTGCCTGATGAGATCTCAGCTAATAATAACTGTTGATCGATAACATCGACATGCCAGTGTCGCAGATTTTGTACATTTCTGTGTAAATAAAAATGATCATATATATATATATATATATATACAGGGTGGGCAAAAATAAGGGTCCTATTTTTAAAAATTCATAACTTTTTTATTTATTGATTTTTTATTGTTTTTTAGAATAAGTAAAGGACCCCTTCCGAAGCAAGCATGAGCCGTATTAGCCCTAAGGAACGTACCCTCATTTAGAAAACATTATTTTTGCTTAAAAAACTCAAAACAGTGTAAAAAACAATACTTTAGTTTTTGTAAGTTTTAAGAAGTATTTTTCGGCTAAAATTTGTTTTGTTTATTTCAAAAAATCTCGGAAAGGTCAGTCTACACACACATAAAGTTTGGTGAGTTTAACTTTTATTTTGTGGAAGTTATTCAAATTCAAGTTATTCAAATTTAAAGATAGGACCCTTATTTTGGCCCACCCTGTATATATATATATATATATATATATATATATATATATATATATATATATATATATATATATATTCAGTAAAATAATTCGATACTTGAGTTACAACGTAGCAAAATAAGATAGATGGATTCGCTAAAAAATACCTTCTAAATTTTTCTCCTTCTTGGTTGGCGTGCCCTTATGTTTGTAATATCTTCGTTACACGCTTTCTCACCGAGAGAAACGAGCAGGTGCTTGTTTTTTTGAGATATAGATTCCCCCTTTTTTATATAAATACGAGTTATTTATGTAATATATTTTTTACCGTGTAGCCTAGAGGTCACCTAATTATCGTCTGCCTTAATACACATAGATACATACCTATTCTGTAACATATATTCATGCGTATATATCGACAGAGTTATCTACGAAAGTATAATCTTCATATATATATATATATATATATATATATATATATATATATATATATATATATATATATATATATATTCGAATCGATTAAGGGATTTAAACATTATCAAGTCGTGTAAACAATCATGGAAAAACCACAATGGATTTAAAAGTGTTTCTTTCCGTCAGGAAATGAGAAAATAGTTAAATCTAAAGAAACCGTTCATAGTTTACTGTTTACTGTTTATTTTAATATATATATATATATATATATATGTATATATATATATATGTATATATATATATATATATATATATAGATAGATATACATTATATATATATATATATATATATATATATATATATATATATATAGAGAGAGAGAGAGAGAGAGAGAGAGGGGGATATAGATATAGATATGGATATAGATTTAGTTGCAAATAAAGGTAATCTCAGATGTAGTATATATATATATATGTATATATATATATATATATATATATATATATATATATATATATATATATATATATATAGTAAGCTATGAAAATATATTGATTGCAATTAAGCTACACAAACGCTCCCGCGTTTAATCCCCGAGGGAAATCTTCAGCCTAAGATCCCCCCCGGGGGTGGAGCGGGGGAGCCTCTGTGTAGCTTAATTGCCATAAATATATTTTCATAGCTTCTTACCTAGCTCTACTTACCTATCGAGCACGGTTGAAGTAAATACTGAAAATCGATACATAAAAAATTATATCTCCTTATAAACGTGCTTGTGGATATACGAAATACTATATATATATATATATATATATATATATATATATATATATATATATATATATATAT
>OY744545.1:43301118-43416118 GCA_963556195.1 Sepiola atlantica
AGGAAAAAACCGTTGGAAAGATGTTTTTAAAAATCGAAGAGATTTAAAAAAAAATGAAAATTCTGATCAAACCTCTGTTTATTTTAGGGATGCATGGAAATAAACTCACGTAAAAAAAAGGCTGCAAAAACAAATATAAGCTCCCCAAAAACATAAATATTAATAATACGGAAACAGTCCCTCCTCCAACGTTTTTTTTTTTTTTGGGGGGGGGTATATCATCAATTGTTTCTACAAGTTTACTACATATTTACGTCATTCTCTGAAGATTGACAGACGGATTACGGAACTATAGTTTTGTCCCATCTGCCATGTTGCACGAGTAGGGATAAAAAGATTTTAATATGAAAAAATACAGTGTTGTTTTGTATTTAAGATGAAAATGGAAATGGTACATGCCCACTAAAGTACAGAAATAATAAATTGTGGGAACTAATAGTAATTAGTATTTTGGATTGCTCAATGCTTAGTCTTTTAATTTTAATCAATAAATATATATATATATATATATATATATATATATATATATAAGAAGAGAAAGAGAGAGATGTATATATATATATAAATATATATATATATATGTATATATGTATATATATATATATATATAAATATAATGTATTTTTATGTAATTGCATTTATTGGTGATTCTAGCGTTTGTTGCCTATAGTAATAGACTACTATATAAATTGTTTCTATTCCTAAGTAATAAAATGCCAAATATTACATTATTAGTATCCTTTAATTTTAAAGGACGTATTTTTCGTTAATGTATATATATATATATACATATAAATATATATATATATACATATATATATTGTATACGTACATAAAAGTAATATATATATATATATATATATGTATATATATATAGATATAGATATATACATATATTGTATACGTACATAAAGTAATATATATATATATATATATATATATATATATACATATATATATATATATGTATGTATATATCGGGTAAAAGCTCGATGATTGCTTACAGTTGACAACAGATGATATATAACTATATAAAATTAAGCTACATTCTAATGATTAAGTTGGTATTTATTCTTTCGACCTGAAAAAAATTAACAAAAGAATAAAATAAAAGTTTGGTCACTTGAAGTTAGCTTAATTTCAAAAAACATTTCGCCCCTGACTACAACAAATTCTCCCCTCTCCCCTCTCACCTATCTCCTTTTGACTACTTCTTTCATACTCTTACTCGCCGCCGCCTATTTTCAAGTTATCTTCATTTCTTCAAATCTTTTTCTTAAAGCATGGTACCACCTACATACCGAACACACAAAGTTTCCGCCTTCCCTCCTCCTTCCCCATTCCCTCAAAATCCATGCCACACCTCACCACGACAAAAACCTCAGCCCCATTTTCCTTTCTCCTATCCTAAGGCAAATTTACTAACACTCTAACCCCTCCTCTGTTTCACTGCTGTCTTAATGGTATCCACTCAAAACTTTCCATATTCATTTCACTCTTTGCCACTACTGACTTCTCGCAGCCTTAACCCTCATCCAGCGTTCTTAGTAGCCACGGCTACTACTTTTCCTTATCAACCCATCATGTCAACCCAATATTTCGATGTAGTTGCATGACATTTTTCTTTATCAACCTGAGGAAGTCTTACAATAAAGACGAAACGTTGATGAATATAAAAAATATCTCTTAGTTTTTCCTTTTTCATTTCCTATATATATATATATATATATATATATATATATATATATATAATATGGGTCGTCTATTTAAAAGCATTGCTGGGTTTGTATTATAAAATTGAAAATATAAGCCATTATCAATACAAGATGAATTTTTATTTTTATTTTAATCTTATTAATTTCGGAATAAAATTTTATCATCAGAGATGACCATTATTGTGTCATTTTTTTTAAATCAAAAAACAAGAATAAACAAATTATTTCTTTTGTTACTTGATAAATGTCCTTAATTTTCAATTTTATAATACACACCCAGCAATGCTTTTAAATGAACGACCCATATTATTATTTTATCAACTACGAGAGAGCCAACGCTCTTCTTCGTTCGACAACCAGAATTTGAATTCATAACCGCCAACAACACTAGCGTGGAAACATCACACCAAAGACATTTATCAAGTAACAAAAGAAATAAGTTTGTTTATTCTTGTTTTTTGATGAAAAATAAATGACACAATACTGGTCAACTCTGATGATGGAATTTTATTCCGAAATTAATAAGATTAAAGAAGAAAAAAAAATTAATCTTGCATTGATAATGGCTTATATTTTCAATGTTATATATATATATATATATATATATATATATATATATATAATTCACATAGCTTTATATGTGTGTATGTAAGTGTGTTTCTATTCGCATTTAACAATTTATCTCTGTAAATCCCCTTTTCAGTTGTGATATTTTTTCTTTCAATTATTCACTTTTATGTCTCTATCCCCTCTCTCTCTCTCTCTCGCTCTCTCTCTCCATCAAACACTTTTACTCTCCTCCATTCTCTCATTGTGTTCCGCTCCATCCACTTCTTCTTGACCCATGCAATCTATTAGTTGCCTTTTCTCCCACGCACAGGAAAACCTTGTAAACGCAACATTCCATAAGAAAGACAAGTAAATATTGGAAAAATATAGAGAGTTCATATTTCCCGAACTGTATGCACAGCGACGTCAAACAGGAAATGACGTCAGTGAACAACCAAAGCTGAGAACAAGAAACGCTTTCACACAGTCACAAAAGAAGAAGAAAACCGTTGGCACAAACAGAAACCATTAAACTATTGTGGGAAAAATAAACGTATAATTATTCAATGGTTCCGACAGTGTTTAGGTTTGGTTTTGTCGGTGGAAATTCCGTATGGTGTCATTATACAAAAAAAAAACAAAAGATGTCGCATTTCGCTATCTGTCTTTTTTTATTTTATTTTTGCGTGCGTGTTATGCGTTGGATATTAATTTGTCAGCACAAAGGTCGGAAGTTGGCAAAATATTTAGAGTCGCTGTAACGGTTTTTTGTGACATTTCAGAAGCAAAACAAATTGCGAGATTTACGCAGGAAAAGTGTTGTTCGCTTTCGCTAAAACGTGCAAAAGACAAAAAAGAGAAACCGAAAACAAGCAAAGATAAGTCCGACGTTTTATGTCGGGATTGAAACACATAGGTTTTTGTGAACCTCACTCCATTTTCAAAACTCATCAGTCTTGACGGGTACGATTTTATTTAAGCAAAAGTAACAGTTACAGCAAATGTTTAATATGGAAAATAAAAAAACAATGCATGCAAATGTTCCTGTTTGCCTTAGGCACAAGGCCCGAATCGTTATGGGAGGGGGGTCGTTTGTCTTACAATTGGTCAGTTTTTGTGCACTTTACCCGTAGCTAGACTCTCTCACCAAAATACCGCATTCTCTCTGTGGGTTGTGCCTACTTAGAGGATCTCCAATTTATATAAAAAAAATTATTTTCAAAATTCATTGTGGGGGAGTGGGACAATATTTACAAAAATTCTGTACAAGATTAGTAGTGCCTCCCCCTCAACCCTTTGTTAAGTGATAGACTGTGCACTGTTTTCCGGGTGATCCGAAAACAAGCAGATCGGTCTCTAATTGGGGTAGGGATTAAGGAGGGGGGTAAAAAATAAATTGAATCTGGGTGGGATGTGGGAATGGATGATGGTGTCCTCCGAGATATAAGGTGACATAGGGCAAAAACAAAGTGTGAGGAGTGGTCATCTTTGGAGGCTCTCTAGTACCAAAAAACAAGAAAACAGGGTCAGAACGCATTCACTTTACTAGCTAAGGGTCTTTGTTAAAGAAAGATTGTGGGGTGGGTTCCGTAGAACCTAGGCAGAGATTGGCCGGAAGTACGGTGTTCCCCTTTGAACATAGAAAATACATGATTTCGGACCATAGTTTCTATCGGTAATCACCCCTTGATCTTTCGCTGGGCATACCAAGGAGCGTAAAGGAAATACAGGGTCAGCCATAAGTAACTATATCTTTTATTTAGTTTTGTCACGTTGTTGGTACTTTATCATTTCTGCTATTCTATTTGTCATTTGAAAGCGGAACTCGCATATTTTTTATTTAATAAACATTTTTATATATAATCTATTTCATTTCAATTTTTATTTCAGATTTTCATTTACTGCTAAGTCTGCGGCGAAGAAGATGCGCTATTTTTTTTTTTGCCGCCCAAGAAAACATCTCACACCTGCCAGTACCATATGTTTCTAAAAAGCCGCCATTCGTACAATAATAGTGTATTGTTGCCACATCTAAGTTCGAGCCACAGCCATTTGTCTCTCCCATTTGGGCAGGGTACAATAAAAGAGTCTCTTAGCTAATAGATCCAGCACTGTGTACGTAGATAAAGCCTATGTCCCATCGCCGCAATTTTGCATCCGTCTGCTTGTTTTACACGTACTCTCGTGGAATCAACGAACTTACTGCATTTGCACCCACATAAATACACCTGACTAACCCGACTAGCAACAAAAGCCTCATTTACTTACTGCATTTGCACTCACATAAATACACCTGACTACCCCGACTAGCAACAAAAGCCTCATTTACTTACTGCATTTGCACCCACATAAATACACCTGACTAACCCGACTAGCAACAAAAGCCTCATTTACTTACTGCATTTGCACTCACATAAATACACCTGACTAACCCGACTAGCAACAAAAGCCTCATTTACTTACTGCATTTGCACCCACATAAATACACCTTACTAACCCGACTAGCAACAAAAGCCTCATTTACTTACTGCATTTGCACTCACATAAATACACCTGACTAACCCGACTAGCAACAAAAGCCTCATTTACTTACTGCATTTGCACCCACATAAATACACCTGACTAACCCGACTAGCAACAAAAGCCTCATTTACTTACTGCATTTGCACCCACATAAATACACCTGACTAACCCGACTAGCAACAAAAGCCTCATTTACTTACTGCATTTGCACCCACATAAATACACCTGACTAACTCGACTAGCAACAAAAACCTACTTTTACTTACTGCATTTGCACCCACATAAATACACCTGACTAACCCGACTAGCAACAAAAGCCTCATTTACTTACTGCATTTGCACCCACATAAATACACCTGACTAACCCGACTAGCAACAAAAGCCTCATTTACTTACTGCATTTGCACTCACATAAATACACCTGACTAACCCGACTAGCAACAAAAGCCTCATTTACTTACTGCATTTGCACCCACATAAATACACCTGACTAACCCGACTAGCAACAAAAGCCTCATTTACTTACTGCATTTGCAGTCACATAAATACACCTGACTACCCCGACTAGCAACAAAAGCCTCATTTACTTACTGCATTTGCACCCACATAAATACACCTGACTAACCCGACTAGCAACAAAAGCCTCATTTACTTACTGCATTTGCACTCACATAAATACACCTGACTAGCCCGACTAGCAACAAAAGCCTCATTTACTTACTGCATTTGCACCCACATAAATACACCTGACTAACCCGACTAGCAACAAAAGCCTCATTTACTTACTGCATTTGCACCCACATAAATACACCTGACTACCCCGACTAGCAACAAAAGCCTCATTTACTTACTGCATTTGCACCCACATAAATACACCTGACTAACCCGACTAGCAACAAAAGCCTCATTTACTTACTGCATTTGCACCCACATAAATACACCTGACTAACCCGACTAGCAACAAAAGCCTCATTTACTTACTGCATTTGCACCCACATAAATACACCTGACTAACCCGACTAGCAACAAAAGCCTCATTTACTTACTGCATTTGCACCCACATAAATACACCTGACTAACCCGACTAGCAACAAAAGCCTCATTTACTTACTGCATTTGCACCCACATAAATACACCTGACTAACCCGACTAGCAACAAAAGCCTCATTTACTTACTGCATTTGCACCCACATAAATACACCTGACTAACCCGACTAGCAACAAAAGCCTCATTTACTTACTGCATTTGCACCCACATAAATACACCTGACTAACCCGACTAGCAACAAAAGCCTCATTTACTTACTGCATTTGCACCCACATAAATACACCTGACTAACCCGACTAGCAACAAAAGCCTCATTTACTTACTGCATTTGCACCCACATAAATACACCTGACTACCCCGACTAGCAACAAAAGCCTCATTTACTTACTGCATTTGCACCCACATAAATACACCTGACTAACCCGACTAGCAACAAAAGCCTCATTTACTTACTGCATTTGCACCCACATAAATACACCTGACTAACCCGACTAGCAACAAAAGCCTCATTTACTTACTGCATTTGCACCCACATAAATACACCTGACTAACCCGACTAGCAACAAAAGCCTCATTTACTTACTGCATTTGCAGTCACATAAATACACCTGACTACCCCGACTAGCAACAAAAGCCTCATTTACTTACTGCATTTGCACCCACATAAATACACCTGACTAACCCGACTAGCAACAAAAGCCTCATTTACTTACTGCATTTGCACTCACATAAATACACCTGACTAGCCCGACTAGCAACAAAAGCCTCATTTACTTACTGCATTTGCACCCACATAAATACACCTGACTACCCCGACTAGCAACAAAAGCCTCATTTACTTACTGCATTTGCACCCACATAAATACACCTGACTAACCCGACTAGCAACAAAAGCCTCATTTACTTACTGCATTTGCACCCACATAAATACACCTGACTACCCCGACTAGCAACAAAAGCCTCATTTACTTACTGCATTTGCACCCACATAAATACACCTGACTAACCCGACTAGCAACAAAAGCCTCATTTACTTACTGCATTTGCACCCACATAAATACACCTGACTAACCCGACTAGCAACAAAAGCCTCATTTACTTACTGCATTTGCACTCACATAAATACACCTGACTAACCCGACTAGCAACAAAAGCCTCATTTACTTACTGCATTTGCACCCACATAAATACACCTGACTACCCCGACTAGCAACAAAAGCCTCATTTACTTACTGCATTTGCACCCACATAAATACACCTGACTAACCCGACTAGCAACAAAAGCCTCATTTACTTACTGCATTTGCACTCACATAAATACACCTGACTAACCCGACTAGCAACAAAAGCCTCATTTACTTACTGCATTTGCACCCACATAAATACACCTGACTAACCCGACTAGCAACAAAAGCCTCATTTACTTACTGCATTTGCACCCACATAAATACACCTGACTAACCCGACTAGCAACAAAAGCCTCATTTACTTACTGCATTTGCACCCACATAAATACACCTGACTAACCCGACTAGCAACAAAAGCCTCATTTACTTACTGCATTTGCACCCACATAAATACACCTGACTAACCCGACTAGCAACAAAAGCCTCATTTACTTACTGCATTTGCACCCACATAAATACACCTGACTAACCCGACTAGCAACAAAAGCCTCATTTACTTACTGCATTTGCACCCACATAAATACACCTGACTACCCCGACTAGCAACAAAAGCCTCATTTACTTACTGCATTTGCACCCACATAAATACACCTGACTAACCCGACTAGCAACAAAAGCCTCATTTACTTACTGCATTTGCACCCACATAAATACACCTGACTAACCCGACTAGCAACAAAAGCCTCATTTACTTACTGCATTTGCACCCACATAAATACACCTGACTAACCCGACTAGCAACAAAAGCCTCATTTACTTACTGCATTTGCAGTCACATAAATACACCTGACTACCCCGACTAGCAACAAAAGCCTCATTTACTTACTGCATTTGCACCCACATAAATACACCTGACTAACCCGACTAGCAACAAAAGCCTCATTTACTTACTGCATTTGCACTCACATAAATACACCTGACTAGCCCGACTAGCAACAAAAGCCTCATTTACTTACTGCATTTGCACCCACATAAATACACCTGACTACCCCGACTAGCAACAAAAGCCTCATTTACTTACTGCATTTGCACCCACATAAATACACCTGACTAACCCGACTAGCAACAAAAGCCTCATTTACTTACTGCATTTGCACCCACATAAATACACCTGACTACCCCGACTAGCAACAAAAGCCTCATTTACTTACTGCATTTGCACCCACATAAATACACCTGACTAACCCGACTAGCAACAAAAGCCTCATTTACTTACTGCATTTGCACCCACATAAATACACCTGACTAACCCGACTAGCAACAAAAGCCTCATTTACTTACTGCATTTGCACTCACATAAATACACCTGACTAACCCGACTAGCAACAAAAGCCTCATTTACTTACTGCATTTGCACCCACATAAATACACCTGACTACCCCGACTAGCAACAAAAGCCTCATTTACTTACTGCATTTGCACCCACATAAATACACCTGACTAACCCGACTAGCAACAAAAGCCTCATTTACTTACTGCATTTGCACTCACATAAATACACCTGACTAACCCGACTAGCAACAAAAGCCTCATTTACTTACTGCATTTGCACCCACATAAATACACCTGACTAACCCGACTAGCAACAAAAGCCTCATTTACTTACTGCATTTGCACCCACATAAATACACCTGACTAACCCGACTAGCAACAAAAGCCTCATTTACTTACTGCATTTGCACCCACATAAATACACCTGACTAACCCGACTAGCAACAAAAGCCTCATTTACTTACTGCATTTGCACCCACATAAATACACCTGACTAACCCGACTAGCAACAAAAGCCTCATTTACTTACTGCATTTGCACCCACATAAATACACCTGACTAACCCGACTAGCAACAAAAGCCTCATTTACTTACTGCATTTGCACCCACATAAATACACCTGACTACCCCGACTAGCAACAAAAGCCTCATTTACTTACTGCATTTGCACCCACATAAATACACCTGACTAACCCGACTAGCAACAAAAGCCTCATTTACTTACTGCATTTGCACCCACATAAATACACCTGACTAACCCGACTAGCAACAAAAGCCTCATTTACTTACTGCATTTGCACCCACATAAATACACCTGACTAACCCGACTAGCAACAAAAGCCTCATTTACTTACTGCATTTGCAGTCACATAAATACACCTGACTACCCCGACTAGCAACAAAAGCCTCATTTACTTACTGCATTTGCACCCACATAAATACACCTGACTAACCCGACTAGCAACAAAAGCCTCATTTACTTACTGCATTTGCACTCACATAAATACACCTGACTAGCCCGACTAGCAACAAAAGCCTCATTTACTTACTGCATTTGCACCCACATAAATACACCTGACTACCCCGACTAGCAACAAAAGCCTCATTTACTTACTGCATTTGCACCCACATAAATACACCTGACTAACCCGACTAGCAACAAAAGCCTCATTTACTTACTGCATTTGCACCCACATAAATACACCTGACTACCCCGACTAGCAACAAAAGCCTCATTTACTTACTGCATTTGCACCCACATAAATACACCTGACTAACCCGACTAGCAACAAAAGCCTCATTTACTTACTGCATTTGCACCCACATAAATACACCTGACTAACCCGACTAGCAACAAAAGCCTCATTTACTTACTGCATTTGCACTCACATAAATACACCTGACTAACCCGACTAGCAACAAAAGCCTCATTTACTTACTGCATTTGCACCCACATAAATACACCTGACTACCCCGACTAGCAACAAAAGCCTCATTTACTTACTGCATTTGCACCCACATAAATACACCTGACTAACCCGACTAGCAACAAAAGCCTCATTTACTTACTGCATTTGCACTCACATAAATACACCTGACTAACCCGACTAGCAACAAAAGCCTCATTTACTTACTGCATTTGCACCCACATAAATACACCTGACTAACCCGACTAGCAACAAAAGCCTCATTTACTTACTGCATTTGCAGTCACATAAATACACCTGACTACCCCGACTAGCAACAAAAGCCTCATTTACTTACTGCATTTGCACCCACATAAATACACCTGACTAACCCGACTAGCAACAAAAGCCTCATTTACTTACTGCATTTGCACTCACATAAATACACCTGACTAGCCCGACTAGCAACAAAAGCCTCATTTACTTACTGCATTTGCACCCACATAAATACACCTGACTAACCCGACTAGCAACAAAAGCCTCATTTACTTACTGCATTTGCACCCACATAAATACACCTGACTACCCCGACTAGCAACAAAAGCCTCATTTACTTACTGCATTTGCACCCACATAAATACACCTGACTAACCCGACTAGCAACAAAAGCCTCATTTACTTACTGCATTTGCACCCACATAAATACACCTGACTAACCCGACTAGCAACAAAAGCCTCATTTACTTACTGCATTTGCACCCACATAAATACACCTGACTAACCCGACTAGCAACAAAAGCCTCATTTACTTACTGCATTTGCACCCACATAAATACACCTGACTAACCCGACTAGCAACAAAAGCCTCATTTACTTACTGCATTTGCACCCACATAAATACACCTGACTAACCCGACTAGCAACAAAAGCCTCATTTACTTACTGCATTTGCACCCACATAAATACACCTGACTACCCCGACTAGCAACAAAAGCCTCATTTACTTACTGCATTTGCACCCACATAAATACACCTGACTAACCCGACTAGCAACAAAAGCCTCATTTACTTACTGCATTTGCACCCACATAAATACACCTGACTAACCCGACTAGCAACAAAAGCCTCATTTACTTACTGCATTTGCACCCACATAAATACACCTGACTACCCCGACTAGCAACAAAAGCCTCATTTACTTACTGCATTTGCACCCACATAAATACACCTGACTAACCCGACTAGCAACAAAAGCCTCATTTACTTACTGCATTTGCACCCACATAAATACACCTGACTAACCCGACTAGCAACAAAAGCCTCATTTACTTACTGCATTTGCACCCACATAAATACACCTGACTAACCCGACTAGCAACAAAAGCCTCATTTACTTACTGCATTTGCACCCACATAAATACACCTGACTAACCCGACTAGCAACAAAAGCCTCATTTACTTACTGCATTTGCACCCACATAAATACACCTGACTAACCCGACTAGCAACAAAAGCCTCATTTACTTACTGCATTTGCACTCACATAAATACACCTGACTAACCCGACTAGCAACAAAAGCCTCATTTACTTACTGCATTTGCACCCACATAAATACACCTGACTAACCCGACTAGCAACAAAAGCCTCATTTACTTACTGCATTTGCACTCACATAAATACACCTGACTACCCCGACTAGCAACAAAAGCCTCATTTACTTACTGCATTTGCACCCACATAAATACACCTGACTAACCCGACTAGCAACAAAAGCCTCATTTACTTACTGCATTTGCACTCACATAAATACACCTGACTAACCCGACTAGCAACAAAAGCCTCATTTACTTACTGCATTTGCACTCACATAGATACACCTGACTAACCCGACTAGCAGAAAAAGCCTCATTCACTTACTGCATTTGCACTCACATAAATACACCTGACTAAACCGACTAGCAGAAAAAGCCCCATTTACTGTAGAGTTAAGAAGATGTTAAACATCTCTATTTGAATAGCTTTTTTTCATCGAACTGCTTGTCTTGGGAATTCGCGAACTGCTCCATGTTTTCCCGACTGTAGTGTAAGTGTAAACAAACATCGTGCTGCACCTCTACTCTTAATCTGACCACTAATCACAGTAACCCTTTACGTCCCAGTGGCAATATGCCTTGTTTGCAATGAAATATAGTTTTGTTAAAAATGTCTACACGATTAATAAAAGAGAACATAATTGAGGTTTCCAAGTGGTTCCGGAAAGCCAACGACGGGAATTTCGAAAGCAATTTCACTTCACATTGCCCAACTATCCAGTGATTCTTAGTCTAATCGGTGTATATCTATTAATAATGGAGTTTATGTATCTGTCTGTCTGTCTGTATCTCTGAAGCCAAAACTATATTATTTAAGACTATTGTACTTATTATGAAATAGTATAGTATATACTATTTCAGACTAATGTACTGTCTTTAAATGCTCAATTCAGGGGCATAGTGTAGTGTAGTATATGTTCTGTTGTCATGATACCATCCCCCAGGCATTTTCTCCTCCTTTTTTGAGAGGTGCGTAAGTAGTGTAGTATCTGTTCTGTTTTCATGATACCATCCTCCCAGGCATTTCCTTTTTTTCTGAGAGGTGCGTAAGTAGTGTAGTATATGTTATGTTGTCATGATACCATCCTCCCAGGCATTACCTCCTCCTTTTTTGAGAGGTGTGGAGGTAGTGTAGTATCAGTTCTGTTTTCATGAAACCATCCTCCCAAGCATTTCCTCCTCCTTTTTTGAGAAGTGTGGAGGTAGTGTAGTATCTGTTCTGTTGTCATGATACCATCCTCCCAGGCATTACCTCCTCCTTTTTTGAGAGATGTGGAGGTAGTGCAGTATCTGTTCTGTTTTCATGATACCATCCTCCCAGACATTATCTTCTTCTTTTTGAGAGGTGTGGAATTAGTGTAGTGTATGTTCTGTTGTCATGATACCATCCTCCCAGGTATGTCCACCTCCTTGTTGAAATAAAATTATATAATTTCTTATGGTGGACCAACTTAAATATCGAGCTCCGAACAGATATTTGTTTTCTTCAGCTTCGAGCCGTTTAACGAACAATATCTGAAGAAAGGCGTGTTACTGAACCACGTAAGCATAATTATTAAACCGAAACGTGCTAATACAACAGAAAAAAATCGGCTATACCAGTAGATCTATCTGTTAAATATAAGGCGAGTGAATCCGCTAGTATATAAATTGGTTTGTTGAAAATAACAAAAAAGTAAAGTACAGTCGAGGTTAACCTGGTGACATCGAGGTTAGCATCGACTCGACTGTGGGAATTGATAGAAACGGATGTGACGTCACATAGCTAAAATGAAGAGTGAGTGAGAGAAGTTGTGACTTTGATTGGAAGCCAAGAAGCGCAAATGTAGTTTAAACATGTCCTTTAAGGAGGAATTTGCTACTCTGGTTCCCCCTCGACGTAAATTCAATAGACCAACTCGACAATCAACTAAATCCCATCCATTCACTGTGGCGGTCCCCAGATGCCGGATAGCTTTCTACTCAAATAGCTTCTTTTCTTGTGCTGCTGGCCTCTGGAACTCCCTTCCTGCCCCCTGTTTCCCCTACACTACTGTCCACCCTGGCTTCACTCGTCAGTTATTTGGAACAAGCGATCCGGAAGAATACACCTCTTCTGTTTTTAGCAATTTGATTTGACTTGCCCCTTTTCATCCAGCTATAAAATAACTTAATTGCAGGCAGCGTTTCCTATTTCTGGCTAAATCACTTATTAGTTTAAGTCGGATTCCACGTGATGACATCGAGGGTAGTATCGCCTCGACTGTAAGAATTGATAGCAACATATGTGACGTCACATCTCAAAAAAAGAGAGAGTGATTGAGAGGTCATCAGTTCGATTGGAATCCTAGCAGTGAACATGCAGTTTTAAAATGTCCAGATAAGATATGATTAAATAATAATTATCGATTAATCGCTGTCTCTCCCAGTGATTTTGAACAAGAACAAGGCGAATAAACCTCTTATGTCTTCAACAGTTTTGTTTTGACTTGCCCCTTTTCATGAGGAATAAAACAAAGTAAATTGCAGGTGGAATTTCCTCGGTATGGCAAAGTTACATAAAAGTCACGTATAGGAGCAAGCAGCATGAGGTTAGATTATGAAGTTCCATGTATGAGACAAGGTTGGCACGCAACATAATGGCCCGGCCGGTGCACTAGAACCAGACTTCGTATCATTCTTTTTATTCCATTGAATAAATAACTGCGATTCATTCTGACAAGATCCCATGAAAGGGCACGTACAGGAGAAAGCAGACAAGGTCAGATTATGAACTTTTATGAGTGACACAAGGTTTAAACGCAAAGAGGTTTTTACCCCGCCTAATAAACCAGTATTGTCCGGACCTTTGGGTCTGGATTTACGCCGGTCTATTGAGGGTTGCCGGTCCTGTGCAGTTCTAGGAGGTGCACCCTCCCAGGCTTTGCCTCCCCTCTTTGGGGAGGAGTAAGTTTATTGCTTACTGTCTGAGGCGCCTCTACCGGGGAATGCCGACGGGGCTGTCCAGGCAATTTTTAAATGGCCAGAGTGCTCACCTCTCGAGCGCTGGCTTATCTAATCCCACTTTCCCGACCTTGTGTCACATCTTACCTTGTGGGAGGTAGATAAATAAAAAGGCTTAAACGCAACATCTCTCTCCCTACCCATCTCTCTCTCTCTTTCTCTCTCTCTCTCTCTATTACCACTCTCCGACGAAACAAGTGTGTCATTAATTCGTCAGGGCCACATAGACAAATACACCATTCTATGAGAATCAATTAAACATAACAAATAAATACATTAAATCTATATAATACTAAAAGTCTATTGATCTTGTCTGTTTGCAATCAGCTTTCAGCTTTCCGGTTTTCAACATCCGGTTGCGCATGCGTAAATAGCATCGTATTCAATCTGTTATTCCAATTCCGTTATTCTCTATTTTGATTAACGAACGCATGAAATTTTTCATTCTGCAAATTTTCATATCGCTTTTAATATAAACAATTTCATTTAATTTCATCAAATAGTTTTTTTGTTTTCTTCACGGCTAAAAACATTCAACAGTAGGACTTCGTAAAGTCTGTCGCAGTTTCAAAAAAACTCCTCCCTTTTAAAAAACAAAAACAAACAAACAAAAAAACAACACTCATTATTAATATCAGCGATACTATCGGTGAACGAAACCACCTCCCACTTTCCCTCTCATAGATTTCACCACTCCTACTCCCTCTGTTTTCGTTACGTACGCGAGAAAGCTGAATCGGTAAATGCACACATTTCTATTACATTAAATAGTGTTTCCTTTTGTTGTTTTTTAAACAGCAATTATTTGAATCATATGTTTTACACATATTACATCCAAAAAAAAAAACAATTATAATAAACAGAACGACTCATAGAAATCTATCTATATTCTTTTTTCATTTTAATATACTTTCATAGAAATGCTTCTGTTATGTAAAAAAAAACTATTTTCTTTATGCCTCAAGTGTCACGCTCATACATGAATTCCATAGCTAATATAACAAACTGACCCAACGGGTCACGGGTGGTCTAGTATATGATAAAAAGGCGAAACATTTGATAGTCATCATTGCCATATCATTCTATTAGATGATATAATTATTCTTCTTTCTTGTTATTTATGTTGTTGTTTCAGTCGGTCTGAGTTATCCAAGGTAATTATTAGTTTTACATATCAAGTAATAGAACTGTCCTCGGCGTCTTTATAAAACTTATCTTCATAGCGAACTGCATCAATATTAATGACTGTCGAATGCAAATTCAATTTTGCTGATCGAAGTTTGTACACCAAATTTCGCTGAAAAATCATTGATCAATTTTAAAATCTTCCTTTTTAATCAATTATGTCAGTTTTGAAATAAAAAAGGAAATATTCTCGAATTCACATAAATGTGCCAAACAATTATGTATCTCTCGGTGATTTATTCCTAATGTCAAGCATAAGAATAATGGATGAATCTAAGTCGAATCACTTAGACTTATCCATTATTATTATGTTTGTCTGTTTGGGACCAGGAACGTTATGGTATTTGTTGAATCATTATGCCTATCAATTATTTTATCTTTTGAATAAAGTGAGATGTGCACAACTTAAAAAATGTAAATGTGTAAAGTTGAAAAGCTAGTAAACTAGGATTAGCGCACTCTGGCTTAGAACCCCCCCCCCCCGAGCAGTCTTGTCGGTATTCTTACATATGGGCGCCTCAGGCAATTAGAGATAATCTAACTACTACTACACTATAAACGATCTTAATGCTGGTACCCTGGAGATCATGCTTCATTCGATCTGTTATATTAAATGGGATCTCATTGGTCAGTCAGAATCTATAAATAGGATATCATTGGTCTGTCAGAAACTATAAATGGGTTTGGTCGAGATCAAAGTGTAGTATCTGTTCCGATGGATACTGCACCCCATACTGGTATGGTCTTGGCCTTTGGGGCTTGATTTATTCCGGTCAATGGGTCTGTCCTGTGCAGTTCTAGGAGGTCCACCCTCCCAGGCTTTGCCTCCCCTCTTTTGGGAGGAGTAAGTTTATTACTTACTGTCTGAGGCACCCCTACCGGGGAATGCCGACGGGACGGGGCTGCCCAGGCAATTTTTAAATAAACCTAAGTACTCTTCCTCTGGAGTGCAAATTCCCATTTTCCGACCTTGTGTCACATTCTACTTTGTTGGAAGTAGATAAAAAGGGTGTTTGAACTTATTGATTTTGATACCAATTTTAAGTATAAGTATACCCCTCTCCAAATTTTATCTCCCGTTTCACTATCAATAGTTTTAAATGCAACCCTTGATTTTTCAATCTTTTACCTAAGACTGCCACTTACTCTCTGCTTGATACCAATCTTTAACTATAAGTATATCGACCTCCACTATTTTACCTCCCATTTCAACTTTAGCAGTTTTAAATTTAACCTTTGATGTTTTAATTCTAACATACGACCAGTACGTATCCGCTGTGTAAGCCCATACATTTCAGGCACCCCTGATTCTTGACTTTGTACATGTTTGTTATCCTTTAAGTACATACCTTAATTGACCAAAATCTTATGGCCTTTATATCTATATTTCATTTATTCTGACTTATCTTATTTACTCATCTCATTTTTAAATCCATGTATTTCACATTCTCGCTAACGGTTAAAATTATCTTATTTTTCTCTCTCAATGCATATTCTACAAACGTTTGTTGTGTTTGATATCTGTAACCGGAAGGCAATTTTCTTAGCCTCATCTTCTAATATATTTCCATCTCAATTAACATATCACTTATTCAGTTCAGTTTATTTAATTATACGCTAACCCCTTCCTTTTTACACGCTTATTCTAATTAACCTAGCTAAAAACGCGACCCATGTTTATCGACCTCCTTACCATCGTGAGATTAGAAACATCCCACGATACATTAGCATTATTTTAAATAATATCTCCAAGCCTATTTTTAATTTACAACTTTTTTGCTATAGTGAGATAACGTTCGCTTTTATGATTCTGCCTTTTTAAAAACATTAGACGATAATTTAATTTAATTAATCTTATTTTAATCTTAACTTTAATTTCCTTTTTTCATTTATATTTATAGAACCTACTGACGTTATCAGATCAGGCTGTCTGATGTTATTGACTTCCCGACACAAAATGCACCAAACATTGATGTTTTTTTTTTTCTTTTTCTTTGCAAAACTCAATCATGTTCTGCAAAATCTAAAAAAAAAACAATTTCCCTCCCTTCATCTTCTCCCATTTCCACCCTTTCACTTAACCAAGCACCATGAACAAATATTTGAACATATAAAGAACTTCTAGCATGAAAACTTTCGCCAAAATGACCGGATTTGACATTAAATAACCCGAAAAGGGTTGATATGCCGTAGAACAAAACAACCAATTTAGTGTATTTTATGTTCTAACACAAGGATTTATATTATTAACATTAAATCTGTATACTTTAAGTTTAACTTTATTCAAAGATTTTTCTTCCTTTTGTTTTTATATTTACATTTATTTTCCAGCTTTTTTATGTCTTTGTACCTAAATTTTGCTAGCGTAATTTAAATTGTTTGGTACTTGTTCGTCTTTTACCATAGTCCGTTTTTCACAACTTTTTACTGGCCATTCTTTTGTTCTATGTTCGGTGTACACTTACCTATGAGGCTGCTAGAGAATTCTATCATAGGTAAGTGTACACCGAAACAAAGAACAAAAAAATGGTCAGTAAAATGTTTTGAAAAAACGGACTATGGTAAAAGATGAACAAGACTGATCCCCTCCTAAAATCTCATATATTTGAAAAATATTCCCCAAAACCCGGAATTCTCTCGCGACATGATAGGTAATTGTAAGCAGAAGAAGAATTTTAAAAAATTGAGATGGTCAAAAAGTGGGGGATCAGTCTACGTTGAATTTAGATTGGAAACTGATCCCCCGCCTAAAATGTAAAATATTGGAAATTTTGTTCCAAAAACCTCGGAATTCTCTAGCAGCCTGATAGGTAAGTGTACATCGAAAAAAGAACAAAAATATGCCTAGTATAAAGTTGTGAAAAACGGACTATGGTAAAAGACGAACAAGGGCCACCTTTTTTTTTTTTTTCAATATTACTCTTTAAAAGTAATCCTTAACTTTTTACCTCTACCCTTTTGACACAACCCTCATTCACTTATTTTAAATCTGTCACTTTATTTTTTAACCTCTTATGTTTCTACAAATCTATTTTTACATCTGAAGCCTTCCTGTGTCAAGGCTCTACCTCACCTAACCTAACTTTCCTTGCTTCACCCACCCAATCCGTCGCAATGCCATGTTCGCTGATACCAGCTTTCTTTAATCTACTCGTTTGGTTTTGAATTTCAATCTTTATAACGGACTTCTAACCTTTGCTTTGTGGATCGTCTTTTAACAAGCTTACCGTTAGGGTTCTTTTTTTAAAACAAAGTTCAGCCCAAACAAGGCAGGCCGCGACTGTAGAACAAAAGGGGCTACTGAGAAAAAAAAGGGAGAAGGTTTTGGGGGGTCAGCCTAATTTGGGAACTGCGCATCGAGATGTCTGTTTACATTAGTTTTAAATTTCTGCATGTCAGTAACGTCAGGAAAGCAGGGAGCAGGGAGGGAGTTCCAGAGTCCAGCAGCACGAGGAAAGAAGCTTTTGCAGTAGAAAGCTCTTCGGCATCTGGGGACCTCCACAATGTATGGATGGGGTTCGGCAGATTGTCGGGTTGGTCTAATGAATCTACGTCGTAGGGGCACTAGAGCAGCAAGCTACTCCGTTTTGATACCAATTTGTATTGAAATCCATACAATTGTATATAAAGCCTATGGGAGGTTTAAAAATGGTTTTTAATGCAAAAGTTACCTTCTAACTTGCGCCCTGCAACATCCCTCCAAACCGGATTTTTTTTTTTGGGGGGGGGGTCTCCAAAATGTTACTGATTCTACAATCTTCCTGGATTTATTATTTCTAAACTTGCTGCTGCAATCTTCGCGACGCTTCCAAAAGTGAACTTTTTCGCATATTTCTTTAACCCATTATTTTTGGATTGAATTTGTCCTGAATTTTCTTTCTATTTTCTTTTTTCTTATTTTTTTACAGTTATCTTAAATAATATTTTATCCTTTCAAATTTTCACTTTAGTAATTCTCTTATCAACTCATCTCTTTGTATTCCACTGGTGATGAGAATTCCACTCTTTGAAAAGCCATAGTTTAAGGAAGCAAAAATAAATCTCTTATTTTGAACAACTAAAGACGTAACAGATTTTGTATTTTTGGAATTTTTTTTCTCATCTTTCGATATATATATATATGTGTGTGTGTGGGTGTGTGTGTGTGTGTAGTAAGCTATGAAAATATGTTTATGGCAATTAAGCTACACAGAGGCTCTCGGGTTTCATCTCAGAGGGAAAGCTTCAGGTCAACAGCGGGAGTTTCTGTGTAACTTAATTGCCATAAATATATTTTCATAGCTTACTACCTAGCTCTACTTACGTATCGAGCACTGTTGAAGTAAATACTGAAAATTAATACATAAAAAAATATATACCCTTATAAAATTTTATGTGGATACATGAAATACTAATATATATATATATATATATATATATATATATATATATATATATATATATATATATATATTGAATAAATATAAAACTAAAAGTAAGCTTTTAGTAAATAAAACATATAGTGAAATTGTTTAAGCTCAATATACGAGATAGAGTAATTATAAAGATAGATATCTGTATAATTACTCTGATGATAAGGTCTCGATCTTTGAAAAGCCTTGGCTTAAGGAAAGAATAATAAACATAATTTTATTACAGCATATACCTTGCATTGAACAGTCGAAGTTGTAAGTAAATCTGGACATTCGTACATGTTTATCACTCTTCGTTCAACTATATATATATATATATATATATATATATATATATATATATATATATATATATATATATATATATATATATATATATATAGGTGCAATCAGTCAGCGATGAATCATATGCGCACAAATGAGAAACAAAGGTATTATAATAGTGAATAAGACTGAGAATAACAAAATTTAAAGACGTGCAACTTATAATTTCGTGGCGAATTTTTTGGACGATTTTAGAAACAAAGTAAAGTAAATCTAAATTGAAGTTTTTAGCTTTGTTTTTAGGGCTAGTCTGTAGGAAATCTTCTGGAACCAGCCCATTTATATATATATATATATATATATATATATATATATATATATATATATATATATATATATATATATAAATTCTCTCGGAAGTTTCTCAATCATTAAAACTATATAAAGAAAAAAAAACAAAAATAAACATTTTAGCTGGAAACTCACTTTTGTAAGTCAATTTACTTTTAGTAGTCACTATTTTAGTTTGCTTCCAAGAATTTACGGTAGTCTTAACATTATTTAATAGATCATCAGTTGTTTACCATGAAAAACTGTTTCGGGAATTTAAAAACAAAACAGTATTTTATTTCATGGCTTCCCAGCAGAGTTGATCAGACCCCACTTCCATTAAAAGACAAGAACACAAACGTTCCGTATACTAAATCTAAGGTTTGTTCCAGATAAATATTTTGCTAACTTATATTAGTTATTAAAAGATGTCTTCCTTACCTGTGTTGTCCGTCTGTGTCTAATAAAATGTATCCGTTAATTACAAAAATGTTGCTGTATTTTAAAGTGTTCGGACGAATCCATTACACTACTTTTTAGGTGATTTATAGTTTTATGTATTTTTAGTTTTAGTTGTATATTAAAAATATTTAAAAATTAAATATATCTATATATATATATATATATATATATATATATATATATATATATATATGTATGTATACATATATGTTTTTTCCTTTTAATAATATAATTAGTATATGTGTTACATATATACGTTTATACATATTCTACATTATTTTTATTTAGATAGTTTTGGATTTGCTCTCTTTCTCTCTCTCTCTATATATATATATGTATATATATATATATATATATGTATATATATTAATATATATATATATGTATATATATAAATATATATATATGTATATATATACATTTATATATATATAAAAATATATATCTATATACATGTATATATATATATATACAGGTATATATATATATATATATATATATATATATATATATATATATATATATAATAGCAGGATCAGTCGACGTTGCTCGGGATTAAATGAGGACTACTACTATGAAGCTTTTACTATGCACATAACATAATATTACTTTATGTTTTAACTGCCTCCTCTTCGCGTGTCACCCTCTAATATAATCGGAAACAGATGACATATTGGAAAACCCTCTGATTTAATGTCTTATACACATGGTTTAACTTTCTATTCAAATCGGACTTACGTATTTGAAGATTTAAGAGGGTTCTGTCACCGGAAGTCACTTATTAGTATGGGCACGTAAATATTCGTCACATAGATAGTAACGTGGAGATTCCGGATCACTTACATTATCTTATCCGGAGAATTGTGTGCATATGATATAAATCTCATGTAAATAGGTTATATTTGAATTTTTAAAGATGGTTAGGCCTCGTAGCAGCCTTAGGTTAGGAGGGCACTTAGATATTTTTGACCGCTTCTATTGTCTTCCTCAGAACATTTTTATATATATATGATTTGAACTCCATAAAAATAAGATATATTTTAAGTTTTAAGGGGGTTATGCTCTCATAGACCTCCATCTAGCGATGTGCTTAGAGATTCGTGAATACTTCTTTTATCTTTGTTATGGTGCCGTACCTACCTACAAAGCACTAATGGACTCGTCCACCTTATAAATACGGGAAGCATGTGACACTTGTTCTCTTCTTCCCAGGCAAACCGGCAATGGCGGTTGAGAGCAACATCTCCTTGTATCTCTTTCTTTCTATTATATAATATATACCTTTGTTCATTTAAACCATGTGTTCCTGTGTCATTCATTCAGCCTTACCCAGGTCCACAACAATCTTCCTCGGTAAATTTTACATAAGAATACATTTTAGATTTTATGTAGATTATCTAACATTTCATGTTATAAGGAACAAACAAACATCACACACGCGTACAGAACAGACAGTAAACCATAACTATATATAATGTGTTTTTATACAATCATTTACGCTGAATAGTGATTCGAACTTGTCTACATATGCCATTCTAAGCGATACACTAAGCATGTCTATAACACGGGAGGACTTTATCTTTAACTTATTAAACAAGTTGAAATTGAATTCAAATATTTGGTATTAATTACGGTAGTTATATTGACTTATTACTTTATTAGATTATTACTTTATGTTATTTGTTGGTTCTGATATAGAATGGGACCCGATTTCTGACAATTTTGCGTCGTAATCTTCCGGCAGTTTACGGGAAATACAATAAGATAGAATGAGACCAAGAAGAAAATATTGAAATAATTAAAGAGAGGGGGTAGGAGATAGATAGATAGAGAGAGAGGGAGAGAAAGAGAGAGACAGGGACAGAGAGAAAGAGAGATATGGGGAGAGGAGAGAATACATAAAGAAAAACTGTGATAAAAAGAGATATAGAGTGTAAGTGAAGATAAAAAAGGGAATAAAGAGGAGGAGAAGAATAATGTGAAATAGAGAAAGCGACTGAGAGGGAGAAGACGGATGACAGAGATTGGGAGGAGAAAATGACGACGGTACAATACAGAGTTTAATGGCGAAAGAGAGACAGTCAGAGGAAGATATAAAGAAGTAGAGAAAGAGAGAGAGAGAGAGAACAGAGAGATAGAGAGAGAAACATAATGAGTTAAAGGGATCGAGGAAGAGGGGGGTGAGGTAATGAGGGTGATAGGGTGTCTGAATGAAAAAACGATGATAGCGAGAGACATAGAGAGATATAGAGAGAGAGGGGGAGAGAGAGAGAGAATGAAGAAACGGTGATAGCAAAAGACAGAGAGATAGAGAGAGGGAGAGGGAGAGAGAGATGGTCCGAATGAAAACAATGAGCGACAGAGAGAAAAATTAAAAGAGGAGGCGAGAAAAGAGAGATAAAGCCGGAAAGAGACGAAGAGGGAAATATGAGGATGCTACAAAGTCTAAATAGAGAATTGGTGAGAACAAGAGAGAAAGATAGAGAGTGACAGAAGTAGAATGAGAACACGAGTAAGTGAGAAGAGAACGAAGGAAGTGCGTGAAATAGATAGATAGATAGATAGATAGATAGATAGATAGATAGATAGATAAAGAGAGAAAGAGAGAGATGGGGGGGGGAGAGGAAGACTGGGTAATATAATTATAGTAATAGAGATTGTGAACGGTGATAACAAAAAGGAGATTGAATGACGAAAAGGGAAGAACATAAGAGAGAAAGAGAGAAAGCAAGAAAGACAGAGAGAGAGAGAGAGAGAGAGAAAGCAAGAAAGAGAGAGAGAGAGGGGGGGAAGACTGGGTAATATAATTATAGTAATATAGATTGTGAACGGTGATAACAAAAAGGAGATTGAATGACTAAAAGGGAAGAACATAAGAGAGAAAGAGAGAAAGAGAGAGAGAGAGAAAGAGAGAAAGAGAGAGAGAGAGAGGGGGATGACAGAATGATGAATACAGAATAGAAGAGGAAAAGAGAGATAATCTGATGAGAGTGAAATAAACAAATAGGAAGAGACGAAGAGATACATATATATGGAGATACTTTTATAGAGCAATATATATATATATATATATATATATATATATATATATATATATATATATATATATATATATATATATATTTATTTATTTATTTGGGTACAGAAAAATTAGTACAACATTCGTACCGTCGGTTTAAAGTACAGAAGGACTTAGCTATCCGGCTCTCTTCAGCTTCTGTTGTCATATGTTGTACTCATTTTTCTGTACCAAAATAAATAAACATTAATGTCTTAATTTTTAATTGTTAACTTTAATTCTACATTAATCGAGCAATCTGCTGGGATTTTTGCCTGTTATATAATAAAGAAGTTATATATATATATATATATATATATATATATATATATATATATATATAGAGAGAGAGAGAGAGAGAGAGAGAGAGAGTGAGAGAGAGATAGATAGATAGAGAGAAAGAGAGAGAGAGAAAGAAATAGATAGATAGATAGATAGATAGATAGATAGAGAGAGAGAGAGAAAGAAATAGATAGATAGATAGAGAGAGAGAGAAAGAAATAGATAGAGAGAGAGAAAGAAAGAAATAGATAGATAGAGAGAGAGAGAGAGAAAGAGAGAGAGGGAGAGAGAGAAAGAAATAGATAGATAGATAGATAGAGAGAGAGAGAAAGAAATAGATAGATAGATATATAGATAGAGAGAGAGAGAAAGAAATAGATAGAGTAAGAGATAGAGAGAGAGAGAGAAAGAAATAGATATATATATATAGAGAGAGAGAAAGAAATAGATAGATAGATAGATAGATAGATAGATTGAGAGAGAAAGAAAGAGAGGTGTAAGAGAGGAAAAGACGTTGAATCAAGAATCAATGTAAGTTACAAAAAATGCGGAAAAGTCTCCTGCTTTTACGATTCTTTGAATTCAAAACCATTCATTGGCAGGAAGGATACGCGTATCACAAGAACAAAACCCCCCGCCTTTTCTGAACAAAATCCATTACCGAATTAGACACATCAAGCATTTTGTGCCGCGCAAAGACAACGGCGAAAATTATCAATACCGCACCCCCCACACACACACACCGTGTCGGTAACCCCCCCCCCCAGTCACCGCGTTCCTTTTCACTCCTCCAGCTACCCGCAATTGCTTTATCCATACCAAAGAACCATCTGTTAACACGCAGTATCGCCCCATTGGTGGGAGTCACATAAGCATAGTAGTGCATCTTTTCTTTTATATCTACAACAAGAAGCGCAATGCCTTCGCTCGGTGTGCCTTCGCCTTTGCAGCTTTTGTGTGGAGGCGAATTCTTCAGATGATATAGGAAATTGGCTTTACGAAAAGTAGGAAGCCATTAGTCGGCTTTTGTTTAATGTGTCTAGCGATTTTTTATTACTACTACTACTAGTAGTAGTAGTAGTAGTAGTAGTGTACTACTACTACTACTACTACTGTAGCTCGTTTTTGCTTCAAATGCAATACATATGCTAGTGTCCAATATCTGTATAAATACACCATTCGCCCGTACATAGCGTATTGTTGACACATCTGAACTGGTGCACCAACCACCAGCCCCTCCTTCTTGTAGAGGATGGTACACTAACCACAAGGCTCTCTTACTTGGAGAGGGTACAAAATAGAATTTCCAACAAAAAAAAAAAATATCTCGCACTGTCTGCAAAACTCTAACTCCTGTCGCATCCCTGCAGTGTGGCGTCCCTGTGCTTCGCATTTGCCCCCTTACCTCTCTAGCCACCAAACTAGCAGCAAAATCACACCCCTTCATTGTAGAGGTCCCTACATGACGTCACAGTTTCTACTCTGATAGCTTCTATTCTGACGTCACTTTTCTTTGACATTTACATCATGCTCTATGTTTCAGCAACCGTACCACTACATAGAAATTTAAATGTAATGTGAACAAACATCTTGCTGTCAAACTGCCCATCCAGGTTGTACCCTATAAGCCTGGACCACTATCACATTATACGCTTCAGTGGGTATATTTCCTGTTTGGGGCGAACGAAAGTTCACATTTTCGGACGGTGTATTTGATTATCGCAATGACTCATTATATAGTACCCTTTTCGATCATATCAGCTTAATTTCATTAGTCATCCCCATAGATGATATTTTGTTTTAAATGGATCGCTGAGCATGACCCATTCTCTATACCAGGTAAGTGATGATTTCTTCAAGGACACATTATGTGCTACGTGAGATTTCCGAGTTCTCTTTCTCCTTGACTTGATGCTCTATCAACCCTTGATTGTCTAGTCTACTCTAGTATTCAATCTAATTAGTAAATTTTAATAAAATATGCAACGTAGCATGAACACTTTTAGATTATAATTAGAATATATTACTTGACGCGGCTCTGCTTCGTCTAAGGCGTACATAATATGGGTGAAAACTCTGTTTAGTAAGATCTATTAAAAGCTGCAATGGATGTAATTTTCGAAATTAGATTTTTAATCTATTATCCGGCGGAAGTGTAACTAATATATAGCAAACGTTACTATTCTGTTTGAACAACGTAAAGAGTGAACCGACAACTCTCTTTTCATTAGCTACTGCACCGAGATGTAGGGGAGAGCGTCACCCTTTTTCAAGATAATTCAACTCACACTTAGTCTTCAATTTATAATGCGGAGTGCTTAAAAAGGCAACAGCAAGTGTTGGATAATGGCCCTGTGAGGCCGGACGCATTTTGAAGTGGACGTATGTGGGGAGATCGTTTGGTTTGGCTTGCGCGATTTAGTGCGGGTAAACCCGTACAACCGAGTGCAAAATAGCGCTGTTCTCACAGTCGGAGCTCACAGACGTTGACAGGGCCACCACGTTGACAAGACTCTAGTCAAGGGTCAAGGTACATCTGTGCATAGGGGTTCTTTGACGTCACGGGCTTTTGTGCGGGAAACGGAGTTTTGCCAATCTGGGTTTTGGAAGCAAGCCGAACAGACGATTTCTCTATGTAGTCTTCAAATGATATGGGGAAATAAATTCATTAAGAGAATACAGGGATGAGATTCCTTCTTCCCCCCCTCCTCGAATGGCTAAGGACTTAAGCTCGGAATTAACTACGATAGAGTAGTTATTTGGTCTCTCCCTTAACGTTGGTGAAACATCTCCAAGATCGACGGTAGACTGACGCCTGAAATATAGAAATCAAAGTAAAAGATTGTTGCCTCGTGAATTTCGGTGGGAAGGTTAGTGTTGCAAACACAGCAGACGACATCCCCTCCGCGAGGAAGAAGAGAAGCTACGAGAAATTAAAGACTATGTAACGCAAGTACTATTTAATTAAGTCTTTAGTATGAGTCGAACGAGTATTGAACCCTCGTCTCGTCGCGTATTAGCGAACGATCTTACCAATATGCCAGGCGTATAAAAAGATTAAAAGATATAACTTCTCACAATTAGTGTTCTAAAGTACTAGGTAGAATACTCGTCTTAGAAGAGGTTTATTATCCTGTCAAAGTACCTCGTTTGGTCTGCTAACATAATATTTGAGACCTGTGAGTGTGAGTAGGGGTGCGTGTGCGTCTACCTTACGATTGCATTAATAGCCGGAGGTGACGATGATTAAGTGGATAACAACATGGATTGACGAGCTGGGTGTGCCAAGTTCGAATCCAGGCAATTCCATAATAGCACTTTCACTTAGCAGCTATATAGTGGTCCCTCCTGCAAGAATGCCGACAACAGAATCAAACCGGTCAACAAAGTTTTAGTGTATTTTTACCTCCTCTTCAGGAGAAGTAGGGCCTTGTTCTAAACTCACGCACACAGTCACACTGACACCAACGCACACACACAATGCATTAACTCTTTCACATACGCACACTAAAGACGACACACGCACACTCCTTGAACCCCCTTTTAATGTCGTCTGCTGATTTACGCTGATTGAAAACAAACTTATAAACCTAATCATTTTAATACTTCATACATTTCTCACTGAACGTTCTACTATGAAAACAAATGATAAATAATTAATTTAATAACTTTCAATGAAATGTAATTTATGTGGTTGAAGTTTTGATTACGATTTTTCAGACCCTTGGATAATTCACAGCCCTTAAATTATCGACTCAGGCTTCCTCGATATCTCAACAAATGGATCCCTTTGTCTGCAAGGACACTCAAAATACTGAACAATTATCCTATGATTTTGTTTTTTAATCTTTGTAGACTTCCATTTTAAACATATATAAAATATCTCTTTTGTGAATTTAAGCTTTTGAGAAGGTGAGCACTCTGGCCATTAAAAATTGCTTGGGCAGCCCCGTCGGCATTCCCCGGTAGGGGCGCCACAGGAAGTAAGCAATAAACTTACTCCTAGAACTGCACATGACAGATCGATAGACCGGCGTAAATCAAGCCCCGAAGGCCAATAAAATACCAGTCTATGAGGTGCAGTATCCATCGGAACAGATACTACACTTTGATCTTGGCCAACCATACGAATTTACTTTACTTTTTAGCTGAGAGAAAACACATATTCCCCAGCCACTGCCACTTCCAAGACTAACTTTTAATTTACAAGGTTTAATAGCACGTTAAATACTCCGTCGAAAGGACGATAAGACCCTTTTGGTGGCTAAGGTAGTTCTGCCACTCCTAGCGTTACCATAAGCTTGTGTCATCGAACGCAGTATTAAAAAAACGCATGTTCTTTAGAATTTCCTCATGTCTTATTGTAGCAATTGGGCCCTGAAAACTATGGACGAAATCCTGATTCATAATCCTATCGTTCGACTTATATTTTGCGATAGGTTTCATTCGTTGTTAACGCAAGCGTATATTATAGACATATGAAACTAGGAATCCGATAAATTTCCCGAAATCATTATACGTGTAATAACGATATAAATTACAGGTGTTTTTTTATTCAAATCAGTTCGATATGTTATATATTATCCTTGTGATATATTCACCTTTGTTTATTGTATTGTTCATGATCTACATATAATTTCAATCCTTCCAAAATGCCACTTCAATGTCTCTTAGACAAAAAATCACACACATACATAACTTTATATATATATATATATATATATATATATATATATATATATATATATATATATATATATATATATATAAATGATAATTTATTTCATTTTGACTCAGGTCATGAAGAACGGGAGCCACACAAACCGCTCTCGTGAAACAAAATCAATTTTGTAGTCAAAATGAAATAAATTATCATTTATATTTATATTTCTGCTCTATATTTTTATTGAGCACTCTGAAAAAACCCGGTTCAACTCCCCTGGATTTATACCCTGTGGATCTATACCATACTCGGGTTATATATATATAGAAATAAAGATCGCGCAAACACATCATTGGCTAAACGAATTTGGGAACTAAAAGAAGAAGGAACTCTTTTTTCTATAAATTGGAGAATCATAGAGAGAAAACCCATTTATTCACCTATATCTAAAGTTTGCCATTTGTGTAATGCTGAGAAGTTCCATATTTTTAAGGCCATCATGAACCCTAGCACCAGATGTCTGAATGTGCGCGATGAGGTTTTTAAGGGTTGTGTACATCGTAAACAAGCACACCTTATTGATTGGATGGATCGAGTGACTTAAGCCTACCCAGAGCACCCCTTATATAAATTTTTCAAACACTTATATACTTCAACTGCAGACTTCTCTTCTTCGAACCTGATCACAGTTCTTTTATATTTTTCCAATTTTTCCCTTTTCTCCTTCGGGTCCCTTCTGCCATCCCCTTTCTCACCACCTTATTTAAATATTTTAAATTTTATTTTTCTGATTTTTTATTTTTATTTTTTATTTTATTTTATTTTATTTTATTTTTTTATTTTTTTATTTTTCTATTTTTCTAATTTTTCTATTTTTCCTGATTTTGGTATTTTGAGAAATTTTTGAAATTTTCAAAAATTTTTATGTTTTAAAATTTTTTGATATTTTTTAATCTTGAAATCTTGAAATTTTGAGTTTGCAAATTTAAATTTAAATTTATATTTGAATTCATAATCTTTTTATTTTAAAGGATATAATATTTTTTCTTAATTTTTATATTCCCTCTAATAAACTTTTATATTTTTTAATTGGAAATAATATACATTTTTTTAATTAAAAATAATATAATATTTTGTTTTAAATGAAATTTTGAAAAGTTTTGGGGGATTTTAACTTTTGTATTTTTTGAAAATTTAGACATTTAAAAATATTTTTTAATTTTTAATTTTCTTGGATTTTATATATATTTTTTATATTTTAAAAATTAAATTTTTTTTAATTTTTTAAAAATATTTTAAGTATTTTTAAATTTTTATAATTTATATTAGTTAAATTTTTTTAGATTAAAAATCTTTAAATTTTCATATTTTTAATTTTTATAATTTTTTATATTTTTTATAATTTTTATTTTTATAAAATATATATTTAGATAGCCTTATCCAGTTTTTATTCTCGGTTTATTGTACCCGCACTTGTGTTAAATACACGTACGTATACAAATACGTGTGCGCGTGCGTGCGTGCATGAAAAGAAATATATTTATATATATAATTAATATATATATATATATATATATATATATATATATATATATATATATGCATATATATATATATATATAACAACGTGTACGTTGGACATGATAATATAATATAATATAATAGATAACGTTATTTACTTTTGTGATTTACTTACTTTCTTGATTTATTTATTAATTGAAACCATCGTAGAAATGTATATATATATATATAATAATAAATGGTTACCTTCCTTTTTTAGATAATTTAATTAAATAGAGTTACCTACCTTTAATCATAGGATTTTTTTATACATATATTTTCATATTTTATATATTTTTTTATTTTTTTATTTTTATTTTTATACTTTCATCTTTTATTTTATTTCTTTTTCATTTTCTCTTAACTTTCTCCTTCTTTTCCTCACTTCTAAATATAGAATCTCTTACGTAACGGCTATTTTTCCGATTTAAGCGTCTCACCGCCTCTTAATTTCAAAATCTTTGTGCATAGCGTTTCATAACTGGTATTGATTGTTTTTTGAAGCAATTCCATAATTTTACCATTTCAGACAGTGCTGACAAAGACGGAATTGGGGATTCAACCTTTTTATTGTCAGAAACCACTGGTCCACATGTCTGATTAAAATCTGTATATATATATATATATATATATATATATATATATATATATATATATATATATATATATATATATATGAATAGATGAAAGGATGAAATAATCCGACGGTATGAAATTAAAATGGAATAAGCGGTAGACATAAAAAACTCAACGTTTCGCCCAAGGGCTTTGTCAAAACTAACGAAAAAATGCAAAAAATAGCAGAAGACGTCTTCTATCATTTTTTGCATTTTTTCGTTCGCTCTTGGCAAAGCCCATATAACACTTGGGCGAAACGTTGAGCTTTTTATGTCTTCCGCCTATTCCATTTTAATTTCATATATATATTCCATGAAAAATGCTAGTATACTGAAATCAAGGTATATGGTAAACTGAAATTAAAATACCATCTAGACACTAGAACCTCTATCTTTGCCAAAAATCAGCTGAATCCATCAAATGGTCGATAAGATATAGAATAAAGTGTATAAATACTGGTCGTTTTAAAGGTTTTTTTGAATTTTCTGGAAAACTAAGGTATATGGTAAACTGACATTAAAATGCCATCAACTACACCCTAGAGCCTCTATCTCTGCCAAATATCAGCTGAATCCATTAAATATTTGATTAGATACAGGGTTGCACATACGTACGTACGTACGTACGTACGTACACACAGATAACATGATTTCATGATTGAACTTTCTGGATCTCTGGATTTCCTTGACTAATGATGCTGAAATACTACACACTTATAGAACCTATCAAATAAAAATGTTGTGCAAAGTTTCGTTACGCAATATATATATTGAGATGGTAATGTGAGTACAAAACTTTATGGGAAAATGTGTTTTTGTGACATCATGCGCGAGAACTGAAACAATATTGCCCTGCTTTTTTCTGTGTTTGACTTCAACTTTACAAGACGTGCTTACTTGTAGTTCTAGGCAAGTCACCTCTACACAGTCTAGGTAGAGTTTATGTACATAGAAATGAAGGCAATAAATACTCCAGTCTACGTGCGATGTATTCTCGGATATCAGAATAAAATATAATCATGAAAAAGATAAATATCATTGAGTAAGTTTTCTGCCTATTTCGCTGAAAGTGTAAATAGCACTGTGGGAACAAAAAAAGAAGGTTACTGACCGGAAGTCATGGACGTATTTTGTTTTCTCGTTTGTTGTTTAGCGAATCGGACTTCTGTAACGAGCTCACGAAGATTGGGACTCAGGATAGTCGGGTCTGCATGAAGTCCTACACGGTGTTCACTGCTATTCGTTAATTTTTTTTTTTCAAGTTTCTCCCCTCGACACCAAAAAACAGCGGTTGAATGTGGACTCGGGGAAGCTTTGCACATAACACGTAAAGGAATGACGGAGAAGAAACATTATCACTCCCAATCCATTGATTTGCATTTTCCCGACTGACACGCCTTTGCTTGTCACACACAGAGGCAGAGACAACAGGAGGGCGTCGGATCCTGACGCCGATTCCTACTTGATTTTCACTAGATCTCTGTTACCTAGTGTTCGGCCTTAATGTCATTTGCTGCTAAATCTGCCAGCCATCAATGGCCCCGACATAAACCGGTGTTCCAGACAGCATAGATCTGACATTACTAGGTTGCCACAGACCTTACCATGTTTAGAAAAAAGTTTGATTTTAGGAGAAGGAATCAGGCACGTATATACCACACCGCTTAAGTGTTTGACGAAAAATATTACGAAAAACTCGTAAAAATGTCACGGCATCATTTGAAATCTATTTTTTAATAATGTGTTATTTTATTGTGTTATAAATTAACGATGAATTAATAGGTTTTTAAAGCAGAAAAATATGAACTTCCGTAAATATTAGTTTTAAAACTAAAATTAATAGATATACTATGAATTTGGGAAAGTTCATTTTTTATACGCGATTTAATTATATATATTTATATTTATATATATATATATATATATATATATATATATATATATATATATATATATATATATATATATATATATATATATATATATGAGGATAAAAGGCACGAAATATCATAAAATGAAATGCTGTGAAAGACAAGATGTATGAAAGAAACAACAAATTGAAATACACGAAAAACTAATAAAGAAACCAGAGATCTTACCGGCTTCTTTCGGATCAACTCACATCTTCAGAAAAGGTGAAACTTTTAAATTGATTCGATAATGGTAACAACATAGGAAAAGGAAGAACGCACAAAGAGCCGTCATTGGCACGTGTGAAAGAATAATAACACGCGTGCGAAGAGACGTTAAAATGCGAAAGAATGGGGGAGAAGAAAAAAAGAGGACTAATTTTCATAAATTTATAAAAAAGAGAGTTCGATTTACATACAATTATTTTCACCTTCCCCATTCATTTATACTTCTTTATGATATACAGAATATAAAAAAAAATATACAAATATTTCCTAAAGAGGGAGTCATCAGTGCCTATAAAAATTCAGCCAGCAGGCTGAAAAAACTGAGGTGCATTGAATATTCATTTATTTTTTATTTTTATATATTATATATTATTTTTCATATATTTTTCTACTTTCAGAGCAGATTGTTCAAGAAAAAATATCTGATAAAGTCTAGTTCTACGTCTGAGAAATCTAAAAAAAAATAACATTTGATCTTGAGATCATGATAGATTTTGATTATTATTCTAAAGATGATATATCCAACTGAATGGTTTTTGATTCATCAATAAAACCGGCTCCCTGTTATTTAAATAAATAATACAACATAGTATTTTCAAATATTGTATATATAGTAGAGAGCAAAGACTGAAACACACTTATTTGTATGCTTAGTTAACGTAATTAGTTTAATCATTTAATAAGGTATTAACATTTGGTCTGATTACGTTGTAGTTTTATTTTCTTTATTTTACTATATATATACAATAGTATTGTCGATGTTATGCGTATTGATTTACTCCTGTCCAGGAGTTAGGCACAAGGCCAGTTTTTATCTTACTCCCACAAGTAAGATGTGACCCAAGGTCGGGTCGCGAAAGTGGGGTTTAAAAATTGCCTGGGCAGCCCCGTCGGCATTCCCCGGTAGGTGCGCCTCATGATATAAGCAATAAACTTACTCCTCCCCAAAGAGAGGAGGCAAAGCCTGGGAAGGTGGACCTCCAAGAACTACACAGGACAGACCCATTGACCGGCGTAAATCAAGACCCGACGGCCAAGACAACACCAGTATGGGGTGCAGTATCCATCGAAACAGATACTACACTTTGATCTTAGCCAAAAGGCCAAGAAGAATATGACTTGATAAAGAAAGGATCACTTACCGAAGCGTTTCTTGAAATAGTATGCTAATAAATTTTCAAGGGAGGTAATTTTAATGAGAACAAATTATTATTTTTTAAAAATTAAATTACAATAGATTTATATTAAATATATGTGATGTAAATTATACAATTACAAAGAATACTTAGAGCTAGTTTAATGGCCGCCGAACGGCGGGTAGATTTTTGGTTGTAACATTTGTATATGCAAATAAGCATTTATTTAAAAATCGAGTGGCTCGTTTGGTTAATAGATAAAGAAGCGCCATTTTTTTTTCTCATAACTTTTCAATATATTTTATGTATCCAGAAAAGTTCTCCGCGCCTCCACCCAATGTCTCTCTCTCTACCCCCTCTCTCTATCTCTATCTCTTTCTTTCTTCCTTACGATTTTAATTCTGTTCGTATCTGCTTATAATTACCAGCTCATCTGCCTTTTTAATTTATCTAAGTGAATATCTACGCGCATACTTGACATACTCGACCTCTATCGCCTCTGAACCCCATCTACACGTCTTCTCTTCCCTTTTTCACACTATGTGTCCTGTTCGGAACACACCTAAATCGAAACCATGAAAAAGAAAAGACTTCAAAACCGAAACCATTCCAATAATGACAGCAATTTAAGAACTAGGAAAAATCAGATGAGGTACGCTGATTTCTCCGCATTCGCAGTATTTAATTAAAATTAATTTCTATATTCCATTTTTAAATCAGATTTTTTAATTCATCTTTCATAAGGAATTGAGTGGTTGTTTTTCTTTCTTTTTATAAATACATATTACTTAATTGTCTGCTTTCAACAAGAAAATTAATAAATTAAGATAAATGCGAACATTAAAAAAAAAACTTTAATGGATTTTAAGATTTAAATAAAAATGTTATAGCGTCATTTGATTTGACAATTGACAAAAGTTGTCCATTTTGCATTGGGGAAGGGTAATTTATCGCCCGAATGCGTACAGTCGGAAAAATTATTTATTACCTTTCGATGAAAAATCTTGCCACTGTCTGGCGTATTATATATATATATATATATATATATATATATATATATATATATATATATAACTTTACATTTGTTTTATCATGTTCACTTCTATAATAATGGGTTATACCCAAAATTGAGCATACTTTTATCGCATTAGGAATTAATGTGAAACATTTAGTTCATAATACTTGAATATATATATATATATATATATATATATATATATATGTATGTATATGTATGTATGTATATATATATATATATATATGTATGTATATGTATGTATGTATATATATATATATATCTGTATGTATATATATATATGTATGTATGTATGTATATATATATATATATATATATATATATATATATATATATATATGGTAAGTTATGTTAATATATTTATGGCAATTAAGCTACACAGAGGCTTCCGCGTTTCATCCCCGTAGGGAATCGTCAGTCATTTAAGCCTGACGATTCCTTACAGGGGATGAAACGCGGAAGCCTCTGTGTAGCTTAATTGCCATTAGTCTATTTTCATAACTTACTAGCCTGCTCAACGGGCTTTCCTATTTTTATTATTTTATTTGAGTAATTTAGTTTTATTGTATCATTTATTCTTTAAATCTGTTAAATTTGCTGCTTAAATTATAATAAATGTTTTCATTTGATGAATTGCTACGGAATCTGAATTCAATATTAAATGGAACATGGTTCATAATAAATGGGGTTGTTGAATTTTGAATGTATATCTCTATGTATATTAAGTTTATATGTTTATATGTTCATCTATTTGTATGTACAAGATTTACTCCTAAACTAATTAACAAATCATTATAGAATAGTCGAACGTAGCTACAAGATGGCCTTTTGGCTAAGATCAAAGTGTAGTATCTGTTCCGATGGATACTGCACCCCATAGACTGGTATTGTCTTGGCCTTCGGGGCTTGACTTACGCCTGTTTATGGGTCTGCCCTGTGCAGTTTTAGGAGGTCCACCCTCCCAGGCTTCGCCTCCCCTCTTTGGGGAGGAGTAAGTTTATTGCTTACTGCCTGAGGCGCCCCTACCGGGGAATGCCGACGGGGCTGCCCAGGCAATTTTTAAACCCCACTTTCCCGACCCGACCTTGGGTCACATCTTACTTGTGGGAGTAAGATAAAAACTGGCCTTGTGCCTAACTCCTGGAGAGGAGTAAATCAATACAAGATGTAAAGGATGTAAATGTGGGCTGTATTTAGTTTAATAACGAAGTGAGAATAGAAACCCTTCCTGAAATCAGATGTTTGCGATTTTATGTGAATATTTAACAATAATCCTAACCCTAAATCTAACCCTAACCCTATTATACATTAATTAAAATATATTCCCAAATTACAGTTTATTTGGACAATATCAGCGAGACTTTCGATTTCAAAATTCAAATGTTTCCGGTTTGCATTGAATTTGATCCATAATCATCAGGAACCAATTAAGCAACATTTCCTCAATTTCAATTTCTTCTTAAGACCCTGAATCAATTTACTAGGATAAAAATAATGTAATCAGATTTTGATCGAAATTGGAAGAAGTATTCTAGACATAAGTTTGAGTATTATTATGTATTGAATTTAATCTTCGTAAGGGTATATAAAGCGGTTCGGAATTTTTATGTATTTTTGGGGGGGTACTACCTTTTTAGGTGGTGAAGTGTAGTTTTACGAGAGTTTTTGTTTGTGAAGCTTCCCACACCACACACACACATATTGTTAGGGGTAGATCAAAAAAGATTTTTGGACGAGGGGGCTTACCACTCGGACTTAAGATATATAATATGGTAAACGGAGTTTTGTTAGGAGTTTTTGTCACTCGGACCTAGAGTTAATGGTAGAATTAGAGATGTTTTTTTAGGTTGAGGAGGGATAGCCAATCAGACTAATGGGTTGAGATAGGGTTAAGGGAGTTATTTAATTTTTTATGCCTCTCGGATTTAGAGTAATTGTTATAGATAAGGGAGGGTATTTTTAGTGGAGGACATTTTTCATATCGGAACTAGAGTCGGAGGCAGAGTTAAGGTAGGGTTATTTGGGGGTGGGGTTTGCAACTATGACCTAGGGTCAATCGTTGCGTAATTTTTGTTTTTGTTTTACTAACTTTTCGGCATGACACCAACAAGGTACGCACTGAATTAATCTTACATAGCATGAAATAATTTTGGTTAACTGCACTAAAAAGCTAGAATATCTCTGAATTCTAAATTATCATGTGTTCAGATGTATTTACAGGTAATTACTTTAAAAGTCAAAAATCTATTTTTCGAGGGGACAATTCAGCGCAAATATATATATACATGTATATATATATACATATATATATATATATATATATATATATATATATATATATATATATATGTATATATATATGTATATATATATATATATATGTATATATATATGTATATATATACATATATATATATATACATGTATATATATATGTATATATATAAATGTATATATATGTATATATATACAAGTATATATATACATGTATATATATATATATACATGTATATATATATACACATGTATATACATATACAGGGTGGGCAAAAATAAGGGTCCTATTTTTAAAAATTCATAACTTTTTTATTTATTGATTTTTTTAATTTTTTTTTTTAGAATAAGTAAAGGACCCCTTCCGAAGCAAGCATGAGCTGTATTAGCCCTAAGGAACGTACCCTCATTTAGAAAACATTATTTTTGCTTAAAAAACTCAAAACAGTGTAAAAAACAATACTTTAGTTTTTGTAAGTTTTAAGAAGTGTTTTTCGGCTAAAATTTGTTTTGTTTATTTCAAAAAATCTCGGAAGGGTCAGTCTACACACACATAAAGTGTGGTGAGTTTAACTTTTATTTTGTGGAAGTTATTCAAATTCAAGTTATTCAAATTTAAAGATAGGACCCTTATTTTGGCCCACCCTGTATATATATAAATATATATACATGTATATACATATATATATACATATATATGCATTTATATACATATATATATACATATATATATATTCATGTACATACATATATATATACATATATATATGAATGTATATACATATATATATATATATATACATATATATATATACATGTATATACATATATATACATATATATATATACATGTATATACATATATATATACATATATGTATATATATATATAATATTTCTTTTTGTTAATTATCTATGTATGGATACGTTTCGTCTTTCAATCGGGACTCGTCATCACAGAGACATATCTATTCACTACTAGTCGCGTGTTTCGAAACCACGGGCCCTGAGAATGTTACAACTCGAATTCTGACATCTCGACCCCCACGACCACCGCTGAATAGCTAGATAAACAGTGATAATTTTAACACTTATTCAGTGGCTTGACGTCAACAGAGGGTTTGACTTAATGAAAAGAACGATGCATATATATATATATAAATATATAAATATATATACATATATATATATATATATATATATATATATATATATATATATATATATATATATATATATATATATATATATATATATATATATATATATATATATAGTGTCGGAAGTATCTCAACCATTAAAACTATAAAAAAACACAACCTTAAGCCACAAGTCGTTCAGTGGAAACTCACTCATGTAAGTCAATTTAATTTTTACAGTTATTATATTAGTTTTTTTCTAACATTATATAAGGAATCATCAGTTGTTTACCATGAAAAACTGTTTCGGGAATTTACATATATATATTTTCAAATATGATCTAAGGTTAAGATCGGATCCTAACTCTGCCTGATGAGATCTCAGTTTATAATAACTGTTGATCGATAACATCGACATGCCAGTGTCGCAGATTTTGTACATGTCTGTGTAAATAAATAAAAATGATCATATATATATATATATATATATATATATATATATATCTAAAGAGAGAGTAGAAGCGAGATAAAAACAGAGATAGGCAGAGAGAAGGAGAGAGAGAGAAGGAGAGAGAGAGAGAAGGAGAGAGAGAGAGAGTCTGATAGAGATTAAGGGATGGACAGAGAAAGATGGAGGTTAATATATGTAGAAAAGTTCATATTCCTGTTTTATCATGATTCACTAAGTCTTTAAGTTAATTTCGCAAAATAAAGTTGCTGAGTAGAACCTTTTTTTATATATATGTTCGATGAATTCTTCGTTGGCCTGTAACGCGTCTTGTTTTTTGTTGTTTTATTTCGAACATTTTTGGTTCATCGTCATCCAAAAATCGGTTCCGTCTTTGAGTCGCAAATTTTGGAATTCTTAAGCATCGTCTTTGACGCCTGGGCTAATTGCTTGCAGGGCGCGTTATCTTTCGCACTTCTTCGCCCTCACAAAGAAATCTCAATTCGACATTAGAAATGTAATTAATTAATTGGCTTCGTTGATAAAGAAAGCTCTGCGTATATGAGCAGATTTAGGATACACTAACTAGCACACCAATGGAATAAAATACGTATCTCTCGCTCTCTCTCTCTTTATATATATATATATATATATATATATATATATATATATATATATATATATATATATGTGTGTGTGTGTGTGTGTATGTGTTTGTATGTGTGTATGTACATAGATATGTAAAGCTTTCCTTCTTAGGTAGAGCTTATTTGTAAGGATATCGCCATTAGCTTTAAGGCATAGCTCAAGGGAAGAGGCGCCGACTGTCAGTTCGACGGTTGTGTTTCAATCCCAACTTGAGGCACTAACTGCTCTAGCCGCACTGAAGAGTTGTGATGCAGCGAAACAGTATGCATGTGGACGACTATTTAAAGCTCTCTTAATTAGGTTGAGCTTATTTGTACGGATATCGCCATTTGCTATTAGCTTAAAGGCATAGCTCATTGGGTAAAACTAATTCGAGCTCCTGGCACTTGACAATGTTTACATTGGGATATCACTGACATTCAGTCAGTGTCATATGAGAGCGCAGGGGAAGAGGCGCGGACTGTCAGCTCGACGGTTGAGTTTCAATCCCAACTTGAGGCACTAACTGGTCTAGCCGCACTGAAGAGCTGTGATACAGCGAAACAGTATGTATGTAGATGACTGTATATATACAATATCCCATGGCCTTACGCATTTTTAAAACTCAAGCTGAATTTTCAAATATCTACAAAATATAACGTATTTTAATCAATAACACAAAAAAAAATACATTCTGAAACCAATTTGAAAAGAAAATACAATAATACTCGAAGCTATCTTTACTAAAACTCAACACCGACAGTTAATAACATTAAATATGAAACCAGTCACAAAGTTTTAAAACGCTTAGCGTAATACAATTTAATCTAGTTACGCTAATTCTGACGTCGCGGAGTTTAAATTGTTAACGTGTTTCCTTGAACAGTGCAAGACCGTTCTTTTGGCGCCTAACTGAGTCACCTCAGAATTTCTCGCCTATCTTTTCACATTTTCCTTTTTCACCAGTTTTTGTTTATTTGATTTTGACACCTGAAGATGATTCGACGAAAAATCGAAAACGTTCGTGAAACTTGTGAAACCTATAGAAAATTTATTAATTGTTTTGATTTTAATACAAAACAAGCCATCAGAAAAAGTGAAAAAGATTTAAAACGTATAATTAAACAGACGAATTTTGTTATTTTTAGCAATGTTTGCATATATATATATATATATATATATGTATATATATCCAAATTTAGGCTGACCCCCCAACCCTGCGCAGATCCCAATTAAGGCTGACCCCCCCAAACCTTCTCCCCTTTTCTTTTTTCTCAGTAGCCCCTTACGTCTATAATTGCGGCCTGCCTTGTTTGGGGTGAACCATGTTATATATATATATATATATATATATATATATATATATATATATATATATATATATATAGGACTAAATATAAACCAAAAGTAAAACTTTTAGTAGATGGAACCTATTGTGAAGAGGTTTAGCTCAATATACGAGATAGAGCAATCTCTCTCTATATATCTCTCTCTCTATATATATATATAGCAATCTCTCTCTCTCTCTCTCTCTCTCTATATATATATATATATATATATATATATATATATATATATATATATATATGGAGAGAGTGATGTAAGAATATATATGTTTTTGCATATACTGTCTATTTTCTTAATAGACTAAACCTTGCGTAGTAAAACCTCGATTTTTTTTTACATATAATAACAGAGCATACACAGATTAACAATATTAGGCTACACTCTTGTGACCAAAGTTTTATTCATTTTTCTGATCATATTCTCAAAACAAACAGTTCAGTATATTTTACGAACCGTTTCGCTCACAGAAAAACAGCAACATTTGTATGTGAACCTCGAATATTTCATCTATGGACTCTGCAGTAACCAAATAAGTTTTTCGCCTGCAAAATATACATAGCAAACACAAGATGGTTGCTCTTTCTGGGTAGCGTTTCCATGTCTTTCTCTGAGTAAAAATAAAATCAGTGTAATTTTTTTTGATTTCATGATCTTTGTGATTTTACTTCAGTCGAAGTTCTCAGAGATCAAGGGGCCTCTACCTGGGACTAAGACGTGATTTCTATATGAGATACATAGATATTCGTATATTCAATCAAAGTTTTTCTTTTACCTGTCAAACGTAAGTTGGTAAAGAAGTTAAGAACACTCATTTTCCTTTCCCCAATTGACCAGTTCACTATGTAATAGTATATCTTTCATTTGATCTATTGGTCTTACCGGATACCTGGACAATAATTCATCTAGTCTGCCGAGTTTGTTAAAATTAATCAATCAAATATGCTACAAAGAGTCGTAAATTCCTTGCAAAAAAGAATGGAGCTATGCATGCAGAACGAAGGTGGAAATTTTGAAAATTTGCTGTAATTTTAAAGTCCCATACATGAATTTGTTGAATACACTTTCTGTTTTGTATTACCGTATTTTTTAACTTTAGAATTTCAAAAATAAATAGCTAAGTGACTTATGAATCACCCTGTATATCTTGATTTTGCATGTGTATATGCACGCCTATAGTTTTAACCTACATACCCTTTTTTATAGTCACACAGGTTTGAAACCATCGTATCAGTTCAATTTTTGATATTTCAATCATTAATTGAGCTACTCGTTCAAGGCCTTTACGTTTTGATCCCAGTTTATGTTGTTTTATCCTTCTTGACCATTTATCTTGATATTCTTTGATCAGGAGCTGTTTGCGTCTGAATTATCGCCATCTAAAACCGACATAAGCCACATCTCCTACCTCTTAAATCAATCAGATTGTTAAAGAATGATTTACAAAGGGAAAACAATAAACATGAAATATTAAAACATTAAAAGTTATCCAGAAAATACTATAAAAAGGCAGCCTCACTCTACTCAGGTCGTTGTCAATAAAGAGGATTGACGTCGTGTCGCCAGTTGATTGGCTACTTATCAATATCGTTTTGATAAATGTTTTTAGCAAGATCAATTTGAAAACGAAGATAACCATTTAGAGATTAAAAAAAAATACAAAGAAATTCAACTCGATTAGACCCAGCAAACGGAATACCATGAAAATAAATATCAAACATTTTGAAACTCTGTTTAATCTTTATTCATTTTATTATTTCTTTCGACAAAAGGGACTTTTATGATAAATAGCCATTGGCTGAGAGTTCTTTACCCGACATCAAACATATAGTTTGCTTTCTGAAAATTAAAAAAAAAAAAAACGAGAATTCATTTTCACTTCGGCATTTTTTTTTTCTGTGTTCTTTCCGCTGATTTTCTTTTTTTACGGTCGATTTTATTTCATGTGTATATTTTTATTTCTTCGTTGTTCAGAAGCCTCTCCTGATACAAGCACTCGCGTAACAAGAAAAAAAATATTGACTAAGGTACTTCATCAGAAATAAGAATTCTATATACAGCACATATAAGTGTTCCATAAACACAATCAAAGAGTCACGTGAGCGGGGGGATGTGCGCATGCGTATCTTACGTTTATCCGGTTGTTTTCGTTCTGAATATCTGTGAACATTTTCCGAGTTTCTTTTAAGACCACTGAGTCTGCATTAAATTATAATCGGCCTTTAACTTATTATGCGTTTGAAATAAACTAATTTAATCTTCGTTAAGACGACAAACAAAAGTCTACCCGTCATCCGGCAGCCATTAATCTAGCTGTGATTGTTATTTTAAAATGTATAACTTTTTGCATTGGATAACTTTTTTTAAATGTATAACTTTTTGCATTGGATATCTTTTATTTAAAACTGTTGTAATTTTACAAACTAATAGTTTAATTTTAATAAAATCTCTTGACAATTAATTAACCTAATATTTTAAGAAATAACTTGTTTCTATTAAATCACGTTAGTTTATTGCTGTAAATATCGAGAGAACTATTGTATATATGTATAAGAAATAGGATAATATTATGACAAATGAATAACACCAAAGATTAATTAATTATAAACTGTTTAAAAAATAGTTATGCAGATAAGATATACTAACATTTGTGTTTTGGTCTTTTCTTTCTACTATATATACAGTATTTCAAAAAGCTGTGTCGTATACTTGATTTAAATAACATTGAGCCGTTTTGATGGTAATATAAGTATTATAAATAAATATTTTCAGATTTTCTCGTTTAGTTTAGCAGGAAGATCCAGCGAATTGGCCGGAATCGAATGTCCTTCTACACCTTAATGCATTTTTTATTGTTATTGTTACATGCCCATTTCTGTAAATGCATTTTCTAGTGTTGGGACGATTAATCAGAAACGGAATCGGGAATCGGAAAAATTGGAACTTTTTGGAGTATGGGAATTGGAAAAAAATTAAGCTTAATCTCCGATTCTAAAACGATTCTTTTATTTATTATTTTAAATTTTTGTTTCAAAACTGAATTTTCTATTGCTTGCGCAAATGAAAAAATATTGATACAAATCTCACAATTACATCATCAAAATTAATGGAAAAAATAAAAAGGTTGTAAAAATAAAAATAAAAATATATATCTAGATTTAAAAGTAGATAAGAACTATCCGCTAGATCCCTTAACCCCAACCAGCCCCCCCCCCCCAAAAAAAATTCTACTCTTTTTAGGCAATTTTAGAATCAGAATCGGAATCGGCATTTGTATCGGAATCGGGAGAATATTGGAACTTTCCTTTCACTAGTATATTCTTCATCCAATCCAAGAAGTGTCTTTCCGACAATCGCCGGCTTCTTTGGTCCGAATTCCACTGCGTCTCTCGACAACTGGAGGCATGAAGACTGTATGGATAACGTCGTCCCGTAGATGTTCACTTGCGACTGGGGACCGCACGTGAAGACCAATTCCCACGGAACCCTTATGAATCTGTCAAAAATATTCTTCATCCGCTTCAACGCAGCATTTCTCCGAGAATTAACGTATTTGAAATTTAATAGGGGTTTGGAAAAGAGTGTTCCACAATATCTCCCTTGGTGGAAGTAGCGTAAAGATTCGAGACCACGTCTATTGTTTTACCCAGAAAGTTTTATACATATGATTTAAAGTTAATAAAACTGACATATGTTTGAAGTTTTAAGAATGTATCTCTCATTTTCGCTTTTGTAATGGAGTGTACAGACATTTTTATTGGTGTTTTTTTTTTATATATGGATGTGGAATATTTTTGTTCGTTAGTGTCTATCAATGCATCCGGGAGGGGGGGATTTTTTTTTTATTCATTAGAAAATCTTAGAACAGATGTTAAAACGGAGTTCTCTTTGGAAAGTCAACCAGTGTCCACAGCCACTATGGCAAGTTCATCGGCCAGTTTCACCCTTAAATCTGAACACTCATTAAGCAACTAGAAAGGATCAAAAAGAAAACATAGAAACACAATTTTTCTGTACTATGACACCAAATTATATATATATATATATGTATATATATATATATATATATATATATATATATATATATATATATATATATATATATATATATGGGTTCTACAATATCCGAAAATGTTCAAAATTACAAGCTCAATGAAGTTGCATTAGAAGCTTTATGTTGGATAATGGCCCTATAGGAATGGATGTATCTGTTGGAAATCTTTGGTTTGACTTGCGCGAATTAGCGCGGGTGCAGGCGAGTGCAGAATAGTGCCTGTTCTGACAGTCAGAGCTAACAGACGTGACAAGGTAACCGTGTGACGAGAACCCAGATCAGGGGTCACTGTGCAACTGCGAGAGGCTCTGTGACGTCACGGGCTCTTGCGTGGGATCCGTGACGTCACTCCTTATTCGGAGAAGCTAGTTTCGTCAGTCTAGGTTTTGGAGGCAACCCGATGAGACGTGGTTGTTACCATGTAATTTAGAACAGATAAATACAAGCGAGAGATATCCTTTCCCCCTCTGTGAATGGTTAAGAAAATGATTGTTAAGTAACTACGATAAAATAGTGATTTGCTCTCTCTTACTCTCGACGTAGTGAAGAACTCCCAGATGATTAAATGACTAACGCTTGTAATAAAAAGAGTTGAAAGTAAAAATATTGTCTTTGGTGAGTCGCTCGTGGAGTTTTGTTGCAGACAACGGACGGCCAGGTTCACGGCAGGAAGGAGAGAAGAAAGAATTCTATCCACTAGACGACACGACCCTCTACACGGCGAGGGAGAAATCTAAGGTATGCAAACAATATATGAACTATGTGATTTATGATGTTTTTAAAATAACGAGTATTGAATGTGAACTGCCACGGCCATTTCGGGGACGAGTATATTAAATGAGTACCGCCAGGCCCCGTATCGGGAAGAGTATACGAAACGCGTACTGCCGCGGTCAAGGCAGGAGTGGTTATGAAACATTTAGAGCATATATATGTGTATTATAGGTGCATTCCAATGACCAAATAAATAATCAATCAAAACCATTAATCTATTTTTACATTTTCTTAGTGTTCATATTTTGTCGAACGAAATATTTATATGTGGGTACGTGCGAGGGCGTGCGTAGGTGTATATATATACATATACATATATATATATATATATTTGTTTTTTTTAATGCATTTGGGACCGATTATTAGCTAGTTGGCTTGGTGGCAGAAATAATGCACGAGCTACTTTTCTAAGACATTTTCTAGGACTTTCTTTTTTTATCGTTGTTCTTTATTGTTTTTTAATTTTAACTTTTATTTTTATTTTTTCCTCTTCTCTTCTTAAGTGACCTCAACTATTGCAACGCCACATTGTGTGTTGTCGGCAGTTGAAATCCTTATTCCAGACATTTAATTTCCCTGATGATCTGCCAAGCAAGTAACTGCTTGGTAGTGAAACACGTGTAGGAAAAAACATTTAATTTGAATAAATAATATTTGTAAGAAAAATATCTTTAATGGTGATGATTGGTGTCCTGAAAGGAATGCTTTGGTAAGCCTTCATAAAATCGCATATAAATGCTCTGTATTCTGTAATCGAGTATCATCGAGCTTGTTTTTATTAGAACAACCACGGTCTTCACTGAATAATCTATTTTATAAGTGAAAAATCTCTCTCTCTATATATATATATATATATGTGTGTGTGCGTATGTGTACGTGTGCGTGTACAAGTGTACGTGTCTTGGGTTCCCCATCTCAATCGAGTAGGATATTCTGGTAGCATACGTATATCTGCTTGCTACAGATATTAAGATAAGATACTAATAAGGCCCGAACTGGACAATACTAGGGAAGCCTTTCACCATTTTCTTTTTCTCCATTCTCCCCATCCCCACCCAGAGAGGTAGCTGAAGACCTTACACCACCACGCCCTTCTTTAGTAAACCATTAAATTACTTTAAATTATCACAATTATTATTGACGAACCACTAGATATTTTTTAATGTACCGAAGCTATTTTAGTATCAAATTAAGTATACCAACAATGTTGCTTCTCGCTCATCTCCCTCGGATCAGTCGAAGTGTGCAGCTGATTTAGAAGTTGATCTGTGTTCAGATGTGGATTTTGGCACGAAATGCCTTGTTTCGTTTCATCTTGATAAGATAGAGCTCGTGTCTTTCAATCGTAGGCGTGTCCCTTTTCTTCCTGAGATTCTCATTGACGGCTCGGCTTTTTAGTAGAAAGTGACTCTGAAACTTCTTGGTCTTTCTCTCTCATCAAATCTTTCTTGTAGTTACTACATTAGATCCATTACTCTTTCTGATTCTCGTAAAGTCTGTTCTCTCTATCGCCCCAAACACTTTCGCACACTTGAGGCTATTCCCTATCTCTTCACATGTATATCAGGCCATGTATACATTACTGTTGTCATATTTGTGCTGGTTAATCTTTGCCCCATATGAGGGTTCTTGATAAGGTGCAGAAACATATCTGTAATTTGATTGGACACATCCTTTCTTCTTCTCTGCACCCTCTCACAAACGTGATGTTGCTAGTCTCAGTCTTTTCTATAAATACTATTGTGGCATGTGTTCCTCAGAATTATGTGATCTATTTCCTACATTTGTTCCAGCTCGTTTGACTCGTTGTTCTAGTGTTATCCCTTAATTCGCTGTTTTGTAATACAGCTTACTATTCGTGTAGCTTTTTTCCAAGAATTACAGGCTTGTAGAAACTCTCTTTCTGCTGACTGTTTTCCCCTCCATAAAGCCATAGTATTTTAATAACTAATGCCAAGAGACATCTCCTGTCTTTGCGATGATCATATCATGTTCTTGTTAGCGCCTTTCATTAAGTGGCTTCGTGCCTTGTTTGAAGCGATTTTTTAAATATATATATATAGTATAAATTCCTTTATTTATACAAACTTAATTGGCTACATAAGGGCACATAAAATGTTTAGGTTGCGATCTCTTTCAAAATACTACCTCATCGAGATATCTTACAATTTAAATTATTAAAAGAAATGTAAGAGTCACGAGAGATCTCGAACTGGGTACGCTGAGCCAAGAAACCGCGTTTGCCACCATTACACAACGCCACTTCTATATACACACCCATACAAACACACACACTCACATACACACACCAATCTATTTATTTCAAGAGAGGATTCATCATGTAAAGAAAAATATCTTTTATTGTATTATTTATTTATTTTGCAAAGTTATTATTCCCTACACGTGTTTAGATACCAAAGCAAGGTACTTGCTAAGCAGTTCATCATGATAGATACAAAGCCTAAGATATTGACCTCAACAACTGACAATACCCCACAGGGGATTGACCTAGTTGAAATTACTTGTAACTTGCTTAGGTAGCGAAACACGTGTAGGGAACAATAACTTTTCAGAATAAATGAATAATACAATAAAATATATTTTTCGTTGTGATGAATCCTCAATTGAAAGAAATATCCTGGTTAACTCTCTAAATATACATATTAATTCTCTGTGCCCTATAATTGAGGCTCATCGAGCTTGTTTTTATTAGCTTGTTCCAGAATTTACTGGATATATCCTATTCTCAGTTAAACACCAAAATCGTTATATATATATATATATATATATATATATATATATATATATATATATATATATATATATAATTTTTGTTGTAGTTTTTGTTATAAAACTGCGTAACATATGGCGATAAAAAACGTACATATTCCAGATAGGTGTTTTTGGTCTGGTTGTAAAACGCCAGACTTCAGACAGTAATAGCGCCGGTTCAATCCTTGCATATGATAGCCAGAAACACGTGCCAGTGGGTCTGTTTTAGGTACGTAAAAATGAATTAATAAATATATATGCACCCCCACACACACATATATATATATATATATATATATATATATATATATATATATATGTAGGAAATAGATCACATAATTCTGAAGAACACATGCCACAATATATAAGTAAGAAGCTAAAAGTAAACTTTTAGTAGAGAGAACATATAGTGAAATGGTAAAAGCTCAATATACGAGATAGAGCAATTATAAAGAAAGATTGTCGAAGAGTGATAAACATGCACGGATGTCCAAATTTATTTAAAACTTCAAATGTTCAATGCAAGGTATATTCGGTAACAAAATTATGTTTATACGTTTATAGCTCTTTCCTTAAGCCAAGGCTTTTCAAAGATCGAAATCTTATCATCAGAGGAATTTTACAGATAGATAAGTTGGCAATAGAAAAGCCAAAGTTCAACATTTGAAAAAATATTAAGAAAAAGATGGGTGAAAAAAACTTGAACTTTGGCTTTTCTATTGCCAACGTATCCATCTGTAAAATTCCTCTGATGATAAGATTTCGATCTTTGAAAAGCCTTGGCTTAAGGAAAGAGCTATAAACGTATAAACATAATTTTATTACATTATATACCTTGCATTGAACATTTGAATTTTGAAATAAATTTGGACATCCGTGCATGTTTATCACTCTTCGACAATCTTTCTTTATATATATATATATATATATATATATATATATATATATATATATATATATAATATGTGTGTATATATATATATATATTGGTAAATGCAAGGATTACTCAATAAAATATGTTTATTTTTCTTTCCTTAAGCCAGGTTTTTCAAAGATTAAAAGAGAAATTACATAGATTAATAAGTTGGCAGGTGAATAGCCAAAATTCAAAATTTGTAAAAATTTAAGAAACAATATAAAGCAATATAAAGCAATACAAAGTAATAAATTCGATCGAAGTAACTAACACTTTGAACGGCCTGCTTGAAATATATACATTTAAACTCAACTCCTAAAAAACTATTTTTAGTCGCGTCCACTGAAGTAATTTAAAATGGCCCTAATTCTCAAAATTACATTCTAATTAGTGTTTTTTTTTATCCACGGTTGAACTGTACATCATTCTATTCGATTTACTACATTTTGAACATATTTAACGCAGTCTCTTCGAAATCCCTGTTCCATCTTTAAATCTTTCGTCACTGGACATTTTGTTAACGGACATTCACCAAATAGACAAACTCAAAATGTTGATAACCTTTTTATATATATACTCGTTATTTTCATTACTTTATATTGTTTCTTAAATTTTGAATTTTGACTATTCCCCTGCCAACTTATCCATCTATGTAATTCCTCTGATGATGAGATTTTAATCTTTGAAAAAGCCTGGCTTAAGGAAAGAAAAACGTACATGTTTTTATCGAGTACACCTTGCATTGAAATATCGGAGATGAAATAGATTTGTCATCCGAACATCTTTATCTCTCTTTCTTTCATTTATTTTTTATAATTGCTCTATCTCGTATATTGAGCTTAAACCATTTCACTATAGGTTTAATTCTCTAAAAGTATACTTTTAGTCTCATTATATATATATATATATATATATATATATATATATATATATATATATATATGTGTGTGTTTGTGTGTGTGTGTGTGTGTGTGTGTGTGAAGATACATATGTATCTATATAGAATTGGCGTGGTATAATGGTGGCAAACTGGGTGTCTGTGTTTAGCGTACCCAGTTCGCGTTTTTTCGCGACTACTAGATTTCTTTTTGAAAAGTGATGATTCTATCTATCTCCGTCCAGTTATTGATACTAGGGCCAACTAGACTTCCAAACCCGTGTAGTGCAACTTATCTACAATAAAAAAAATAACACCGGTCTTTCTTACTGTTAATTCGGACATTGTTTCTAGTGTTCCTGGACTTCGACTTAAGTGTGAGGCAAAATTTGGAATAAGTGAGTAATATATATATATATATATATATATATATATATATATATATATATATATATATCGCTTACTTTTCTCTTCTTATTTTCTTCTATTCAACTGTATTTACATTTAATTCCTTCTTATTTCGCCTTCATCTTGAATATATCTATTTATCTAATTTATTCTTTCATTTAATTTCATCTTCTTTCCATTCTTGCTTTTTATCGTATTATTTTAATTATCTTCTTTCCCTATTTTAACTACGTAATTTTATTTCATTTCTCCTTTTCATCACGTTTCTTCGTCTCTACTTCATCTCTTCATCTCGCCTTTTCTTTTTCATCTCTTCTTTTTTTCATTGTAATATTTTATTTCTCCTTTTATATCTATTCGTGTCAGTTCCTCTTTTTACCGGGTCAATTTCTCGTTATGTTATTCTTTCTCTCGTTCTTCATTAATACTGTATTTTCCTTTCAGTTCCCCTTCATCTCCTTAATGTCTTATTTATTCTTTCTTTATATCTCATTAATTTTCCTTCTTTATCTTTATGACCTCAGTTACTTATTTCCTTCTTTTGATGAGGTTATTTTATTTTTCTTTCTTTCGGGTTTATTTCAAACTATTTTTCATCATCGTTCTTTCTCATTATTTTCTGCCTCATCCTCCTCTTCTAATTTTTGTATTCTTCTTTATTTTCTTTATTTCTCATTAATTGTTTTTCTTTATCTTTATTACGTCAGTTGCTTATTTCTTTCTTTTGAAGAGGTTAATTTCTTTTTCTTTCTTTCGGGTTACTTTCAAACTACGTTTTCATCATCATTCTTTCTCATTATTTTCTGCCTCATCCTCCCCTTCTTATTTTTGTATTCTTCTTCATCTTCTTTTTATCTCTGCATTTTCTTTCCATTTCCTCGTCAGTATTCTACCTTTATTCTATCATCCCATAATTCTCTTTATCTTTTTCTACTTCAATATCCCCTTAACCCCGTCAATCTCTCTCTCTCTCTCTCTCTCTCTCTCTCTCTCTCTCTCTCTTCTTGCCCCATTTCTTATTGGTTTCATACATGACTGACCTTTTTGGTTCGCTTATCCAACTCCTATCTTTATTTCCTCAACCGCCTCTGTCGACACTTTGATATATAAATGCTATGTATTCTTTTTTTTTCCTACACCGTCCTTCATCCCTACTTCGCCTTAACACGCCTTAAGTGGCCTGTCTTTCGGAAAGATATCATCACGAGATCGCAAGAACACTTTTGCATCAAGGGAGAGAATTACACCGACCTCTCAGAAATGACCAATTTTAAAAGCGCTCCTCCAGACTTTCCTTTCCAATTGAGTAAAAACAAACGTACAGGCATTGGGGATCTATCAAGACCATTGTGACTGAGGCCATGTTTATACATGGTGAACGGACGTATAATTCAACCGACGTCGGGTAAAACTGAGAGCCGATTCTGCTTATCAAGTCATTCGAGAGGGGGCGCTGCCATCGAAAAGTGACAGACGACGGCCACTGATTTTCTGCATAAACAGGTTCGACCAAAAAATGCGTACACAGTCATGAAGTAAATTCTACGCGGTGTTATACAGTTATTCTCTTCAATACGCCACATACATTTAATACAAAGCAAGCATGTGTTCATGATCCTGCCTGAATTGGCAAGTAGCATTGAACTTTAGGACGATCTCTGGTTGAATATGTCAAATCATTGAAAATGAAACAAAAAATTAGACGGTATATATAGATGCGCCTGTACAATTTACGGGTCTAGCTCTGAAAAATGAATATTGGAATGTAAATCCGGTCAAACCAATACAAAATGCTAATTAAAAAAAAGTGTAACTATCATTTAGGGTTTTAATTGGTCGACCGGCGATGGGGTTACATACATTGCATACTAACGACCGCAAAAAAAAAACGCGAAGCATATATATATATATATATATATATATATATATATATATATATATATATATATATATATATATATATATATATATATATATATATATATATATATATGTCTTTCAATATAAAATATATATTTATTCATTAATAATAATTAAATTCCAATTATGTTGAGCCCTTTAGGGAGGAAATAAACTAATGATACATACAAATTAGCCACGTTGCCTAGTCTCCCCCTTGGGAGATAGACTCCTCTTTAAAAATACACTACTGGTGTTTACATTAATACAATACGCATTACTCTCATGTTAAAAATGTGATCCGGTCGCTTGCCTAATGGTTACAAACACGTAAAATCGGGGTTCGAATTGTTCGATCGGCGATGCAGTTACGTAATTTCATACTGATGAGCGGAAAAAAAACGCTGAATATTTATGTATGACTATGGATATAAATAATTTATTTTTTAATAGTATATATATATTCCCGAAACAGTTTTTCATGGTAAACAACTGATGATCCCTTAAAATAGTGTTAGAAATAAACTAATATAATAACTGTAAAAAATAAATTGACTTACACGAGGGATTTTCCACTGGAAGACTTGGTACTATAAGTCTTTTGTTTTTTTTAAATATAGTTTTAATGGGTGAGAAACTTCCGCGACTATATATATATATATATATATATATATATTGATTTTATACATACATAAAAGTGATCCATCACCATGTGTTTCTGACTCACAGTCATCATCAGCATGACTAACTCAGACAAGGATCGAACCTTTGATACTGATGTCTATAGTCCAGCGTATCACCATTGGACCACGACGCCCTGCCTAGAAATATGTACGATTTTTATTACTTAAATATTTAATGTATTTTATGTAGTTGTTTTTATTGGTGATTGCAGCGCTGCAATAACCAATTACATAATATATATATATATGTGTGTGTGTGTGTGTGTGTATGTGTGTCTGCATGTATGTGTGTATGTGGAAAAATATCGATTCAAAAACAAGTAAAATTATATTCCCGAACAGAAAAGCGTTGTATGTACTCATAAGAAAATATAATACATCAACATATAATTCCACTTCCACTTAACCTTATGTTTAGAAACCTTATTCTAATTTGGATTGCTGCCCAATACATGATTTTGTATTCTAGAACATGTCTAAAATCTAAGGCTTAACTTTAATAGAAATTGCAGGGAATTTACTTTAATTGGTGTCTAATAAGTATCGATCAAATTTAATGCAAATCTGAAATATTTAAATTCTTAAATCGAGGTTGTTCCCATATTATGCACCCTAAAACTATTTAGTAGTAGTAGTTGTAATATCGAAAATAAGTTATAACAAAAGAAAACGCAAAACAGTTAATATGCCGTACAATAAAAACACAAGACAAACTAATTAAATATTCTCAATTTGTGTGTTGATATTAAAACCTTAACCGAATTTATTCGGCGTAATTACATACAACACAATTCAAACGCTGAATCATGTATTGCGTTTTGACATTAAGGAACAATAACTGAACAAGTTTACGAATTAAGAAAAGAGACAGCATCAAGCAATCAATGAGTTGTTCGAAATCGGTATTTTATTTCGACTACATAAACAATGTTAAAACGCCGTAAAACTAACACACGGAACAAAGCGATAAATTTCGAGTCGGTGTTGGGTTTCATGTCACAAAAATAGGTTGATATGTCGCAATTAAAAACCAAACAAAAGATGATACTTTAAGAATAGGTATTTTGTTTCGATATCAAAGCATCTTTTTATTAAATAGTCACCACTTATGAAAGTCAAAAGTAACGCGAGGATAAGGGTTTTAGAGATTGATTGTCAATTAAAATGATGAAGGATATGATTAGAAGATTGAAACTGATAAATCAAATGGACGGAATTTGATTATGTATGGCAAGATCGTTAAGAAAGTCTGTGTTATAACGATGCATGGACGCCCACAAAAGACTGACAGACCGACGGAAACAATGTCTTAAAATTGAACGTGACAGATAGACTACCATGTTAGTCTAATCTTAAAAGTGACAACCGATCGAAAATCTTACTTCAAATTTAAGCATGACGGACTGATAAAAACTATATTTCATCCTTACGCTTGACAGACCAAAGAAAAAAATGCAAAATTGCTATAAAACAAAGTAAGGAAAGCAGACCCAGATTTCATGAATTGAAAACAAAATAAAAAAAGTTTCTTAATTAATTCTCAACTATATAAAGATTATATGTGCACACATATGTGTATACCCCTTTGTGCGTTGAGCACTGTGGGAAGTGAAATCGCTAGCTGACATTAGGTATAATGCAAATTATATATTATATTCGGTTTAACGTTCCTTTTACATGCTGGCATGTGTTGCTTTTAAAAATTGACTTCCAAACGTTACCATCTCTTGCCATCCTTATCACTCCCTCGCATGTTTTCCTGGGCCTACCTACCCATGCCGACTGACTCTGCTACCTCAACTTTTCTACATCTATTAACCCAAGGACCTTCATCCATTCTTTTGATTATGGATTGAAATAATGAAGGGAGGCGCAAGAGCGCTCTATCCCTTAATAGACTACACGAATGGCCTATGCTGGAAATCTAATTTCTTTGATCAATCATAACTCAAAAACCAATAAACCGAATTAGTTAAAACTTTGCACAAACTATTTATTTGATAGGTTCTATAAGTGTGTAGAATTTCAACATCATTACTCAAAGCAACTCAGAGATCCAGAAAGTTCAATCATGAAATCATGTTATCTGTGTGTACGTACGTACGTATCTGCCACCCTGTATCTCATCAACTATTTGATGCATTCAGCTGATTTTTTGCAGAGATAGAGGTTCTAGGGTCTAGTTGATGGCATTTTAATTTCAGTTTACAATATACCTTAGTTTTCCAGAAAATTCCAAAAACCCTTAAAAATGACCATTGTATTGAGGCATAGACTTTACAAAAGTAGTGACATTCCATGAAAAATGCCAGTATACTGAAATCATATGCCCTTAATAGGGTTAATATGAAAATTCATATGCACTAAATGTACAAAAGCAAGGAAATTCTCAAATGTTTACACTTTTATTGTCATTAAGTGTATGCGAGCACAACAGGGCTATGTATTTTACTGGTAGGAATTTTTCTTCAGCGCACCTCACACACTTCATCCACTCATGCATAGAGATTTATACTGTAGTGATGTGATAATTAAATAGTTTGGTTGATATGTAGTCATACCCTTAATTAATGACAATAAAAGTGTAAACATTTGGGAATTTCCTTGCTTTTGTACATTTAGTGTATATGAATTTTTATCTTAACCCTATTAAGGGCATATGATTACAGTATACTGTCATTTTTCATGGAATAAAATATATAGAAATGTGACTCATTGGTTTCATGAAACAGTATAGACAAAAATTGCTTTTTCTTGCTTCTATATTTTATTGAGTCAATGCCAGCTTTCAGAAACAGGTTTCTCGTACAATTAAAATAAACGAATAAAAATGTCGATTTTCTTTGTATCACGACTCGAGCAGCTTCCATATCGGTTATGGGTTGAAATTCATTAAGAAAGACTTTAGAGAAGAAAAAAAGTGAGGAAACATTGCAATACTAATGCACCCTTCTTACGATTCTGCCATCGCTGGAGCGCGAATAGGTCGGACAACCACCAAGATAAAGTGATTCCAAGACTAATTAACACAACAAAAAATACGGCAATAGCGACATAGGTCAACCCAAGCAACGTTGCTGGTGAAGGACGCCTCAACGTCCACCGTGTACGCAATGAGCACTTCATTAAGCCAATGTGGTTTCGTTTCATTTTGTTAGATTTCTTTAAAATGTCAAAGAGAGCAACACCCTTCTCCTGAACTCCGCCTTGATACGACAATTTCTTATTTTTAATATTTTAGCATTTATGTTTTCTTTTAGACTTTTAGATTTATTTATCAGCTCTAACGTTCGTTCTGTGTCAGTGGTGCTGCTAGTCGTTCGAGTAGATCGTAATGAAGCCAAGACAGGTCATTAATGACGTCCCCGCTCTTTTCGACGTTTCAGGTCGCTTCTAGTGAGGAAGATCGGATAATCTACCTAGGGAAAAATGATCTGCTCGTATTTTGGTATTTTTTAAACTCTCGGTGCTCCCCTCTATCTTTGTGGGTTTCTATGTTTCTAATTATATACGTTTTCTACTTCCACACACGCACACACACACGAACATATTATAAACATAGACCTATACACATACATATACATACATATATACATACGTATATACATATATATGTGCGTATATATATATATATATATATATATATATATATATATATATATATATATATATGAAGCAATCCAACAAAAGATATAAGCGTCAACTAATATCTTATAATTAGTGAAACATCCGGATAAAAACTGAAGCTCAATATACTGGATAGAGCATTAATATTATAATATAAAATGAAGTAATAAAATAAGGTGTCAATCAAATTTTATTAGAATTCAAAGTTCAAGCAAAGTATCCTTAAGTCCTTAGCTCATGAGTTTTCAAAGATAATCATTCTCTTCAGAGGACCATTACCGCAGTTATACTACTACAGGTAATAAAATTACGCTTTGAAAATATATAAAATTATATACACAAATACATAAAAATACATAACATCAAACATATCAACCCAAAAACATACTGTTTGTTGAATCCATACAGTCCATCCAGGTCATACAAATTGAGAAGCATAATCAGGAAAGACATTACTCCAAGTTATAAACAGCAGTCCATATACGTGAAATTGAAGGGGCCGGCAAAGTTATCCAGTCGCGAAGTGTGTATTATATATATATATATATATATATATATATATATATATATATATATATATATGAATAGATGAAAGGATAAAATAATCCGACGGTATGAAATTAAAATGGAATAAGCGGAAGACCTAAAAAGCGCAACGTTTCGCCCAAATTTTGTATGGGCTTTGTCAAGAGCGAACGAAAAAAATGACAAAAGACGAGAAAGTCTATAAATCATGAGAAATATATATATAGTGGTAGAGTTCAGGTAGAGAGGGAAGATATGTAAATATGTATAGAGTAAAACATAAATATATAGAAAGAAAAAAAACTCTTTATTTTTTTCTTTTCTTTCCCTCTACTAATTTTTTTTCTCTCTATGTATTTATCTTTGACTCTATACATATTTACATATCTTCCCTATCTACAAATATTTCTCATAATTTATAGACTTTCTCGTCTTTTGTCATTTTTTCATTTTTTTCGTTCGCTCTTGACAAAGCCCATATAACATTTAGGCGAAACGTTTTAATTTCATATATATGTATGTACATAATAAATGTGACTTTAATAATAACTCTTTATTTGTTATAGTCATTTACTATTATTTATTATTATTTATTATCATTAATTGTTTACTGGTGATACCAGATCAGGCTGCCCTGTGTCTCCCTGAGACGAAATTCACCTACATTGACGTTTTTTTTTTTTGTTTTTTTTTTTTGTTTTTTTTTTGTTAGTAAAACTTAATTATGTTCTACAAAACCAAAAACAAAAACAACAGCCCCTCTCCCTTTCTCCCTCCCCTTTTTTATTTTTATTTTTCCTACCCTACTCCCGATCCTGGATATGACCTTAAACTACATCCGATGGTGAGATCCGGCTTACGAACTTTGGGGAATGTGGAGCCTCCTCTTAATTACCATTGCTCCCAGATCCACCCTGACCCGGAGTGGTAGTACCTGTTAGGGTCCCAACTATGGGTTAAATAGAAACAGATATTAAAAGGGGAAAGAAACAAAAAAGAGAAGAAAACAAGACCAGATTCGGCATTAAATAACCCAAAAAGGGTTGATATGCCGTAAAACAAAACTACCAAACCAAACCATTAATTGTTTATATTTTATTCATTATTTATCATGTATTATTGTTATAAACCTCGATCTGAAAGCATATTGATCTCTTTATTCCCGAAATTCTTGCAATATCTGCGGTCGAGATTCGAAACTGTTCGTATTCAGAGAAAATGATGTTAATGGCCAAAGGGATACGGTGAACACTTAAATATTCAAGGTGTCTCTGTGAATTGAGTTTGCAATCCGTAACCCTCTGAGAGTGTTATTCCCTGCACTGATGAAAGCCGAAAGTTCGAAACGACGTCGTATGTAGGTAAAATACTGGAATATAATTTAATATTAAAAGAATATAATTTAATATTAAAAGAATATAATTTAATATTAAAAGAATCCTCTTTAAGTAAATTAAAATCGAGCACTGTTGGAGAAATAAAAAAATAGACATTCACCGAAGCTTCAGTGCGATATTCCGACTCAGTGGTTAAGTTCTATCAGATTGTGTTCATGTTTACGTTACCCGTTTACAGCGTCCTTTTGGCTAAGATAGTAGTGTAGCATCTGTTCCGATGGATACTGCACCCCATAGACTTGTATTGTCTTAGCCTTCGGGGCTTGATTTACGCCGGTCTATTGGTCTGTCCTGTGCAGTTCTAGGAGCTCCACCCTCCCAAGCTTCGCCTCCCCTCTTTGGGGAGGAGTAAGTTTATTGCTTACTGCATGAGGCGCCCCTACCGGGGAATGCCGATGGGGCTTCCCAGGCAATTTTTAAACCCCACTTTCCCGACCCGACCTTGGGTCACATCTTACTTGTGGGAGTAAGATAAAAACTGGCCTTGTGCCTAACTCCTGTAGAGGAGTAAATCAAAACTTACTTTCTCCGTATCAGGTGACAACCTCCCATGGCAAAGGGGATACGGCGAACGCTTACAGATTCAAGGTGTCTCTGTGAATCGGGTTCGGTCCCGTAACCGTCTGTGATTGTTACTCCCTGCATCGATAAGAACCGAAAGCTCGAAACGACGTTGTATTGAAGTACAATATTAAGATATAATTGAATATTTATAGAAGCCCCTTTTAAGTGAATTAAAGTCGGGCACTGTTGGAGAAATTAAAAAATAGACATTCACTTAAACTTCAGTGCGATACTCCGACTCTGTCGTTGAGTTCTATAACACTGTATTGATGTTTACGCTCGAGAGTTCAGCGTGAACCTAACTTACTTGCTCCTTATCACGTGACCACCTTCTATTGCCAAAGAGATAGGGCGAACGCTTACATATTCAAGGTGCCTCTGTTAATCGGGTTTGCGCTCCGTGACTGTCCGAGATTGTCATTCCCTACACTGATGAGAGCCGAAAGCTCGGAACGACGTCGTATGAAAGTAAAATATTGAAATAAAATTAAATATTATATATATATATATATATATATATATATATATATATATATATATATATATATATAATAAAGTAAAGCCGATTTTCTGCCCGAATTAAGACATAATAGGATAACACAAAACGTTCATATGCTAATATGTTTCGCCATCCAATTAGGCTAAGCCCACATGCGTGTTTCCAGAAATTATGAATTCATTTATCCTTTTTTTGTAATATTTATTATATTTTCTTCGGGGTACCGGAATCTCAAATGATTCTTCCAAGGAGAATGTGGCATCCATTTTACTCCCTAATATTTATTTACTCTCACCGTCACCACTTACAACGAGTCGTTTCTTAATAGAAGAAAATGTCGGTTTAATGACCTAAATTATTTAATTTGGTATTTCTTAATAGTGTCTACATAATGCAATAGATTATCATTCGGCCATCCTGAATTCCTTTTGCTTATACCTTTTGTAAACATTGTGTGCTATGCTTTAACGAACAGGTGACCGCTTGTGTTCACACATGCTTTCGTAAGAAAGTACATTTTTGGCGTTCGCAAAAGAACGCATTTTTTAAAGATGAAACCAGCAAAAATCTGATTCTTACTGCGCTACTTTGTTACTTTTATTTAATTTCAATTTACGAAAAAATATTACACTATTTACAAAACTAAAGTATTTCAAGACTATTTCAATATTTTTTGTGGAAAATACTGCATTCCAAACAAAATAAAACGTGCTTTAGTCTACAACGATTTGTTCTTAGGCGGAATCAAAACCAATATCCGTGGGAATATTTTGTGTTGGAGACGTTATTTTAACCATATTTACAATATAAAATATTTAACATGTTTTCAAACACACAATAAAACATCGATGTTTCTCTACTAATTAAGAAACATCATTATACAATTTACAAAAATAAAGTATTGAAAATCTATTTTCATTATTCTTTGTGGGAAATCCTGTTCCTCAAACAAATTTGAATATAGTCTCAGTGTAGAAAGATTCTTCACAAGCGGAATAAAAACAATTTATTTTTTAATATTCTATATTGGATACAATAAAACCATATTTTCAGTATAAACTATTAAGCAAGTAGTTTCAAACAAACAAAGAACGACACTTGCTTAGATTAAGAAATCCGTTAAATAGGAACTAAATAATCTACATCAAAGGACCCATATCAATTGACTCACATACGTATTCACACACTCATGAAAGCTAGCACACTGTCTACTGAACTCACTTGCGTGCAAGTTCAGGTATATACTATTACCACATCGGAATGAACTTCGTACAAAAAAAGAACGTGAGGTTCAGTTTCCCACTTGAACAAGATCGATAAGGGACCGGAGCAAATGACGCAGATACACCAAGAAAATATGTATCATATCCTGCTACAAGGGAAGGGGAGCAAATAACAATCTTGTAGGGATGTTTAGCTCTGAAAGGAAGTTTAATTCTCGCATGCGAGAAAATAGGAATAATCTTCAAAGGTAAGCGGCGAAAGTTGAATTAGGAGCGACAGCATTTGGAGAGAAGGAAACACAACAGTGTGAATTAATTTAACAATTTTACTTGAGCAAATAATTAAGAATTATATACAACACATAATGGAATATGTATATTTCTATATATATATATATATATATATATGTGTGTGTGTACGTGTGTGTGTGTGTATCGCCATTAGCGTTAAGGCATAGCTCAAGGGAAAAGGCACCGACTGTCAGTTCGACGGTTGTGTTTCAATCCCAACTTGAGGCACTAACTGCTCAAGCCGCACTGAAGAGATGTGATACAGCGAAACAGTATGCATGTGGACGACTATTAAAAGCTCCCTTACTTATATATATATATATATATATATATATATATATATATATATATATATATATATATATATATATATATATATATATGATATTTATTTGAAGTAAATATTAAATTATTTTTACCTACATACGCCGGCGTTTCAACTTACGCTATAATCATTGTAGTAGATGATAATTTAAGAGTGTCACAAGATTCGAACCCAGTACCAGAATAACTCTAGACTCTGGAAGCAAGCGCTCTAACCAATTACCATGTAAAGGACGTGAATTAAATAATCTACAGTATATTCCTTGCTATGAAAAACATCTCCAGACTAGCGGTGTAAAAACATACATAGATTTTGCTAGACATTTTAATTACATATATTTTTCTCAACGCAAAAATACGTCACAAGTTTCTAGGTGAAAGTTTACGACGAAGCGAAATGACGTTCGATTTTGGGAATTATGTTATTTACAAATATACACGTAGTTTTGTTATTTGTTTTTTCGAGTTTAAACTTTTACCGGTTTTTGTTTTCTCCTTTGTTTTGAAATTCAATAAATAACATATTAGAGTTTTCCGATTTCATGGCTTCCTTAGGAGAGCAGGTTCAGACACACGATGGCTTTTTAGTATGGGGGAATCACATGCCCTTAAAAACGGGCACTTGAGTAGTAACAAAACTGGCCTATGTCAAGGAGGATTGATATTCACAAAACATGACAGAATCCTATTTTAATCACCTAAAATACTACCATTAATATGGGTTCTTTTCTGATTTTGTTTTCAGAATTGCTACTCTACTATTAAAAAAAGATCATTCTTTATATATATGAATTATTTTTTATTCAAACATTTACATAGTCTGCTACACTGGCATGTCGATGTTATCGATCTACAGCTATCAGGGGATGAGGTCTCATCAGGCAGAGGGTGTTTTTTTGTGCTCCAACCCTTTCGGTGAAGTCCAGGAAGAATGGAGCCAAGCAAAAGGAGGGGGGACTTTTTTTCTTTTTTTTCTTTGCCCCCCCCCTCATGTCCCAGCTTACCGTTCAATACAAAATGAATTATTGTAAAATTAAACATTTTTAACGGCCAATTTTTTTTTAAATTGGTCACATGACTATTATTCCTATCTTCTTCTTTTGCTTGGCTCCATTCTTCCTAGACTTCATGCCGGATGAGACTTCAGCTCATGATAACTGTAGATCGATAGCATCGACATGCCAGTGTAGCAGACCTTGTACATGTTTGAATAAAAAATCATTCATAATACAGCTCTATATTATTATTCAGCACTGTTTATAAGCCCGGTTTGTTTCCCTTTGGATTCCTAACCGGTGGATTTTTACCCTACCTGGATTACTATATATATATATATATATATATATATATATATATATTTTATTGGAACAACCCCGGTCTTCACTGAATGATCTATTTTATAAGTGAAAAATCTAAATCTATATATATATATATATATATATATATATATATATATATATATATGATAATTTTATTTACACAGACATGTACAAAATCTGCGACAGTGGCATGTCGATGTTATCGATCAACAGTTACTATAAACTGAGATCTCATCAGGCAGAGTTAGAATCCGATCTTAACCTCGGATCATATGATCTCCTTTTTTTCTTTTTCTTCTTTCACTTCTGCTTCTTCTCCTCCTTCTACTTGTTTTCTTCTTGTTCTTTTTCTTTTTGTTCCTGTTCTTGTTCTTGTTCTTGTTCTTGTTCTTGTTCTTCTTGTTCTTGTTCTTCTTCTTCTTCTTATTATTATTATTATTAGTATTATTATTATTATTATTATTATTATTTTTATTATTATTATTATTATTATTATTATTATTATTATTATTATTATTATTATTATTATTATTATTATGTTATTATTATTATTATTAGTAGTAGTAGTAGTAGTCTTAGTAGCATAAAAAGAATGATTAACACGAATATGAAGATATATATATATATATATATATATATATATATATATATATATATATATATATATATAAAGCGATTTGTCGACGGAACCTGTACAAATAAGAAAGCGGACGAAAAAGCGAAAACACGCGTTCTAAAAAGAATATCATGAAGATGTACATAATTGCAGATAAGTAAGCGGAGATAAAAGCATGCAAACAATGTTTACAGCTGAAAAACAAAAATAAGCAATAATAAAAATGGTCATAAAGAAGAAAGGAATGAATTTGTAAGAGAGACAGCGGATGAAAAATAAAAAAAAGCAACGCCGCTTCCAAGAGATTAACATTTACAAAGGTTTATGATCCTGATGAAACCGATGGAACTATATCGTTTTCATCAGGGGAAAAAAGGACAATTTAGCAGAAAATACAAATTTATAATTGAATAAATTCAAAGAATATTTGGTTCTTTGCACCAAATTTATATCCAAGAATAAATAAACAAGGAAAGGAATATCATAAGATCCGTCCGTTCTGCTTTTAGCTATTACAAAAGCGTGACAGATCGATAGACAGACGGACAGATCGAGGAAAAGGCTACTTCAAATGTAAGTGCGGCAGAAATGCCAGTTCAAATGTAAGCGTGACATAAATGTCCGTTCAAATGTAAACGTGACATAAAAGTCAGTTCGAACATCAACGTGACAGAAATGTCAGTTCAAACATAAACGTGATAGAAATGTCAGTTCAAACATAAGCGTGACAGAAATGTCAGTTCAAATGTAAACGTGACAGAAATGTCAGTTCAAACATAAACGTGACAGAAATATCAGTTCAAACATAAGCGTGACAGAAATGTCAGTTCAAACATAAACGTGACAGAAATGTCAGTTCAAACATAAACAAGACAGAAATATCAGTTCAAACATAAGCGTGACAGAAATGTCAGTTCAAACATAAGCGTGACAGAAATATCAGTTCAAACATAAACGTGGCAGAAATGTCAGTTCAAACATAAACGTGACAGAAATGTCAGTTCAAACATAAGCGTGACAGAAATATCAGTTCAAACATAAACGTGACAGAAATTTCAGTTACAACATAAGCGTGACAGAAATGTCAGTTCAAATGTAAGCGTGAAATAAAAGTCAGTTCGAACATAAGCGTGACAGAAATATCAGTTCAAACATAAACGTGACAGAAATATCAGTTCAAACATAAGCGTGACAGAAATATCAGTTCAAACATAAACGTGACAGAAATGTCAGTTCAAACATAAGCGTGACAGAAATGTCAGTTCAAATGTAAGCGTGAAATAAAAGTCAGTTCAAACATAAGCGTGACAGAAATATCAGTTGAAACATAAACGTGACAGAAATGTCAGTTCAAACATAAACGTGACAGAAGTGTCAGTTCAAACATAAACGTGACATAAATGTCAGTTAAAACATAAACGTGCCAGTAATGTCAGTTCAAACATAGATGTGGCAGAAATGTCAGTTCAAACATAAACGTGACAGATCGATGCAAGTGTTAGTTCAAACGTGACAGTTTGACGAAAATGTAAGTTCGCTCATAAACGTAACAGAACGACGAAAATGTTATTTCAAATTTAATTAAGAAAGACGAATGAACATCTAAGTTTAACGATAAGCGTGACTGACTTACGAAAATATTATTTCAAATTTAAAAGTGACAGACCGACTTAAATAATATTTAAAACTTACGCGTGACAGACTGATGGACATGTTATTTGAAACTTAAACATGGTAGACCGACAAAATATGTCGCTTCAAACTTATGCATCAGTGGCCGAGGATAATGTCATTTCATACCTAAATGTAACAGACTAACGAAACTTCTATTTCGAATTTACGCGTGAAAGTCTGATAAAAATGTTATTTGAAACAAACGTGACAGATTGAGGACAATTTCAAACAGGAGCTTTGCAGACCGACCGACCGATGGATAATTGACGGACAGAACATTTCATAGTTATGCGTGGATGTACCAAAACTATGACACAAATATCCAATAAAATAAATTAAAATAGTTTTTCATTAAATTGACGACCGACAGACTGCAGTTTCTTATAATCCGCTGAAATTGTTGGTACTTCTCCATATTAGGACTTAAGCAGACCCTGGCCCTATGTCTGACTAACCCTAACTCTAACCCTAATCCTAACGCAAACCCTCACCCTGACCTTAACGATAACCCTAACCCTAACGCTAACGCTAACCCTAACCCTAACCATAACGCTAACACTAACCCTAACGCTAACCCTAACGCTAACACTAACCCTAACCGTAAATCTAACCCTAATCCTAACCTAAACCTAACCCTAACGCTAACCTCGACCCTGACTCTAACCTTAACGACGCCAAGTCGATTTTAGCTTGGGTCGTAATCTGGAGATTCACTAAATTGTTTTATGTGTGCGCAGGGGGGGGGGACGAATTCATATTTTGAAGTGTATTGCGTCGTTCTATATCTATCTATCTATCTATCTATCTATCTATCTATCTATCTATCTATCTACCAGTCTCTCTATCAATCTATCTATCTGTTATATACTCCTAGAACTCTGTGGATATTATTTTATTTTTATTTTATTACTCGTGTGTTTGTTTATTCTTTTGCTCCCCGCTGCACACTTGAAAACGTCACAAAGCGATGACGTCATCCACTAAAATTGAGATGTAAAACATCTGAAAGATCCTTTATGATGTCGAGAATGGATGACGTAATTGTTTTGTACAGTCATTTATTAAAAAAGGGGGTGGAAAACATCGGGAAGACATCATTTATGACTGTATTAATGATGACGTAACAAAAATATGACGTCATCCATTTAAACAAAAAAAGTATACGATCCCTGACCCAAACGGTCTAGTATACAACAAAAAATATTTGCATTTTGATTGATGACGTCATATTTTTTTGTCACGTCATCCATTTAACCAGAGATAGATATAACTGTGTACAGTGGATGATTTTACTAAAGAATGACGATATTAATTAGAATAGGTATGACCGTTTACAGTGACTTGCGTCACAGTATGTGACGTAAAAATATGACGTCATCCTTCATAGCAGAAAGGGGGGGGGACAATAAATCCTCTTTCATTTTTTATTAAACCATATTTTCAGAAAGACTCAGGTATCGTTTTGAAGAGAATATCTACGATTGACATAAAGGTATCCCCCGTTGGGAATGGGGAATTGTTCGTAGTATCACTTGAGAACGAGGACAGGTTTCAATCTATATGCTAAGCTATATCATTCTAATGTTCTTTATAAATTATTATAGCAATGTCTCGATCGTATTTTAATGTTCATTATCAATAATCACTATTTAGGGGAATATTTCCTTAAGGGTTTGTTTCTTAACATAGAGACATTGGGTGGTCCGGCAAGGTTACCAGATTTGACCCATTTAAACTTGTTTTTTTTATTTAAGGATACCCCCCCCCCCCCAAAAAAAAATGGTTTCCCGGCATCGTCTTCGATGTCTTCATGATTAGAAAGAATGGATAAGAGAGAAACTTAATCTAATCTCATTTGCGATGACACGGAGAGTTATGAAGAACTTCCAGGAACGACTCCATCAATCTATTGCTAACAGCGGCTGCTATTTGTCCGATATCATTTTTAAATAACATTAGAAAAAATAACTTATATACTCATTAGTATATCTATGTGTTGTATTATTTTTGATAAACATCATACTAACTGAATATCAAACGAATTTCAACTTGAGTGCGCCAAACATGTCTCGATCAAGAAGAATAAAAATCAAAAGTAAACGAAAAAAAAAAGAACTAAAAATGCCTATACTTTTGGGAAAAGCGTATATCGCCGAAAGTGCTCAAGTTTTTTGAATAAATAAATAATTTATTTTTTAAAATAAAACAAATTGCGTTGTTTAGGTTTTTCAAAATATTCTTCTTATTGACATTCCATCAACGTTTCTTTCTATTATACCCAACGACACGTAAAGCACGTTCCCATACGAAGATTAAGATCAACATGTAATGCTACTAAATCTTATATCTGGAATCCTTCTTCGAATTTTGATCAGAATCCATTACATGATATTTTATTTAAGTTTAAGCTTTAAATTTAAGGCTTAATCTTACAGGGTCTTAAGGAGGTATTGACATTCAGAGAATCTTGCTTAATTGCGATAATCATATTTGTTCTTGTGTGATCTATTCCCTGCTTCTTTTGTTCCAGCTCGTTTGACTCGTTGGTCTAGTGGTCTCCATCAATTCGCAGTTTTGATATCTCATTGTAATACAGTTTCCTATTCCACTAGCTTCTTTCCAAGAACTGCAGACTTATGGAACTCACTTCGTGCTGACTATTTTCACGTTTCCTATAGCCTTGGTCTTTTCAAGGCTAATAAGCATCTTCTGTCTTTGCGGTAATCATATTTGTTCTTGTTAGCTCCTTACATCAAGTGGCTTCATGTCTTGTCTGGAACGATCTCCATTAAAAAAATTAGTGTCTAATAGCTGTGGATCAAATGTATTTCAAATTTGAAATATTTAAATTTTGAAATGGAAGTTCGTGCTTATATTATTTCCTATAGAACCCTTTAAAATTGTTATTGTACCTTACCTATACAGACTAATCGAACTCTTCCACTCACCATAAATACCGGAAGCTTATGCTCTCAGTGTTAGACACCTACAAATGTATACTGGTTGTAAAGACTGACGTACATCTACTCTTTTTCTCTGTGTTATTATACTTTTTTCAATATACTTGGTTTTTTTTCTGAACACCGAGTTCGTGTTTTATTTCCAGACCATTTACAGGCCCGCAACAAAAATACTTCAAAGTATCTAAAATTTAGGTGAATATTTATTAATTGATGCCTTATATCCATTGTAAATATTAAACAAAACTCGGAGGTATCTGAATTTTTACGAAGGACTTCTACCCGTCAATGACCCCCTTTTGCATGAAATAAAGTTAAACTAAATAAAGCCCAACTCATTCTTTATGCCAAGCAGGTGTGTTTAAAAAATCATAAAATTGATTAGTTTGGGAGTGAATCCTGTGCATAGAAATATTAAAAAATCATATACACATATTAATTATACGTAGAGATGGCAAAAGCGTTTACAAACATCATTCTCATTCCAAAAGATCCAGGCTTATTCATTCTAAATCGGTAATCTAATCGTGGTCTTCTGCCCTACGCTTTACCACGAAGCCATATATTTATTTATCGGAAAATCTGGAAGTAGCAACCGATACAAATTCGATAACATGATTCAGCAAAAAAAAAAAAATGGCGCCCAAGAAAATGCGTTTCTATTTTTAATTTTATTTTTGAAACGGCCAATTTCTTTGACACGACTTAGAAAAATAAAATAAAAGAATGAGAAAAACAATTATTCGATGTTTTGAACAAATTTTAAAATCGGAAAAATAAAGAGTTTGTTTGGCTTGATTCATTCGAAATATATTTTGCAATATTCAATTTTTCTCGAAAAATTGTTATTTCGTTAAAAATAAAACATATGGTCATAAAAGTTAAATAAAGATGTAAGATAAAATAACAATGAACAATGCATTTATATATATATATATATATATATATATATATATACATTACGATAGTATTACCTTTTCTGTTTATGTACGCGATGCTTAGGGGAATATTTAATAGGGTTTTCACACAATAAACTACCCTCATTCTGACGCATACCTCAACATGCCTGGCCTTTTTAAGATACGTCTTCGCATTTAATGAAAACCTTTCTCAGTCTGTGTGTCTGTCGCTCTGTCACGTTTAAGCTCAACATAGCATTTCAATGGCGTAATATACACATTGAACGGACGTATATTATGGCAGATGCGTCTAATCCTCTTTATAAAAGGCTCTGTCCGTCGTTTGTTATGTTATGATTACATTTTAAATAGCATTCCTGCCGATCTCTCACGCTTAATTTCAAAATTACATATTTTCGGTCAGTCACGCTTCAAACTGAACAAATTCGAGGTTTCAAGAGGCGTATTTTATTGTGTGTCGATAGTTTTAAATAGCATTTTATTGGTCCGTTACGCTTAAGTTTTAAATACCATTTTAAAGATGTGTCACACTTAAGATTTAAATAGCATTTTATTGGTCCGTTACGCTTAAGTTTTAAATAGCATTTTATTGCTCTGTTACGATTAAGTTTTAAATAGCATTTTATTGGTCCGTTACGCGTAAGTGTTATATAGCATTTTATTGGTCCGTTACGCTTAAGTTTTTGATAGCATTTTATTGTTCTGTTACGCTTAAGTTTTATATAGCATTTTATTGGTCCGTTACGCTTTAGGTTTAAGTAGCATTTTATTTGTGCGTTACGCTTAAGTTTTAAATAGCATTTTAAAGAATTGCCATGCTTAATATTTAAATAGCATATTATTGTTCCGTTACGCTTAAGTTTTAAATAGCATTTTATTGGTCTATTACGCTTAAGTTTTAAATATCATTTTAAAGAGTTGCCATGCTTAATATTTAAATAGCATTTTATTGTTCTGTTACGCTAAAGTTTTATATATCATTTTATTGGTCCGTTACGCTTAAGTTTTAAATAGCATTTCATTGGTCCGTTACGCTTAGTTTTAAATAGCATTTTATTGGTCCGTTACGCTTAAGTTTAAAATACCATTTTATAGATTTGTCACGCTTAAGTTTGAAATAGAATTTCATCGACCTTCCATGCTTAAGGTGTAAATACTTGTTTACTGGTCTGTCACGATGGAGTTTGAAATAGCATTCGTCAGTCTGTTACGCTGGAGTTTAAAATTGCATTTTTATTGGTTTGTCATGCATGAGTTTAAATTTTAGTTTTTATTTGTCTGTCACGTTTCAGTTTAAAATAGCATTTAATAAGTCTGTCATACTTATTTTTCAAATAGTATGTTATCGGTCTATCATACTTTCATCTGTAATAGCATTTTATTGGTCTGTGACGCTTTAGTTTGAAATACTTTTCATAAGTCTGTCACAAGAGTTAAGAGTTGACTTTTATAAGTTTGTCACTCTAAAATGTGAAATAGAATTTTCCTAGTTCTGTCACGCTTAAGAATAAACTAGCTTTGTATCGATCTGTCATACATCTTGAGGGGTGGCATCTAACGAACCTGTGTTCGTCTTTGGTTTTGTGAGAGTGTTTCAGGAATTATGTTTCTCTGGATAAACAAGAAAAAAACATAAATGAGGAAGTTGGAATTGGCAAATTTCGTTTATATTTCAAATACTTTTTAATTTATTTTAAGTTGTCCTGGCAACAGTGAAAAAAACTGCCGGAAGCTCACGCATGTAATTGCCAAGTAAAATTCAATTATTATGGTATCACTAAATTCCATACATGTTTTCAAATGGCTGTATAGACACAAACTTATACATATGTATGTATGTATATAATTGTATTGTTGTTGTTTCCGTGATTTTTATTCAATGAAACTCCAGTGTTTATCAAATAGTGCTCAATAACAAGTAGAGCTATACTTTTGTATAGATTCCTTTGTTTATACAAATATTATTGGCTACATATATGCATACATGTTTCGGCTGCGGTCTCTTTCGAAATCCTACTTCATTAGACCATGTTAAAATTTCAACCGTAGATGGTTTGATGAGGTTGGATTTTGAAAGAGATCGCACCCGAAACATGTATGCACATATGCAGCCAATAATGTTTGTATAAAAAGGGAATTTATACTAATATATACACGTTTGATTGAACAGGAGTGCTAATTTCAGTTTATTCATTTTCTGATCGATTTTTTTCCAGTCGTCGAACGACCGATTTTGTGTTGTTGTCCATGGTGTGTTAAAAAATCCCTATATTTTTGGCGAACGTTTTCGACCGACGTCGGTCGTCTTCAGGCGGATGAATAAGTAAGCAAGATAAAACTGGTGAATCCACTAAGAGGACGTTCTTTTAAACATTTCAGCATCATTTCAACATGCATGTATGTTAAAAAATCTCAACATACTTTTGCCCCCTCTCATAACGAGAATGGTTGATACTAGATTTATTTATGCGACTGAACAACGCTTCGATTATGGGGAGGCGAATACTACAATACGAAACCGCAAGAATAGAGGTGTTACCAATTAAAATACTCTTAAAATCGTTTTTTTAGATGCTATGTTTCACGAGGTGTTGGTGAATGGCGCCCTGAGGGGAGGTGAGGTGACGTAGCAAGTTAGTCAGCGTGATATACAAGTCCTAGTCATGCCAATATACGCATTGTTTGCATAGACACATTCTCTGATAGGGCACTTAAACACGTATATGGCATTACTAGTTTTAAGTAACCATTGGCAGCCGGGTTATTTTTTATTACTAAGTTGATGGTTTTAGACTTCTTGTAATAAATAATAAATCTAATTTTAAAATTGTTATCTACGGGGGATATATGCGTTGTTCATTCATCAAGATACAAGACAAGGCTGTTTCTGCGTCAGCGTGGATATGGAATTCCTACAGAGTGACAACAATCCAAAAAAGTCTGCGTATATTGTGTAGTACTGCTGGGCAGCTTTGGACTAATTCCTCAGGCCCTATAAACCTATAGCCATCATCTGATGAAGGCTTTTTTTTAAACAATCCTGCTGTACAAACAACAGTTATTGTATACACTTTCATACACATTTTAAATGTATATATATATATATATATATATATATATATATATATATATATATATATATATATATATCAAGGGAGGCGCGAGAGCGCTCTATCTCTTAATAGACTTTACGAATGGCCTATGCTGGAAATCGCATTTCTTTGATCAATCATAACTCAAAAACACTAAAACCAAATTAGTTAAAATGTTGCACAATATTTTTATTTGATCGGTTCTATAAGTGTGTAGAATGTCAGCATCATAAGTCCAGGCAACCCAGAGATCCAGAAAGTTCAATCATGAAATCATGTTATCTTTGTGTACGTACGTAGTACGTACGTACGTACGTACGTACGTACGTACGTACGTATGGGCCACCCTGTATGTCATCAACTATTTGATGGATTCATCTGATTTTTAGCAGAGATAGAGGTTATAGGGTCTAGTTTATGGCATTTTAATATCAGTTTACCATATACTTTAGTTTTCCAGAAAATTTTAAAAACCTTTAAAATTACCATTGTATTGAGGCATAGCCTTTACCAAAGTAGTGACGTTCCATGAAAAATGCCAGTATACTGAAATCATATGCCATTAATACGGTTAAAATTCATATACACTAAATGTACATATGTAAGGAAATTCCCAAATTTTTACACTTTTATTGTCATTAAAGGTATGCGAGCACAACAGGGCTATGTATTTTACTGGTAGGAATTTTTCTTCAGCGCACCTCACACACTTCATCCACTCATGCATTGAGATTTATACTGTAGTGATGTGATAATGAAATGGTTTGATTGATATGCAGTCGTACCCTTAATTAATGACAATAAAAGTGTAAACATTTGGGAATTTCCTTACTTTTGTACATTTAGTGTAAATGACTTTTCATCTTAACCCTATTAAGGGCATATGATTTCAGTATAGTGGCATTTATCATGTAATATATATATATATATATATATATATAAATATATATATATATATATATGTCTATGCTTGTTGGGCATATATAAATGTTTATATGTTATATATACTGTGTTAGTTCACTGCAGGTCCTGTATGGATCGTCCGTTATTTTAGTGGCTTGTTCATAATTAATGTCAGCTGCTTCTGGTAACGATATTCACTGCGTTCATCGCTTCTTTAAACAACAAAAGACAAGAACATTTATTTAGTTTTGCAAAACACCTTCATTAAGTAATTTTTAGGTTTTCTAAGTTTCTATAAATCTATTTAATTGGATTTTTATTTGCAGGTTTGCTGTGTCTTCCATGTTTATTATCGATACTTTCATTTTATTGGTAATTTTATTTCCTGCGAATATTTCAGCAATATTACGCTGATATTACACTTCATCTGTTCGCGTAGATTATTTATTTGTTTATTACTTTAATATATACTAGCTGTTCCTACCCGGCGTTTTCCGGGAGCATTTTTACATTCATTTTTACATTCATTTTTACATTCATTTTTACATTCATTTTTACATTCATTTTTACATTCATTTTTGGTCCTTTTTTATTTTTATTCTGCCGTTTTTGCTTATTTTCATCGATTATTATTGAATAAGTATTTTTAAACTTAATTTGATTGTTACAATATATTTCGCTCATTAAATTATCGATTAATTTTATTATTTCAATATATGTGCTCATCAAATTATCGATTGATTTGTATTATTACAATATATTTTGCTCATTAAATTATCGATTAATTTGATTATAACAATATACTTCGCCGATTAAATTATCGATTTATTTGATTATTACAATGAGTTTGCTCATTAAATTATCTATCAATGTGATTATTACAATATATTTCGCTCATTAAATTATCGATTAATTTAATTATTACAATACATTTTTCTCATTAAATTATCGATTAATTTTATTATTACAATATACTTGGCCCATTAAAATATCGATTAATTTGATTATTACAATATATTTCGCTCATTAAATTATCGATCAATTTGATTATTTCAATATATTTTGCTCATTAAATTACCGATTAATTTTATTATTACAATATATTTTGCTCATTAAATAATCGATTAATTTGATTATTACAAATATTTAGCTCATTAAATTATTGATTAAATAAGATTGTAATAATATCACTGACTTTTTAGTTAATGTTGTTTTAATATTAATTTATCAAATTATTAGATGTAAATACATACTAAAACTTTTAAACTTTAAATATATTTGATTATTTTCTGTGAATTTTAAAGCCGGTTTAAATGAGTTACTGCGACAGTTAAATGCTTTCAAATATTGAAGGGTAGAAAGTTATTGATTATTTCTTTTTCAACTTTAACAAAAGAATAACATCGATGAATTGTGGCGAAGCACCCCGAAATGCACCGTTGTTAATTGAATTTCGTAATTTAATTATATTTAAAATAGCATTTTCAAATTACTTTTCATTTTACGATTAATATAAAATAACATGACAATTTAGTCTGTAATTATCAAAGTTACGTTGACACGATGAATACGTACACACCTGCAATGGGGTTATAGTTTTATTAATGTTGAGATTGTTATATCTAATTTATTCATTTATGTAAAGATTATATGTGAACTCCAAGTGTTTCTTTTTATTATTTATTTATTTTTATTTTTTTACACCAAACAAAGCATCTTGCCACTGAATGGTTAGCGGCTACTTTAATATGGCTAGATTGATATGGGGATACTAAGTTGCGATTTTGGTAGCAAAATATTAGTTCACATTACATCTACATTTCTGCATGTTAGTACGGTCGGGGTAATAGGGTTCAGGGAGGGGATGCTAAAAGAAAGCGAACCGAGGAAACAAGCTACTAGAGTATTTATTTAACTCCTCTCCAGGAGGTTAGGCACAAGGCCAGTTTTATCTTACTTCCAGAAGGTAAGATGTGACCCAAGGTTGGGTCGGGAAAGTTGGACTTGAAAAGCCAGCGCCCGAGAAGGTGAGCACTCTGGCAATTAAAAATTGCCTGGGCAGCCCCGTCGGCATTTGAGTTGCTACTGATTTCTATTTGGAATATTATTTCGTATAATATTTTAATTATGTTTTCTTTTGACATCGTGTGTTTTTTATTTCTTCAGTTTGTGTATCAATATTATCCCATCGTCCCTGTAAAGTCCAACGTCCTGTTTTTTTAATCATATTTAAAAATGTAATAATACAGAATTACAGTGCGTATGAATGTATGAGTATAAAACTAGGGGGTCATAGTTATTATCAACAAAACAAGTCAATTATCCAAATTGAGTCTCATTTTTTGTCACTTCAAACAAAAAACATTTACTCTAAAGGTGCTAAATAAGTTTCATTACACATTTAAAATCCACTAGTCGATAAGAAAAACGGTTTTGTAAGGTGATCAATGGTATCCAGGAAATGATATATATTTTGCTAGTGTAATCATAGTAGATATGCTTAAGAGATGTCTGTTCTATCTGTAGATTTAAAGGGGAAACAATTATTTCCAACTCAAATGTGACAAACTAACGAAAATGGTATTTGGAATTAAACCATTACAGACCAACTAGTATGCACGACAGTACTGACGATAATACAATTTTAAACAATAACGTTACATACCGATGAAAATGCTATTCTAAAGTTTAAGGGTATGGATCGGCGAAAATTCTAAAAAAAAAAACTTTAACTTGGAACACCGACTGTCGGAAGGGGGCTTTTTTGCAAAAAAAAAAAGAATCTAAAATACATTTTTAATTGAATTTCTGCGTTCAGTGATAAAAATGCTATTTCAAACTTAAGCTCGATTGACCAAAACAAATGCTACTTTAAACTTAAGTGTCACAGACCACTTAAATGTTATTTGAATTTAACTGTGACAGACCAGTGACATTAAGAAGCATCTATAATAATATTATTCAATGCTATCTGTTAATTTAAAATCCTGTTTTGCATTTAATTCTGATAAATTACAGAGAAAGCTTCAGAAAAACTTTAGTGTGACAGATCAATTAAAATGCTATTTCAACATAAAGCGTGGCAACTCGATGAACATTAAACGCATCGAAAATGCGGTTCTTTTATACAATTAAATTTAGTTACTTTAATCACAGTTTTGCCAATTATAGATTAATAATTTGCACGAAGAAAGAAATAGAATCGAGGAGATATTCCAATAGTCTCTATGTTACAATCGACACGTTCTTCTCTCAATTTGTTTTTATTTTTTTGTTTGTTTTGGTTTCAATTTCCCGATTAATCGATACCTATATTAATAATATTTTGCGGTCACTACTTGTGTCTCTGCGTTTCTCGCCTCTATATGACTTACATAATGCTTATATGATTAATTATATATGGAAATCAACAAATAATACCAAAATCAAATAATTTTATAACTCTCTGCTTTTAGCGATGAAAATACTATTTCAAACGATTCGTACTAAAACAATTTTTTTTTAAATTCCTACTCTGCTTGCCTAGCACCAGGTGGAACCTCTACAACCAGTGCTTCTTCTATAGGGATATCCTTCTGTAAACCTCGTAACCACAGGATTACTTTCCTGCAGATTACAACATGGTCCTCTTCAAATCTAATGTCAATAGATCCCTGTTATGAATCGCCACCACAAGTAATTCGAGCTTGGTCCATGCAATCATTCTTAATCCTCTCATAAGGTTCTTAATTTCTCAACTGATAATAATTCCATATCATTAACCCTTATTTCCGAGTAGACTTAGGCATTGTTAAGTCATGATCCTTTAGTAAGAAAAACAAAAAAAATAAGCTTGACGGATCGACGTATGTACGGTTTCAAACTTAAGGATGACATATCGTTAAACCTTTTTATTAAAACCTAAACGTTGAAACCGATCGTCGCGTGCACATAAAGTACAAAGTTTAGAGTTAACAATGAAAATGGCATTGTTCATAACAACCTTATCTTTAACATTTGAAGAAACATTGTTCATAACAACATCATCGTTAACATCCGAAGAGAAATTGTTCATAACGGCATAATCCTTTACATTAAAATAAATAGAAATAATAACTGCATTATCGTTAACATTTTAATTGTTTGTTTGTTTTGTTTGTTTTGTTTTACGGCATATCAACCTTTTCCAGGTTCGAAAGCGTTCGGCTATCCTACGCAAACGCCCGAGAGATGACGAGCCGATTTGTACCAGATGACAATTTTGATACGGTTCCTATGATTTTAAGTCATATTTTCAAGAAATGTTCTAAAAGAAACAACAAAAAAAAACAAGCAAAACAGCGAAGTTACTGTTATCAAATAATTGTTTTTATTATTTTGATACGTTGCTGCGTCCTATAATTTTTAGTTATAGTTGCAAGAATTTTTTTAAACAACAAAACAAATAAAACAAGCAAAACAGAGCGAACTTACTGTTATCAAATAAATATTTTCAACCCTAACCCTAACCCTAACCCTAAACCCTAACCCTAGACCCTAGACCCTAAACCATAACTCTAACCCTAACCCTAACCCTAAACTCTAACCCTAAACCCTAAACCCTAACCCTAAACCCTAAACCCTAACTCTAACCCTAACCCTAAACCCTAACCCTAAACTCTAACCCTAAACCCTAAACCCTAACCCTAAACCCTAAACCCAAACTCTAACCCTAACCCTAAACCCTAACCCTAACTCTAACCCTAACAACAACAAAAACAAAACAAGCAAAACATTATTATTATAGGACACAGCACCGTATCAAAGTTGTTGTCTGGTACAAATCGGCTCGTCATCTCTCGGGCGTTTGCGTAGTATAGCCGAACGCTTCCGACAAGAAACTCACGGAAACTGGGTCAAGATCGATGTAAGTACCGAATCTGAAAGACGAGTATCGGATAAAATATTTATGAATGATATCACAGTATTGCGACGTACAACAGAATGGATAAAAAAAAACTCTCAACAAATTTGACAGGTTACGGTTAAGGTTAAGGTTAGGGTTAAGGTATGGGTTAGGGTTAGGGTTAAGGTTAGGGTTAAGGTTAGGGTTAGGGTTAGGGTTAAGGTTAGGGTTAGGGTTAGGGTTAAGGTTAGGGTTAAGGTTAGGGTTAGGGTTAGGGTTAAGGTTAGGGTTAAGGTTAGGGTTAGGGTTAGGGTTAAGGTTAGGGTTAGGTTAGGGTTAAGGTTAGAGTTAAGGTTAGGGTTAGGGTTAGGGTTAGGGTTAGGGTTAGGGTTAAGGTTAGGGTTAGGGTTAGGGTTAAGGTTAGGGTTAGGGTTAGGGTTAGGGTTAAGGTTAGGGTTAAGGTTAGGGTTAGGGTTAGGGTTAAGGTTAGGGTTAAGGTTAGGGTTAGGGTTAGGAATTGGCTAAGATGATGTTTAAAACCAAAAGGTATCGAAGTGTGGCATTCGTTAAAGGCAAGCAGGAGATAATTACTTCATAGATTGTGAACAAATACCAACAGAACCTTAGTATGAGTGTGCAGCGGACCATTGAATGGCAAGCATAAATGAATCAACATCAAGAACTAGCAGATGATGTCTGTGATACACAAGACTAAACTACTAGGGAAATACAAAGTCTGGTGCATGCTATTTGCGACCTTTCCAAGGTGTCACTGACTACAAACCCTTTACAAACTAGCTATAAGTTGAGTTGGACATATCGAACAGCGTTTCAATGTCCAGATCAGGAAGTGATTAGAAATTATCATATATAATAACGACTAGCGATTTATATAAACATAGGGGCTAATTTGAGCTACACATCTATTACATTGTAAAAAGGCAGGAAAGTAAGAACAACCCGAATGCTTAGGTACTTAAATAATAATGTTTTTCACTCTCTTAACTGGACGAAAATTGTGAGTCGCAGAAGGAAGATATATATGTGTTGCAATCAAAGCTTTCAAGGAAATGTCGGACGAAGAAGTAATAACGGCCTTTGTTAGCCAGGTGAGAAGTGAGGAAGTTAACGACCGATTTATTCAGCTTTTACAGAGTAGTTAACAGGGGCAATATGTTTCCTGGCAAGACAAATCTATTAAATCAAGAATCACATAGAGTTACCTGTGGGCTTTGGAGCTGCAAGAATTAGTTTCCTAATTATGTGTGTTTACGATATGCTACCCAGCTCGGCAAATATGATTAAGTGGGAATAGCATATCAAATATGGTTTGTTGGAAACAGTCTACAATTATAAGTATAAATGTGTAAAAATCAGAACAATGCACCACATTCTCTCGACCTGCCAAGTAGGGCCACAATTCTGCTATATATGGAGAAAATATTAGCCTTAAAAATACTATCTAGAGCAGTCTAAAAAATTAATTATCATAGAAGGCAGTCTACAACCAATTCCCATAGAAAATATTAGGGTCATTATCATTATATCCTTATTTTAATCTCCAGAAGTGGCGAAAAACAGTTCTGTTCTGAGAATTCATTTTATTCCTCTTAGCATATATATATATATATGTGTGTGTGTGTGTGTGTGCGTGTGTGTATGCGCAAACCAAGGCAATAAGCTTGAAACGACGTCGTACGTAAGGAAAACGAATATTAAAAATAATTTAATATTATTATAAGCCCCTTCCATGTAAAATTGAAAGTTGAGCCCTGTCGGAAATATTAAGAATAAACATTCACCTAAAAGCTTCAGTGCGATGCTCCGACACTTTTGTTTAGTGCTATCGAATGTTTAGGTGTCTATATTCGCAACTTTCAGTATAAATATCACTTTATTTCTCTGTTAATGCGTGGCAATCTATCGTGGGCTAATGGGATAAGGTGAATTGTTTACGGATTCAACGTTTATCTGTGAACCGGGTTCGCAACCTATGACCGTCTGAGGTTGTTACTTCCCTGCGCTGAAGCTCGAAACAGTCTACGTCGAGGAATATAGAAAATAGGTAAATAATATATATATGTATATATATTATTTTTGTAGCTTAATTGCCATAAATATATTTTCATAGCTTACTACCTTGCTGTACTTATGTATCGAGCACTGTTGAAGTAGATACTTAAAATTGATACATAAAAATTAGGGTATCTTTTACTTTACTCCGCAGAGTCGTGAACGGGGTCAAAATAACGAACGAGAAAGTGTTTAAAAACATAAATATGCAGCAAGTAAAGGCGACCTACGTCGAGAATAGATATTTTCCTACTTACCTATGACATTTGTTTGTATTTTTACGTAGTATACATAGGTTTTTATTGGATGTAAAAAAAAAAATCTTGTTTTTTTTTGCACAAAAAGAAAATGGCGGCCGGTCATTATTCTCTTACATACTCCCTTCGATCGCCATCTTGGATTTTGCGATGTTGGTGTGACGAATAATTTAATTTCTAATAAATACCAGCTCGAACGGCTTAAAAATACAAACAAATACCACAGGTAAGTTTGAAAATAACTTTTATCGCCTACAGTTACTGTTATTTGTTGTATATTTGTTTTTGAGCGTTTTTAGTCTGCTGAGTAAAGTAAAAGATACCCAAAAATTATGTATTTTTATAAAATTTCATGTGGATACATGAAATAGTAATATATATATATATATATATATATATATATATATATATATATATATATATATTACTATTTCATGTATCTACATAGTAATATATATATATATATATATATATATATATGCTGTATAAGCAATATGTATTACATTCTGAGCAGCACATTTTCATAGTTAAACTACTCTATCCATCCACTAAGTAAATAAACGTAATTTATTTTTGACAGTTATTTTTTTAATTTTCCACAACGATCAGTATAACTTCTCTGCTCGACGGTAGAACATTGTGTATCGCTTATTTTAATTTTTGGGGTGGGGCACGGTCCTATATCGGAGATACACTCCCTTAATGGTACATTTTATAAAAAGAAAATAATGTACCTACTTTACTCACCGTGTTTCTAGAAGACGTATCCAATAATTCATCGTGATAATTTCACTAGTTTAGAAGTTCAACCAGAACTTACATTTCATCAAACGCTAATATATTGAACAAACATAAGTAAGTATTTGAACGCACCATCAACAGAAGCAGTAACACATAACTTTTCGGTTATAAGTTTATTACACGATGCAACTTAACCATTATATAGAGCAGTTCTTTTCTCTTGTATCTCTCTTATTTTAAATGTAGTGGGATGTGACTTTTGTGGATAAACATTAAATGATAAAGTTTTTTTAAGTAATAGTGTGCTTTCTTACTAATAGTGACCATAAACTTTAAATAATCCAATCATGTTAATCAGGACACATTTATATCAAGGGTAGGGAAGAAGATGAATGAGTGTGATAGTTCCTACTTGGGATTTAATATCCCCAATCTTATAATTCATAGAGACTGGACCGTATGTATCTGTGGCCAGTTTCTCTTACATACACAAGCTACACATTTTATTTTTGTATATGAATATCTCATTACATATCAAAGCCCAAATACTACTCAAATCTAATGGTTAATAGATTTGTGAGGTTGATTATAACTAACACTTTGAAAGGATTGGAAAAGATGAGTGAAATGGATAGAATTTGATTATTTAAACAGACGTCTCGGCAACGATTTGTTAACATTAGACTTGCTTGTTGTAGTCAAATGGTAAGAAGCACCGTCGTGTGTGGCCGACACCAGCCCATCTGTCTTTCTGAAACATCAGTTGCTGAGAGACTTCGAACGGGTAACTACCAGTCGAGGATTGGTTCGTAACAATCAGTCCGGCAGGAACTGGGTCATTCCGGTAGCCTTTTATTTATCAGGCTGAGGTATTAGTCCTGGCTAGTCCTAGGAGGTGCACCCTCCCAGGCCTTGCCTACCCTATTTATGCAGTAAGTTTATTGCTTACTGCCTGAGGCGCCCTGACCGATAAATTCCGACGGAGCCGCATAACCCAGAGAGTTCCTCCTTTAAGAGCGCTGGCTTGACTATCCCACACATTCCAGCCTTGTAAACATATTCTTGTGGTGGGAAAAAATTAAATACCTGGTGTGTTCCACCTTGGAAATAGACTTAGTTCATGGAAATTCAAAATGTTTGATTGTTTAGTGTTATTTATGTATAAATGAACACAAAAAATACTACTTGCATGAATCTGAAATTTTCACCTATTACGTCCAACCCCTATTTTAAATCGAGCCAAAGTGATCTGATTTAAATTTACCGTGAATCAAAATTGCGATTGATTTTCTGAAATTGATGTCCGATTATTTTTTCGTATGAAAGATTTCATGTATTTTACCAGTTTCTTTATTATAATATGTACCTTCATCGCTGAGCTGGAATACAGCTATTGTATAGTCCATAATAATAATGATAATAAAATCTATTTGGATATATATATATATATATATATATATATATATATATATATATATATATATATATATACAAAAGTATGTAATTATTTTATGTATGTATGTATGATTTGTACACGTCTAGGTTTTATCAATGTATTACACACACACACACACACATACACACACACACATATATATATATATATATATATATATATATATATATATATATATATATATATATATAACAATATTAATCTTAAGTAAATAATATTATATATATATAATTCCTATATAATTTTATTGCTAGCTACCATATTGCAGAATGGTTCTTGGATGTAGTGTTTAGATAGTATTATTATTATTTTTTTATTATTGTTATAATTAATGTTATTTGATATGCAAATTACTATATCATACGGTAGTCTTAAGGGTAATATATTATTATTATTATTATTATTATTATTTTATCATTATTATTATTTATTTATGTATATATTAGTGGTATTTTAAGCTGAATTATTTCGACACTTGATTATTGGGGAAATGGTCGTATAATCAGTACCATTGGAGATCCATGAATATTATAGCTGTCCTGTTTTTAAATCTCCGAAACAGTTACATAGTAAACAGCTGATGATCCCCGTGTTAATATTAGACGCTTAAGGTCTCCTGTTTTTGTTTCACTCTTAGATAATTAACCGCCCCCTTTTTTTTTTACTTATATTTTTTCATTTATTAAATTTCTAACGAATGTTAAGTCTGCAATATCTTGGATTTAGTTAGTTTGTCTGGGAATTTAAACTGCATTTTACATTTTTTTTTTCTTTAAAATTTTTTTTAATTACTCAAAGCTTCTTTAGACTATATATATATATATATATATATATATATATATATATATATATATATATACATATATATATATATATAACAATATTAATCTTAAGTAAATAATATTAAATTATTTTACCTACATACGCGAGCGTGTGAAGCTTTCGCTCTCACGTTCTGCCACAGAATCAACCTCTGTAAGCGCTGTAAACATAAGGTCACGAGACATTAACACATTCTAGAGGAGAATTTATGTTTTATTCATGCAAATGGGCGGTATATCTAGGAAGACTGACTAAGGATTATATATATATATATATATATATATATATATATATATATATATATATATATATATATATATATATATATGGCAATCTCAAGCTGTATGCCAGTTCCGACGCTGACTTAAGTCGACTCTAGCAGGTTGTACAAACCTTCTCCAAAGATGTTGGAATGGAGTTTGAATGGACAAATGTGTCAAGTGCTCGCTCAGAGCTTGGTAGAAGATCGAAGCGGAAAACATACAACTTGATGAAGAGACTAACATCAAAGGCTTAGAAGAACGGGAAAAATACAAATACTTTGCCATAGAAGTAACATGATTCAACATGCCAACATAAAATAAATTTGCAGAGAATATGTACGCCGTAAAAAAAAATTGGAAAACACAGCTCACAAACAAAAACAAATAACCTGCCATTAACCAACTATCCATGACAGTGATACATACAACTTTGGCATTATTGACTGACAAGAAAAATACATAAAAAGGCTAGACACTAAAACAAGGAAAATGTTGACACTGTATAGGGTAATATACAGAATCCAGTGTCTAACAAGGCTGTATTTGCCCGGAAGAGCAGAAATTAACCATCAACATCGGACCACTATGATGAGCACCGGCTAATATATGATGAGCTCCCAGAATCCCAAATCTTTATGGTGGTACGTCAACATAAATAAACAAAAGCCAGTAGAACCACCTCCATCAAAAAATTGACCAAAAGTTTTAGACCAAAGTGTCTTTCAAAGGAAACAGAAACACTAAGCGAGACTGCCATGGAAATAGCCCAGAATAGCCGCCAAGATCAAAGTTTGATGATAAATGCTTTTAAGAAAATGAGTTCTCAGCATTGACAACAATTGCAAGTTCTGTCACACAGACGTAGAGAGTGTGAGCCACCTGCCATCCAGTTGTAAGGTTTTGATAGGGAACAGCTACTATACAATGCGTCAAAATGAAGTGTGTACATATCTCCACTGGACCATCTGTAAAAAGTAAAAATATCCAGTGTAGCCGCAAGTCCAATCAACATATACCAGACAGAACAGTTGGAAATAAATCATACACCATATACTACGACTATGCAATTTCTGCAGCTACATATATAGAAAAGGAGCTGTTAAATCTGCTGTAGTGATATTGAACAAGAGGGAGTAAGTAGCAACCCTGGTTGAAGTCAGTGTCCCAAACTACGCTGGCTTAGACTGAGCTGAGGGCTAGAAGACAACGAAATACCAAGGTCTTATGTACGACATGAAATAAACTGGAATCTGAGGGATATCTCTATCATTCCAGTAATCATAGGAGCAACCTAGCGACTTTACACGGCGAACCAAGTGCAAGATAGATATAAACAACTGCGCTTAAAGAGACGTTTAGCATCTTGAAAAGATCTCTCGGTGCGAGTGTCTGCAATAGCAGGTTAATGTCGTGCATTCGGTGGAATTCTCCATCCTGAGCAAAAACAAAAAAGATAATACAATTGAAAACAAATATATATATATATATATATTTAAACAAACGCACATATATATATATATATATATATATATATATATATATATATATATATATATATATATATATATATATATATATATATATAGTAATCCAGGTAGGGTAAAAATCCACAGGGTAGAAATCCAAAGGGAATCAAACCGGGTTTATAAAAGAGTGCTCAATAAAAAATATAGAGCAGTATTGTGAATGCTTTTATTCAAACATGTACAAGATCTGCTACACTGGCATGTCGATGTTATCGACATCGACATGCCAGTGTAGCAGATCTTGTACATGTTTGAATAAAAGCATTCACTATATATATACATATATATACATATATATATATATATATATATATATATATATATATATATATATGTATATATGTGTGTGTGTGTGTGTATGAAGATATGAAGATACATGAAAGAAGAGGGGTAAACATGTACGAATGACAAATTTATTTCAACTTTGATTGTTCAATGCAAGGTGTACTCGGTAAAAATAAAAAATAAAATAAAAATATGTTGATTATTCTTTCTTTAATGATAAGATTTTCATCTTTGAAAAGCCTTGGCTTAAGGAAATAATAATAAACATATTTTTATTTTTACCGAGTACACCTTGCATTGAACAATCGAAGTTCAAATAAATTTGTCATTCGCACATGTTTACCCCTCTTCTTTCATCTATCTTTTATAATTGCTGTATCTTGTATATTGAGCTTAAACCATTTCACTATAGGTTATATCTACTATAAGTATACTTTTAGTTTCATATTTTATTTTATATATTTGTATATCTATATATGTTTTCACGTCTTATTCAGGAGGTTAGACACAAGGTGGGTTTTGATGAAAGTGGTTCTGTGGAACGAACTGGATTCGAACCCGGCACATCCAGGTCCTCAGTCCGCTTTCTTACTCAAGATCTTATAAGTCAGGGGCGGGCAACCTTTTCAGATGAGACTTTTGGAAGGAGATCGCGGACCGGAGTGGGAAACGAAATCTCAGAATTACTATATTTTGTTTACATGAATAAATTGTACAAAAATTGCATTGAACACTCTACAAATCTGATATTATTTTCTCAAGAGACTTCTGTATGTGATGTTATAAAAGGCGCCGACAAACAGCCATTTTGGAATCATAAAAAATAATGACGGGGAAATACCAAGTTGATCCAGCATTCGTTTTGACACACCTCACATAGGTTCTCTGTTTGATGCCCTTTCCTCGTCTCTCGTTTCCTCTGTGCCTCTTTCTTTCTCTTTTTCTATTTTTATCTCAGACCAAGGATTTGAAATTAATACTTAAAGAAAAATGAAATATACATGCATCATCCCTTGCTGATATTTATACATTTTTATCCCGCTGTAAATCTTAATTAAAACCTCCATTTACGTCTATGTCACAAAATGATATGAGTTTTACTGGGAGATCCGCGGGCCGGATTACAATAATAAAGCATAACAGGGTGGCGGGCCGGACGCTAAGCCTTCGCGGGCCGGATGTGGCCCACGGGCCGGAGGTTGTTCTCTCCTGAACTAAACATTTCATCTTCCACAAATCCAACATACTATAGAAATATATACATGTCTGTGAATTTTTGTAAATCAAGTACTAGTCTGTAACCATACATCTAAGAACACACATTCGAATGTGCATACACATATACGATTCACAAATATATGATATATGTTTGTGTGAAAATAATTTATTTCACTATTGATTAATATATATTTATTTATTTTTCAATTTACGAAAATATAAACGTTATTTTTTTATATCAATTTGCAAGTCCAACCCATTTTTTTTTCGAAATTGTTTATGCAATAGGAAATATTTATTTCATATTCATATATCAAAACGGAACCGTTTTTATTCAGAAATTACCAATACACAGATATGGAATATTCAAAGTGATATAAATTTCACCGCAACAAACAAAGAATCGTGTTATTTTACATAACTGTTTTTTTTCTTATTTCCTTGCGGTTTACTTCCTTTTCTGGCGTATTTGGTGTTTCGTAAATTTTTTCTACGTTTTTTGATTTCGTTCAATTTAATTTTCAGACAATTTCACTTTCTTCTTTTCCTTTTCATATTTTTGCGCCCGTTTAATCCATTTTCGTTTTTATCAAAAGTTTTCATTTTCAAAACATCTTGAAACGATTGGCATTTTTTTGTTTGTAGATAACAAGGAAAATATATATTGTATGAAAATATATCTATACAATTAAGCTAGAGAAAGGCGCCCATGTTTCATCTTTTTATTCCCGGAAGGTATTATCGAAGGCTCTGTTTTGATTAATTCCTACAAAAATATCACCATACTATTACTACTAAGCTCTATTAACGCGTTGAGCACTGTTGAAATAAATACTAAAAATATACACGAAATATATTACCTCATCTTATGATATTATATGTACATATACATGAAATAATAATAATAATAATAATAATAATAATAATAATAATAATAATAATAATAATAATAATAATAAAATCGTGGACTTTGCCGTTCCAGCAGACCACAGAGTGAAGATCAAAGAGACGGAAAAAAGAAACAAATATACTGAACTTGCCAGAGAATTGAAAGGAATATGGAACATGAAGAAAGTCAGTATAACACCAATAATCATAGGAGCACTAGGAACAGTCCCCAAAAACATGGAGAAAAGACTAGGAGAAATAGGAATCAAAGGGATAACTGAGATTATACAAAGGACAGTAATGATCAAAACAGCTACAATCCTGAGAAATGTCCTCGAATGCGGAAACCAACCCACATAAGCAACGAATGGAGAAAAAACACATGGAAGCACAAAACAACAGAACCAGGGAAAATACAACCGCACGAGAGAGGCGCAAGCATAGGCTGACGCCACAAAAATTATGGACAGAGGGTCGAGGAGGGAAAGCGCAAACCAGACCCCCACTGGAAGAGCGCGGACAGCTCTGGGACCTCGGGAAGGCTTGTTGCCACTCGGGCCCCAGAGGGGACCGATGGCCCTTATCAGCGGGAAATCGTTGGTAGGTGGCTGTTGCGATTACCGCAAGGTCATCAGCGGTGATGAACGAAAAGAGGTGGAGCATACTGGAGGCCTGAGGAGACTTGTTGTCACTCGAACTCCAGGGAATACCACAGGTTGTTGACAGTGGGTGACCACTGACGATGACCAGTGTGATAACTCCTAGTGAGTAAATAATAATAATAATAATAATAATAATAATAATAATAATAATAATAATAATAATAATAATAATAATAATAATAAGGAAAGAAAATATTTATTAAAAAAAAAATTAATTAACATTTTTTTTAAAAATGGTACCAGTTTAGGCTGACACCTAGTTGAAATAAATTATTGCATCGATGATTATGCAATTTCGTGTTATTATATTTTATGTTAGTCTTGCTCTGTTTATTACATTGAGCTCTCATACCCGGATTTCCTCCTGGAATTTATTTAATTATAACACAATATATATATATATATATATATATATATATATATATATATATATATATATATATATATATATATATATATGTTTGTGTGTTTGTGTGTGTGCGGACGAAATAAAACACAACTTCAGAATGCAAAACAAAAGAGAAGTAATCAACGAAACAATTGAATAATAGAGTACGGAAAAAATTGAAAGGCACAAACAAAACGTCAGAATGTGGACAACGTGTATTGCCATATCTGAAGTTATCTATTAAATTTGTTTAAATGTTGTAATCTATCGGTAAAATAATAAGCAATAGGAAATTAAAAAATAACAAAACACAACAATAACCGACATGTATTTATCTCTCATATATATATATATATGTATATATATGGGAGATTAAAAATGGAAAAACCAAGAGATATTTTTTATATATTCATAAACGTTTCGTCTTTATTGTAAGACTTCCTCAGGATGATAATATTAAGAAAGATGTCATGCAAGTACATCGAAATATTGGGTTGACATGATGGGTTGATAAGGAAAAGTATTAGCGAGGGTCCAGGCTGCGGGAAGTCAGTAGTGGCATCATGCGGAATGATTTTTTTGTTTTTAATTTCCTATTACGTCACATTACTCTCATCCTTTTTTCTCATATATATATATATGTATATATATATATATATATATGTTTGAAAAAGAAGACAAACAGAAAACAGGTTAGAATGCAGGAGAAAAACAAAAAAACAAGAGATTTGACCGGTTCCGTTTGTCTTTTTTTCAAACATCTTGTCTACCACGGCATTTCATTTTCATGATATATCATGTACCTTACCCCATATATATATATATATATATATATGTATGTATGCTTACGCGCATAGGCACATGTCGGTGTATGTGTGTGTGTGTGTGTGTATATATCAATGTACATGTACACGTCCCATTACGTGTGTGTGGACGCGTATGTGCGTGTGCTCATTTATACATATATTTAATTTATGATTTTTCTACTCTTTCGCCCTCATTGCCTGGGAAAACCTCCCACCGTACACACGCACACCCCAAACACCGATGAAGACTGAAGGATCAGTCGAAAATGTTGTTCTCCATACCATCAACAAGAAAAAACTATTTTTCTTTACAGAACAATTTATATTCCTACACGTCACAAAATAAATAAATAAGAAAATAAATAATAAAAAAGTAACACAATATAAACTATTTTTTCACATTATTTTTTTATATACATACTTATATATATATATATATATATATATATATATATATATATATATATATATATATATATATAGTAACTTATGAAAATATATTTATGGCAATTAAGCTACACAGAGGCTCCTGCGTTTCATCCCCGTAAGAAATTGCCAGCCCGACAATCCTATACGGGGATTTAACGCGGAAGCCTCTGTGTAGCTTAATTTATATAAATATATTTTCATAATTTACTACTTAGCCTTACTCACGTGTTCAGCACTGTTGAATTCAATACTGAAAATTGATGCATAAAAGATTATATCTCCTTATAACATTTGATGTGGATACATGAAATAATAATATATATATATATATATATATATATATATATATATAGAGAGAGAGAGAGAGAGAGAGAGAGAGAGATGAAAGAGTAGAATAAAAAAGGTAATAATATGATATTTATTAAAACATCAGAAGTTGAAAGGATATTAAACTCCTTGCTTTTAACTTTTGATGTTTTAATAAATATCGTATTTTACAATTTTTTATTCTCATCTTTCATCTCTAGAATTGATTGCTCTATTCAATATATTGAGCTTTATATCATCACGATAGATTATTATTAAACGATAATTCAATTACATTAAATTTAATTCAACATTTAATATATACATATATATATATATATATATATATATATATATATATATATATATATATATAATTATTTATCAATAAATTTCATTTTCAAAATAAATGCATATGAGCATGTGTTTCATGGCTAACACACAATCGTCAGTATTGGAGGCGACAATCCCTGCCGGTCACACGGTTCGAAGCTGATACGCAAGTCACGTTGGACTCAGTAGACGAGGCGCGTGCCAATGCTCCACCACGCATTGTCTGTATATTGGAAGTAATTTTACATCTAAATAGAAAACACGGCAGCTATCCAGCAAGCAGTCGATAGTACTTAAATAGGCGAGGCCTAGAGTTATGTATTACGCAGAATGACGACTTGTTGTCGATTTAAATTACTTTGCTATATGTTTGAATAATTATCTATAAATAAATATTATTGTCAAAATACACACATATAAACATGTGTTTCATGCCAACCGTGCAATCGTCAGTATGGGAGAAGACAAGGTCTGCTGGTCACACGGTTCAAACGTAAGTCCGTACAATAGATTAATAATGGCGCCTCAACTAAAATTCTTGCATGCTATTATCAGTGGGCGGATCACGGGTGAGTGTTGTCTGCTTTCATTTTTGTCCCCATGAACTTTCTGCATGATATAAAATATTTATAATATTTTATTGTGGTTTCTTAAAAGCAGTATGTAATTCGTTTAATTGTAGCAGATTGAAAGTTGTGAAACAATTGAAAAACCATCGTTAATTCTGTCATCACAAAAAATAAATAATGTGAGTAAAGACTGAATTTTGATCATTGGAATTAAAATAATCATGATATATTGTGCATTAATATACTGTGATGATTTGCCTTGGTAGTACTATTAGTTAAGTCAGATGGCACTTACAGCAAACTTCTAAATTGAGGTATCTCCCCTTTGAAGACTGGCTGTTTGGAGTCTATAAACATAGATCGCTCTGACTGGTAGTCAATTTGCATAGGTGGTAAGTTTTAGTTGTCAATGAATTATCTCCCCTTTGCAGTTTGCGGTTTGGAGGCTCGAAACATTGATGGCTTTGGTTGGTGGAAATTTTCATAGGTTGTATGTTTATTAGTATGAAATCTGTGATTTTTGGATTGAAGAAGTCAGTTGATTTGTGTTCAGCAGAGAGTGAACAGTCGACAGTGAACAGTGAGCAGTGAACAGTGGAGATTGTGATTTTTACGTTGCAGGGTCGCCGAAGGAAATTGAATTTAATTCCATTTCCGGATTACATATATATATATGAGTATATGAAAGGATAAAAATAATTCGACGGTATGAAATTAAAAATGGAAAAGCGGAAGACCTTTTCGCTCAACGTTTCGCCCAAATTTCACGTGGGCTTTGTCAAGAGCGGACGAAGAATACAAACATTTTTTTGTATTCTTCGTCCGCTCTTGACAAAGCCCACGTGAAATTTGGGCGAAACGTTGAGCGAAAAGGTCTTCCGCTTTTCCATTTTTAATTTCATATATATATATATATATATATATATATATATATATATATATATATATATACAAATAATTCATTTGAAAACTATACGTTACATACTTCATAGACGTAACACAGTTTTATTGAGATACGCTGATGTTTTAATTAATAAGGTTGTTAATGCCCATTCAAATCATAAGTGACTCAGGAAATGGAAACAAATCGAAGATTTGAGTGCAAAGATCACCGTAACGTCTCCCAGCAAGTACACTTAAGCGTCCTTTTTGAAAAAAAAAAAGTACCGAGTCAATAAAGGCGGACTGTAGGTTAATATGGGTGTTAATCGTAACTAAGTATTAATTAGAATAAATTAATTGTTAATAATAGATGTTGTGTGTTTCTCTGCTTCAATGATGCATTCATATTTTTCATATATTGTGTGTTGTAGTGTATTGTCAGTCAGTGTTAGATTTTGGGTGGGGTTCCTGTTATTAGAGGGTTTTAGTGTTATATTTATATTATTATTTTTTTTTAATTTTAGAATAGTGCTTATAATTGAGTGTAAACCTATTGTTATAATTTTAGTTTATTAGCTATGCGGAGGCTTGGTGTTAATGGAGGGAGTATTTTTAGCAGTAAAGAAGTGTCCTCATGGATATCAAAATAAGTGCATACGGTCAATGTAAGCTTGCAATCATCATGTGTGATTTCTGTATTGGTTCGTGTTGGATACTTGTCTTTAATTAACGCTTATGAGCCTATCGGAGGGTGTTTGTGAATCGGTAAGGTTTCGATCTCGCTGGTTATATATATATATATATATATATATATATATATATATATATATATATATATATATATATATATATATATATATATATATATATATATATATCCTTTTATTTAAGGGTATTCAATGAATATATGTCCAGGTATTTAACTAGTAGGACTTAATCTTTTTAATATATTTAAATGTTTTAACATTTTTTTAATATGGTGAGGTATCTAATAATTTAAGTTTATGATAGATAGGTTTACAAGAGTGCGAATGTAGATTGTATTTGTGTTGGTAGACGAAATGTTTATGCAATAAATGTGATATGATATCTCTGGAGGAGGGTGTGGTATATTGTATAAAATAATTAAGTTTAGATTAATTGGAAATTTATTGAGGTGGTGTAGGAGAAATAGGCCTTATATTTTACATATGATGTGGAGTTTTTTAGGCTTACATATAGAAAGACCTATCAGTGAGTTATGTATTTTCGTTGTTAGTCTATATTGCTGGTTACATCTTCTTCTGTATGAACATTGTTTGAATACTTCAGTTTTGATGTGTATAGAAATTATGACAGGGTTATTTTAAGATTCTGAATTTTTCAGTGGTGCATAGTAGGCAATTCCTCGAAGTAGAGCTATATGTCTTTGTTTATCGATAATCCTCCATTTAATCTCATAGGGGGGGCCTGGTCTCATTGACAGCCCATATGGTGTTTGCTAGGGAGGTTTTATTTTCTACCGGATATTGTAAAGTATTAGTGAGGGCGTAAAGACTTTCTTTGAAAGTTCCTTGAGTCATTCCGATGTAAATTGTTTCTTTCTTAGTGTTTACACCGGATATATTGGCGTACACCATGGATATTATTATACAAACCCCCATAATCGGCAGATTCACCGTTTTCTCCATGAGAAGTAGTAGTTGGGGGAATTGATTGGAGTTGTGGGTTTAGAGGCTAGAAGGGATCCTATGGAGGCACAACGATAATAACTCGTTTTACTGTATTTCTATTAAAGAGTTTATGAAGCTTATTAGATTGTGAAAAGTGTTTATCTATTGATAGGAGGGATTGTTTACCTATATTATATTTGACACTGAGGGAATATGGGGGAGTGATCCAGATAATATTTATTTTTCTATTGTGTTGTCTGGTAGGTTGGGTGGGTTTGTAAGAGATTTATTCTCTATAACCGTTTTCGCCGATGGCTTTGTTGAAATATAGGGAAGCTTGTTGAAAAATCTTGGAGCTGAATGAAAGATGGGAGATTCTTTTTGCTTATATTGGACATACAGTTCTTAAAGACAAGATGGGTGGCAGGATTGGGTATTGACATACTTGAGCTGTTCAGTAGGTTTGTGACATGGTCTATTGCAATTGTTAGTTGTGTCCAGGGTTGTATCGAAGAAGTTTACGCTAGTGAGATTCATATCAATGGTGATATTGAATCCTAGATGTTTGAGGAACGCTATCAGTCGTTTTTAAAATGTATCAAGTTCTCGACCGTTGTTGTTGCGGGAGATACATAGTCTATCGTCTTCGTAGGTGCCAAATTCTTGGTTAGGGAACTTGGTTTGTAGAAAGTATAAGATGAAAATCCAGATAAGGTCGCACACATCGCACTGTCGTAGGCCTCCATCGGTACATCAAAGCGGTCGTCAGGGTTTCATTTTTAACCCATGTTTTATTGTCAAAAAAGATGCTGGATTTTCTTGCTTGGAGAATTGTTTCTATTTCTAGATCGCTGATTTCTGTAACGAGTTTGGCAAAAGTTAAGGCTTTGTTGAGAATGTCTATGTTTGTGGCGGGATAGAAGTTTGTAATGTAGAATTGTGTGAATCGGCATTCTAACTAAAACCATTTCGCTTTTGGTTGGATTTATGAGTAAATATGTGGGTCTACTTCTAAAATGCGGTTGTAGGCATTCAAAGTAAGGAAGGACTCTATTAAGCCAATTTTATATTAAATATTAAAATAGGTTTAGCAGCGCTGACACCAACCTTAAAAAAGGTCTGATATCAATAAATTTACGTGAAAACACAATATAAATTTAGCTGTTGCTTCAGATATGTGCGCGTCCGTTTTACCCACATGACGAGAGTAGATCGTGGTGTCATCAGCAAATATACCCATCTAAGGCACAATGTCATCAGGGAAGTCGTTTATGAAAATCAAGGAAAATAAAGGTCCAAAGATCAATCCCTTAGATGCATCTGCATTTATGTCATGATTTTGGATGAACGGCCATCGAGGATAACCTGGATTTTTATTTTTGATAGGAAGGATTCAATTATATTAAATATTCGTCCAGTAATACCATAGGAATTCATTTTCATGAGAAGACCTTTATGCTAGACCTTGTCGAAGCCTTTGGATATATCAAGCGCTACTGCAATAACTTGATCTGCCTTTTGCAGTGTATGGTATATGCGTTCGGAGATGACCGTTAGGATATCCGCAGTATATTGTGCTTGTCGAAATGTTGTATATACTGATGGTCAGAAATAAGTATAGCATTCACATTTCACATGTTAACTCCCAAATGTTTGCGTTTTTTTCTTTATATTAGTTTTGCATTTTTAGCTGTGAAATTGAAATCGTGGCTTTTTATGTATGCTTTTTAGAGTTGCATTGTTGTTCTGTGTTCACACTGTGTTGAACAGATCAGCAGCATGTGGAAGTCCATTCAACTTAATCGGAAACTTGTGTAATAGGAAGGTCGACAATGTATCTCTGCCTTGCTCCAAGTAAAACGCGTTCTTATCTCTAAGTAGGCACTTTTCTTTTGCTATGTCAGACTTAAGTTGCGAAAAATCAAACTGGAATAAATGTTCGCATACAAAATTACAAATGAAGTTCGTATTTTAAACCATACTTCATTATAATCTAATTAACATGACACATGCATTCCCTAACTAAAATATAAGATAGACTTAGAATCTCAAATACTAATTTTTTCTCAATTTAATTTGGTTACACTACTGGTTTTCCAACTGCATAAATATCTCTAATCCTAAAACTATCGGGACATCACATGACCAATCTAAGGAGAAATCACAATACACTGTTTTATTACTTAACTATCATTATTTATTCCATTTTTATTAAATTTAAAAAAATCATAGAATTCTCGCATGACTAAAATAATACACCTTTTAGGTGGATAATGTGTTCTATATTTTGTTTAATTTAGTTTATAGCCAAGGGGTGAACGTAAAGAGCATTATTATTATTTTGCGACCTAGTTTACATATGTGGATAAAATGTGTACGGACACACTATGTAAATTAGATGTACAAAATCATTATGGATAGAAGAACGAGAACTGTCCGAAATTGTAAACTTATAATAACATCTACATAATAAATTTTGTATGATTTCCCTAACGCTATATATTTTATATTTACAGAATGTTATAATTCTATATTTATAGACGATAAGTAATTTTTGAATGATAAGAAAGCCGCACGTAGAGTAATCGTATCGTCATCATCATAGTTATATACACATATATCCATGTATATAACTATCTATTACTCTCTCTCTCTCTCTTTATATATATATATATATATATATATATATATATATATATATATGTATATATATATATACATATAAATATATATATATATATATATATATATATATATATGTATATATATATATGTGTATATATATGATTATTTTATTTACACAGACATGTACAAAATCTGCGACACTGGCATGTCGATGTTATCGATCAACAACCATAATAAACTGAGATCTCATCAGGAAGGATAAAAATCCGATCTTAACCTTAGATTATATTTGGAAATATTCGGTTAAGATCGGATTCTAACTCTGCCTGATGAGATCTCAGTTTACGATAGCTGCTGATCGATAATATCGACATGCCAGTGTTGCAGGTTTTGTAGATGTCTATGTAAATAAAAAAATAATCATATATAAAAGTTCTATTTGATATTGAGCACTTTTTATAAACCCGGTTGAAATTTTTTAGATTACTACCATGTTGATGTTTTACCTAGATTATTATTATTATTATTATTATTATCATCATCATCATCATCATCATCATCATCATCATCATCATCATCATCATCATCATCATCGTCATTATATATGTATATTGGTATGTAAATATATGTATGTGTGTATACATATATGTATATATAGGTATGTATATGAAAATGGATAAAGAAAAACAAAAGGACAAAACAAAACAGAAGTTAATAATAAAACAATAGACAGCGCCATATAAATGAATAGGAAACGACATTTTGTCTTTTGATATTTTGTAAAGTTATTTATTAATTCAAAATGTATGAGTTTTTATCCGGTCGGAAATAAAATAGAGAACCTTTTATTCAAATACAAGAAGTGAATAACAAATAAAACTAAAATATATTTCCTAATATATATATATATATATATATATATATATATATATATATATATATATTTATAATAAGTATATATAATGATTTTCTGAACAAAATACATTTCCTTATATATATATATATATATATATATATATATATATATATATATATATATATATATATATATATATATAATAAGTTTATATAATGATGTTCCTAACAAAATACAAACGAATTCCTATTTATATTTCATGGAATTCATAGTTAATTTGCACATTTTATGTATTTAATATATATATATATATATATATATATATATATATATATATACACGCATATCTCTCTCTCTCTCTCTCTATATATATATATATATATATATATATATATATATATATATATATATATTACCCAATGAGTGTGTATGTATATGTTATGATTGTGTGTTAGCTATAGAAAGAAAGTTTAGTAAATCTGCATAAAATCTAAAAATGTATTTTTTGTGGCAATTTATCGGGGAAGACAATAGAAGTGTTCCTGAATCACCCAGTGCAACCCATCAAAGGCGATATAGACATACGCCCTTTAAAACGTTCATGTATATCATATTATGATGAAATTAAAATCAAAAGTTTTCTGCAGAAGACTATGAAAGTATCCTCTTAATTTAAGGGAGAGACAACAAGTCAATTGTATAAAAACATATAAATGATAAATATATATAAATGCAAGTTTAGTTAAATACTACAACATTTTTACGCTTTTTAATTTGCTTAGTAATCAGCAGTAGTTTTTTTTAAAGATTACTGTTGTCGTTTTTGTTTCATTTTTATTATTTCTCTAAAGTTTTAGGAGAAGAAGAGGGAAAGGAAAAGAAAAAACGTATACCAACTATCACCAGTTACCCGAAAGCATGCTCAACACGTCGAGAACATTACTTAGAAAATTTGAAAGAAAGTGAAAATTCCTTTGTATTCAACCAGACTTGCATACATAATGACTTGCTGCATATATATATATATATATATATATATATATATATATATATATATATATATATATATATATATATATAATGTTTTGAGGTACAAAACCTATAAATACATTTAAAAAGGATACGCGGAAATCTCTCAAATACCCTTTCGACTGTCATCTCGTCAGGAGAAAATCGATAGTTTTAATTAATAATATTGTCGAAAGAAAGAGCACACGGGGAATTGAATGTACCAAAATTAACGATAGACGATTAAAAGTCAATTTAATGATTTCGTTAAAAACCGATTAAAAGGCACTACGTTAGGAAAAAAAAAAGGGAGCGAGTTCAAAGTTCCCCAAAGAGATTCAGCGATCTAACAAATTCCTTCTGCCGGCACAAGGAAGGTTTTCGAATAGTGACAGAGACAGATTCCAATATTTTCAAATGGTTCTTGAAATCTGCTCTATGCAAGACCTCAAAACGGTCTATTTTATAACTACTGGCACAGCTAGGGTTTTCAACAAAATGCTGGATAATTGCAGAGTCCAAAGTATTAGAGGAGGTGTAACACAAGGATCCTACCCTTCCCTGACGTATTTTTGATGGAATATGCTGATTTATGCGGGTCTGCAAATGCAAGGAAGTGCGCCCTATATAGCCAGCATCACATTGGCATTTAAATTAGTATACAATATTTCTATAATTTGTATAGGGCACACTATCCTTGCGAAAGGAAGGAAAAGCAGGTCTAGTAGCATAAACTAATCGTAAGAGTAGAAACAATTACTAATGCTATCAACAATCTGTTTATCTAGTTTAATACTATTTCTCCCTATCGAAGGTAATTTCAAATAAATGGGGCATTTTACAGGCCCAAATATTTTAGGGGATTTAAAGTCAGCAACCTTTTTATTAATGCAATCATTGATAAGGTCCTCAGGATAACTATTATCAATGAATATATCCCTGATCCTAATAAGTTCACACTCTAATCTACTTGGAGAACAAATCACGAGGGCTCTATGCACCAAAGTCTAAATTAAGCCCACCTTTCTAGACTTAGGCACAAAAGAAGACCAGTTTACATACAGGCCAGTAAAAGTAGGCTTCCTGTAGATGGAAGTGATAAAGCCACCCCTTGAACGTGCAACAAGAACATCCAAGAAGGGAAGACGATTATCCTTCTCACTTTCCATCGTACATTTTAGAGCCTCATGAATAGAATTTAACTCATGAAAGAATGCCAGTGCCTCACTCTGCGAAGAAAACATCGCAAAAGTGTCATCCACATATCTAACATAAGTAGTGGGCATCTTTACAGACCTAAATAAAACGGATTTGTAATATCCGACGAAGATATCAGATAAAGTAGGGGCCAATGGACTACCCATTGAGACCCCGTCGACCTGACTATACATTATATTCTCGAAGCTGAACTCGACTGATTTAGTGCATAGAAGTATCAATTCTATGAAGATCTCCCTAGGGAAACAAGAGGCAGTCAGGTAACCTTCATAGAGAGCGTCGGCACAAATAGTGATAGTCTCATCTAAAGGTACATTAGTAAATAGACTATAGAGACATCAAAAGAGCACATACATGATGTCTTAGAATCCGGATCTAACCCACGTAGAACTTCAGTAAACCGATAGGAATCATGGATGCAGTGCGTCGTGTATAGATCACGCACAGGTTGCAGGATTCCTAGGAGCCACTGGGCCAAATAATGTTGGGCGGACCCTATTATAGATAATATAGGTCTCAGTGGCACCCTCCCCTTGTGTATTTTTAGGAAGACCATATAATCTAGGTCGCAATGACCCAGAGGGTCTGATCATATCATAGACCTCCTTCGAAAAAACATTATTTTTAAATAAATAAAGAAGACGCTTCTGCATCTTGAACTCGTTCTTACAAGTATTATCTGCAGACTCGACAGGACCAAGTCTACAGAATTTAGTAGTGTCGTTAAGAATAGATAACATTTTGTTGACGTAGTCACTACGATCCAATATCACAACTCCCGCACCTTTATCTGGTTTGCAAATGTAAATGTCTTCATTAGATTTTAACGCTTTTATGGTTTGAAATTGCGTTTTTCCCCTAACGTAATGCCTATAATATATATATATATATATACTAACGTAATGTGTGTATAATCTCCGTATGCGTGTATACGGATATGTTGATACAAGCTATTCACGTATACAAGTTTATATATAAAAGAACATAAGAAGCGATGAAGGTAAAAGTTTTCTAAAAATGATTAAGCCCAAAGAAACAATACGGTAAACAAAGGAGCCAATAAAAATGAAACTGGCGAAAAAATACTTGAACAAAAAATGAAAAAAAAAATGTCTATTTATAAATATAAGCCGTGTTTGTTTTGAACTGTTAAAAATACAATCGTCTCCTCAATTCAGGTTTTAATGAAAAAGCAAGATATCCGGTAGCAGGAAGACGTGTTATTAGTTTTAATAGTCGGACCCGCTGGCCAGAAGACGCGAGTCGCTGGAGCCGTTAATAATCACAAACATGGAAGATACAGGATGGAGAATGTAGATGAGGAAGACAAAGGATGAAGTGCTAAACTTGAAAACGGTTAAAAGAAAATGACGATAATTTGAAGTGGAATCATTCTGTAGTCGACAGAGAACGCCAGTCGCCGCGCATGCGTGATTAGAGTGACACCAATTGTCGGTTGTGAGCGGTCGGAACGTGGATAGGCTTTCCTGCGTGCAATTTAATTGGTGTTGTTATGCATGTGTTTTGGACTGCCTTTGATCGGAAATACACATTTTAAAACTAAGGTGTGTGTGAATATATATATATATATATATATATATATATATATATATATATATATATATATATATATATATATATATATATATGTATATATATATATATATAGTGTCTGTGCAGGTTCGAATGATTTTGATGGGAATCCGAGTAAGAGAGCTCAATGTACATTTAAACAGAGCATAACTAAATTCTAAAAGGGGAACATTATAACTTATTTCGACCTAGATAGGTCTCATTAAATGTATAAGACATTTAGACATTTAAAACATGAATATATATATATATATATATATATATATATATATATATATATATATATATATATATATATAGGCTAAGACGTTAAGATTTGAGTTTAAAATATAATTCGTGTCCCAAGGTTCGAATACGGCGAGCGGTTTAAATAATTCTCCTCTACACTGACGATTCCCGTAAGAGTGAAACGTATACGTATGTAGATAAAAAAACAACAAATATTGGGTTCTTAATTAAATAGTATTAACATCGCCGTCATTGTGGTTTCAATACAATGTTCTTTTCAATAGTCGAACACTTTACGACAGCTGCTTTTAACTAAGATAAATATTCTGCTGATTTACCGGGTTGTTTTCAACGGCCGTGTGGGCTAAGACGTTGGAATTTGAATTTGAAATATAACTCGTATTCTGGAGTTCGACTACAGCAACCGGTGTGAATAATTCTTCTATACACTGACGATTCCCGTAAAGATGAAAGGACTACCTATGGAGATGAAACAAATATATATATATATATATATATATATATATATATATATATATATATATATATATATATATATATATATATATAGATACATACATACATACATACATACATACATATATATATGATAAAAATTATAGAAATATTTTCCAACATGATATAAAATGAAAAAGAAAGATATACGTTATTTATATATTTATCAACGTTTCGTCTTTCTTTCAAGACTTTCTCAGAGTGATTGATTTGAAGAAATGAAATACAATTATAATCTTTGAAAATATTTGGTACGTTTGTGATGTGGAAAAGAATATTTTGTTCTTTTTGCAAACAAACCATAGCCGTTAGAATAAAAAATGTGTTATGCGTATATGAAGTAGAATGAATTATATATATATATATATATATATATATATATATATATATATATATATATATACATATATAGTTAAAGAAAAGTTTTGCTCAATAATTATAACTTTATTCATATCACAAAAAGCTTGTATAACACTAATGTTGTATAAAAAATATAACGAATCTTTAGGATACAAATAAATACTGCAGGCAGTAGTAAGCTCAATAGTTACAATTAAAATTAAAGAGCTTATATATTATAACCTATATTATATATCATATATTATAATATATATATATATATATATATATATATATATATATGGCAGATAAAACACTTTTAGAATTATCATATTCGTAAATAAAAGATGAGTTTATTTCTTCCAAGTTTAATATGACTGTCACGGTGTCCTAATAGTCAAGAATGTTGGGGTGAGATTACTCGAGTCTTTGGCTTAACTTCTTCGACTTTTATATAAGCCACACTGATGTTGTTAGTGAACATTGATTATAAATATTTATTTATAAAACATACTTATGTATTTTGATGCATGCATATATGTATATATATATATATATATATATATATATATATATATATATATATATATATATATATGTATATATATGTAGAACGTAATTTTAGATAAACAAAATACAAACATTCTTTATATCAGTTCCTAAAATTTAAACACAACAAATATATATTATTTATATCAGTTCCAAGAATTCAAACGCAGCGAATGACTATATGAAGCTCCCTCCCTGGGTAGAGCTTATTGTGTAAGTGTTAGATTATGACGGGCACTGTATTTTAAAGTGTGTAGATCGACTAGTATGAATTGTGAAATAAATAGGATTAAGTACAATTTAAGGGCATATGTGATTTTGGGACAAACAACCATGATTCATGGTGACTCATTTTATAAGCCAAAACAAATTTGAGGTATGTTTGACCGATAGGAAATGCCAGGGTCAAAGGAGGTCAGAAAAGACATGAGTGACGGAAATATTTTGCACGTTGTGTCCACGTGAACAGATGAAGTGACAGATCCTTTGTGTTAAGATTTAGTTTGTCAGTCAGTTCCCGATCTTGGAAGCGAGAGGATCAACAGACTCAGCCATGTAACTTTGTGTGAAAAGTTGGGTTTTGAGTGAGTTCCGACTTAGGAAGCGAGAGAATCAACACGTTTTAGTCATGTCGCTCTGTGATGTGTAGTCGGGTGGAAATTCGCCGGACATGAGTAAAACATGCTAGAAAATAGCTAACTGCATCCAACGTTTCACAGTATGAATGAAGGAAAAAAAGTGGAATGAAGAACCGACAATGGAACCCTCTCCAACCGAAGTGTGAAAATAAATGATGAAATCTCTCTCAGAAAAAATCGTCTTCGAATGTCCTTGTCTTCGTGCTTGGAACAGAATCTGCTCCCAAAACAGGTACAACATCGGCCACAGCCAAGGAGACACCACGAAACCGGCGGTATCAATCGGCGATCGCGGCGAGACGACAAACGAACCTGTAAGGTAACTTCTTTTGTTAATGAACTGTGTTTAAAATGTTTAACGAATTTAAAAGAGACTATGTTTAGAATTCGCCCCGAGGAAATGTTTAAAAATGTCTTTGTTAAAATGACTCTTAAAAACATGTGTTTAAAATTGACTATGAGAAGTGCCTTACAGAAAATGTGTTACAAGAAACGTATTATTAAAAAAAAAAGATTGTAACCACTATTAATCCTCTCATGAACTTTTCGTATTGTTTTCGGCCCGGGGAGGATATAATTCGAACTGTTCAAGTGGTTTAGAAGAACTGCCTCGGTCGGGAGGATTAGCATTAATAATAAATAATAAGCCCCCCCCCCCCCTTTTTATGTGATTAGGCAACATAAGGATATCGCCAACTGCCATTAGCTTTAAGGCATAGCTCATTAGGTAAAACTAATTCGAGCTCCCAGCACTTGACAATGTTTACATTGAGATATTACCTACATTCAGTCAGTATCGTATGACAGTGCAGAGGTAGGAGCGCCGACTGTCAGCTCGACGGTTGAGTTTCAATCCTAGCTTTAGACACTAACGTCTCATGAAATTATACAGTACTCAAAATGTGAAATCGACAATAATAATATTTAAAATAGAGATACAATTGTTAAGAAGTAAAGACAATTTAAACTACAATTATAATTAGACGTTCATTTATTTATTTTTTAATATTCGAGGTAACGTAAAATTGTTGTACAGACAAAGAGATTTGTGTGATGAATCTATCACTTATATCACCTAGCAAAGGTGGGTGAAGTTAAATGGTGCATCTGTCAACAGAAGCTGTTTAAACTTTATTGAAATTCGAAATGTTATTTTATAGTAGATTCAACAATCTCTAATGGATAGCTATTGTTGAAGAGCGAGTAAGTAATATATATTATTTTATCATCCAGCTAGGTCTTAAAAGAAATCATTAAAGTCCTATGGGTAAGGGTCTTAATCGAATTTAACTTTTGTTTTCTATGACAAAATTAGTTCTAACGAGAATATGGACCAGTAAAAGTTGGTTTCCGGTATACTGAATTATAAAAAAAAAAACGGAGGAAGCTTGGCAAACTAGAACATCGAGAAATTCAAGTAAAAAATTATTTACTTTATATGTAAACTCAAGGGCTAAATGAATATTTTTGAGGGACCTAAAAAAAACGTCTACTTCCGTCTCATTTTTGAACAAACAAAAATGTCGTCAACATAACGAAAGTAAACGTCTGGTCTTAGAACAAAATAACAGACTTCTTCATGAAAACCTACAAAGATGCTGGTCAATGCCGGCCCCAAAAGAGACCCCATTAATCTGTCTCTACATTATGTCGTCAAATCTGAATCCAACCGATATCGTGGCGAATTCCATTAATCCAACGAAGATATTTTCGGGAATAGGAGTCTCCTGACTACGATATAAGACATTCACACATTTATTGATGATCTCTAAAAAGGGGAACACGTGTAAACAGTCTGGATATGTCTAAGGCAGTGGTTTTCAACCAGGGTTCCGCCAGTACAGTCCAGGGGTTCCGCAATTTCTAAATTAGAACAACGAACAAATAAACAACATATTAAATTCAATTTCGAAAATCTATTTTATTAATATATGCATATCTTTTAACCCTATACGGTCCGACATATGAAAACATGCTTTAAAAAATGTTATATTTATACAAATACAAGTATACAAATATTATTATTATTTAGTGTATGTAGTTATAAAATTAATTGTCTATATGTAATTTCCAAGAAAACTATTGCTTAAATATGATTGGCTGATAGCTTCCACTAATTATAAGTATTTTTCATTCAAGCACAAGAAACGAGCACAATTGCGGTCTGTGGAAGATGAACTTCGTGTGTGTTTATCAAAAACACGACCCAATCTTACAGAGTTGTGCGAGAAACACCAGGCTCAAGTTTCCCATTGACTTTTTTCATATGAATAAATGTAATTTATTCAAACATAAACATTTTTGTTTTTTATTTCATGTACAATACTCTGAACATGAGTATTTTCATTTTATTACAAATTTTTTTTTTTTGTATAATTAAATGCTGTTTTTTGCATCAGACAACCAAAATTTTACACAGGGGTTCCTCGAGCCAGTGGAATGTTTCCATGGGGTTCCACTCCAGCAAAAATGGTTGAAAAGCACTGGTCTAAGGAACACATACATCTGTTAGTGATTTTAATATCAAGGTGTTTTAAATGAGATGATCGTTTGCGTGTCACGCTTCCGTATGATTAACCATTTTCATGACTGATCGCACAGATTGAAAGGGCGCATCTTCAGAGTATCCGTTGTTGTTCGTCTTTATGCGCCATGTTTCCAACTTCTCATGACTTCCTTCTTAAGAGTAGTTCATACGTTTTTTACATACTGATCAAAGAAATTGAACTGAATTCAAACGGGTGTTTAATATTTCACTGAATGAAAACAACATTTTCTGTTCAAATATGTTAGTCAAGTGGCAAGATTATCTGGCGTTGTACTCGACTGACCAAACAAGAAAGTAGTTAATAATTAAGCGGTTGATGCGAGATAGAAAATGAGCAAATGAACATAAAAGTTAAAATGTCCCTCGGGTTAGATTAAGCTAGTTTCATTATTATCTGGTGTTTACATGAAACCTCTTTAGTTATCATACGACCAAGGATCAAGTTGAGCTTTTCAACTTGACTATTCTCATTTTATTTTCTATGTGTGTGCATGTGAATCTCACATAATTACACACATACAAATAGTTAATAAGATAACTGAATTATTCTTGTTTGTCTTCGAATGCTTTTACATCAATATTTCTTCAATGTTTCAAAAAGTTCGAAAATAAGAACACGTATGTTAATTAGAGGGCAAATATTACAGTCTGTCAGTCTGTCTCCAAAATATTTACGTCTGTCAGCCTGTCAGTCTGTCAGTCTGTCTCCAAAATATTTAAGTCTGTAAGTCTGTGAGTCAGTCTCAAAAATATTTAAGTCTGTCAGTCTGTCTCCAAAATATTTACGTCTGTCAGCCTGTCAGTCTGTCAGTCTGTCAGTCTGTCTCCAAAATATTTAAGTCTGTAAGTCTGTGAGTCTGTCTTCAAAATATTTAAGTCTGTCAGTCTGTCAGTCTGTCTCCAAAATATTTAAGTCTGTCAGTCTGTCTCCAAAATATTTAAGTCTGTCAGTCTGTCTCCAAAATATTTACGTCTGTCAGTCTGTCAGTCTGTCAGTCTGTCTCAAAAATATTAAAGTCTGTCTGTCTGTCAGTCTGTCCCAAAATATTTACGTCTGTCAGTCTGTCTCCAAAATATTTAAGTCTGTCAGTCTGTTAGTCTGTCTCCAAAATATTTAAGTCTGTCAGTCTGTCAGTCTGTCAGTCTGTCTCCAAAATATTTACGTCTGTCAGTCTGTTAGTCTGTTCCAAAATATTTAAGTCTGTCAGTCTGTCTCCAAAATATTTACGTCTGTCAGTCTGTTAGTCTGTCTCTAAAATATTTACGTCTGTCAGTCTGTCTCCAAAATATTTACGTCTGTCAGTCTGTCTCCAAAATATTTAAGTCTGTCAGTCTGTCAGTCTGTCTCAAAAATATTTAAGTCTGTCAGTCTGTCAGTCTGTCTCCAAAATATTTACGTCTGTCAGTCTGTCTCCAAAATATTTAAGTCTGTAAGTCTGTCAGTCTGTCTCAAAAATATTTACGTCTGTCAGTCTGTCGGTCTGTATCCAAAATATTTACGTCTGTCAGTCTGTCAGTCTGTCTCCAAAATATTTAAGTCTGTCAGTCTGTCTCCAAAATAATTACGTCTGTCAGTCTGTCTTCAAAATATTTAAGTCTGTCAGTCTGTCTCTAACATATTTAAGTCTGTCAGTCTGTCTCCAAAATATTTACGTCTATCAGTCTGTCAGTCTGTCAGTCAGTCTCCAAAATATTTACGTCTGTCAGTCTGTCAGTCCGTCTCCAAAATATTTAAGTCTGTCAGTCTTTCTCCAAAATATTTAAATTTGTCAGTCAGTCGCCAAAATAGTTACGTCTGTCAGTCTGTCTCCAAAATATTTAAGTCTGTCAGTCTGTCTCCAAAATATTTAAGTCTGTCAGTCTGTCTCCAAAATATTTACGTCTGTACGTCTGTCAGTCTGTCTGCCTGTCAGTCTGTCTCCAAAATATTTACGTCTGTCATTCTGTCAGTCTGTTTCCAAAATGTTTACGTCTGTCAGTCTGTCTCCAAAATATTAAAGTCTGTCAGTCTTTCTCCAAAATATTTAAGTCTGTCAGTCTGTCTCCAAAATATTTAAGTCTCTCAGTCTGTCAGTCTGTTTCCAAAATATTTAAGTATGTCAGTCTGTCAGTCTGTCTCTCAAATATTTAAGTCTGTCTGTCTGTCAGTCAGTCGGTCAGTCTGTCTCCAAAATATTTAAGTCTCTCAGTCTGTCAGTCTGTCTCCAAAATATTTATGTCTGCCAGTCTGTCTCCAAAATATTTAAGTCCGTCAGTCTGTCTCCAAAATATTTAAGTATGTCAGTCTGTCTCAAACATATTTAAGTCTGTCAGACTGCCTCCAAAATATTTAAGTCTGTCAGTATTTCTCCAAAATATTTACGTCTCTCAGTCTGTCTCCAAAATATTTAAGTCTGTCAGTCTGTCAGTCTGTCTCCAAAATATTTACGTCTGCCAGTCTGTCAGTCTGTCTCCAAAATATTTAAGTCTGTCTCTAAAATATTTACGTCTGTCAGTCTGTTTCCAAAATATTTAAGTCGGTCAGTCTGTCTCCAAAATATTTAAGTCTGCCAGTCTGTCTCCAAAATATTTAAGTCTGTCAGTCTGTCTCCAAAATATTTAAGTCTTTCAGTCTGTCTCCAAAATATTTATGTCTGTCAGTATATCTCCAAAATATTTACGTCTGTCAGTGTATCTTCAAAAAATTTAAGTCTGTCAGTCTGTCTCCAAAATATATTAATTGAAACTAATGTTGACTGATGAAGAAAAAATAACGCAGAATAGTTTCACTTTTAACTTATGTCATCTTACAAGTTCTATGTGCGAACGCGAGTAACTAGAAGTGAAACTTACCGGTGTTAACCCGAATCCTTCCTTTTCATATGTGCTTTGTTTTGGGTTTCCTGAAATCCATTTGATCCAATGTAAAGCATAAAATTCACTGGTACAAAGATGTTCAAACAGGCAAACTCATCCAGGAAAGGGAGACTGGGCCTAATGATAGTAAACAAGAAAGAAACACTTGCCAAATCTTGTGCATCGATTATGCTATGTGTTCTACATTTGCATCAACCGTTACGTTATGTTGTTATATTTTACATTCGTGTGGGCACCAGGGGTATTTTTACCCCCGCGTAATAGACTGGTATTGTCCGGGCCTTTGGGTCTGGATTTATGCCGGTCTATTGGGAGTTGTCTGGTGCTGTGCAGTTCTAGAAGGTTCACCCTCCCAGGCTTCGCCTCCCCTCTTTGGGGAGGAGTAAGTTTATTGCTTACTGTCTGAGGCGCCGCTAACGGGGAATGCCGACGGGGCTGCCTAGGCAATTTTTAACTGACCAGAGTGCTCACCTCTCGAGCGCTGGCTTATCTAATCCCCCTGCCCGATCTTGTGTCACATCTTACCTTGTGGGAGGTAGATAAATAACTCGTGTGGTCAGTTGTAGACGGCGAAACACGTGCCCCTAAAACATTATATATATATATATATATATATATATATATATATATATATATATATATATATATATATATATATTCATTAATTCTTATTTATACAGACGTATACAAAATCTGCGACACTGAAATGTCGATGTCATCGATCAACAGCTGTTATAAACTGAGATCTTATCACGCAGAATTAAAATCCGATTCTTAACTCAGATCTGTGAAGAATAAAATAGGCGAGGAAAAGAAAAGAAAGGAAAAAAGAAAATTCAAAATTTGATAAATCCCGTGGTTTGATTTGAGACCGTTGAAAATCAAATATAACATAAAATTAAATAAAATATATTCGTGGAGGATAGAGAAAAGAAAATATGGACGGAGGTGGGAGGTGCAGAAAAGGGAAAACTCATATCGAATGGAATTCACAGTTTCAAGTTTTTCCCCCCATTTTATTCTACCCAAATATAACATGAGGTAAGGATCGGATTTTAATTCTGCCTGATGAGATCTCAGTTTCTAACAGTTGTTGATCGATAACATTGACATGCCAGTGTCGCGGTTTTTATACATGTTTGCATAGATAAAAATAATCATAATATATATATATATATATATATATATATATATATATATATATATATATATATATATATATATATATATATATATATAGATGACAACAGAAGCTGAAGAAAGTCGGATGGCTAAGACTTTCCGAGCTTGAAACCGACGGTACGAATGTTGTACTCATTTTTCTGTACCAAAATAAATATATATATATATATATATATATATATATATGTGTGTGTGGGGGGGTGCGTATTTTCAATTTATTTCTCTCTCTCTTTCTCTATTTATCATATACGTACGTGTTTTAAGTATCTAAAAATATTATTCATACCTCGGATTTCACGAAAAGAAGTTATGCATTATACTGTTATTTAAATGACAATAGCGGAACATTTAAATGTTACCCCTGTGAGTTTATTTGATTATTTTGTGACATTTCTGCATTACAGAACATCACATCCAGGTTTCTAATCGTACAATCAGGTTGTGCCAACTTCGTAGATGTATTTACTGGGAAAATGGTTTTGTCATCAACCGCCCTAACAATATCGTTAAACTTATATCAGACGATGAGGGGATGTATATTCCAACAAAATTACTAACTCTGTAAACAAATCTGATATCACCACTGCAGCAGGTTTATAAAAAAACAAATATACGAAAACTCTAATGAAAAATTTTTTATTTAATAGATATATAACAAATCTACAAACTTAGTGCTCAGTGTAGGTTGTATAATAACGATGAAAGTGTGATAGAACGGAAAGTTTAGGTGTTGATTATCTGTTCCGTTTTAACTGCTAAATGTACATAGTTTTTTTACAGACATTTAAGCACGGGGCGGGCAACCTCCGGCCCGCGTGCCACATCAGGCCCGCGAAGGCTTAGCGTCCAGCCCGCCACCTTGCTAGGCTTTATTATTACAATCCGGCCCGCGGACCTCCCAGTAAAACTCATATCATTTTGGAAATAAAGTACACGAAGTCTCCCCTTCGCTCCAAACTCTCGGGCCGCCACCTCGATGACATTCTTCTGTTGTCTACCTCAACCATCGAGCCAGACATGGAAATAATTCTTCAAGGCAAACAGCACCAGCAGTCTCATTGATTTGTAGAGTGTTCAATGCAATTTTTGTACAATTTATTCATGTAAGCAAAATATAGTATTTCTGAGATTTCGTTTTTCACTCCGGCCCGCGATCTCTTTCCAAAAATCTCATCTGCCCCTCACTCTGGGAAGGTTGCCTGCCCCTGTTTTAGCCTATTGTTATTAAGATTATTTTTTTAATTTCAAATTCTCAGTTTTAGTTTAAGTTATAATAAAATGCAGGGGGAATAACTCAGGAGATTCAAAGGCCAATTCGTTGGATCCTTTTAAGTTTTACATTAAAACATCGAGGTTGTGAAGCAGAAAAAATGGCAGCATATAGAATACTGCACACAGGCCTGGGCTCCAGCGACTAGACATGGGAATTGGAATATAATAATGAACCTGGAAGGCGTACAAAGAAGAATGACAAAACTAATAAGTAAAGTAAATGAGTGCAGCTACAGGGAAAGATTGGACACATTGGGATTGACTACTTTGCCGGAAAGAAGAATGAGATGTGATATGATTGAGACTTTCAAGATAAGTAATGCCATTTCTAACTATGGTGGGCATTTTTTAGTATTTTTCCAAGATCTGGAAGGTTATTGTCGAGGCAGTTTTCAAAAACTAGATCTGTTAACCAATTATTTTTTTTTGCTTACAGAGTAATATGTTTTTGGAATAAGTTGCCAGATCGGATTAAGAACAGCCATAGTGTGGATCAGTTTAAGATAAGGTTAGATAAAATCAGAGAAAGTGGTAGGAGGGAAAAATTGAGGGGGCACTTTTGGGAGTTGTCAAATGAAATATTTGACACAATTTGATCTGGATATCGATACTGTACTAAGAGTTTAATTTCTTTTTTTAACAGTTGAATTGAGAAGATATTCAAAGGGGCGATGCCCAAGGAGGCATAACAAACAAACAAACAAACAAACAATAATAATAATAATAATAATAATAATAATAATAATAATAATAAATTACATATCTTATAAAGTTTTCAGCCCTACTTAGCTTTAATATAGACAACCCAAGTTAACCTTTGTTATCACGAACCTATGCATTAAAATATATAATTAACTGTTTTCTCTGCTTGTTGGAGAGACTTTTCACTATCCTTCTCGTTACTATATTGGATACACTCGAAAGTTATTTTTTAAAATAAAGGTCACCGCTTATCAAGACCCAAATGCCACTCGAGGATAATGATTAAAGAGTTTAACTAGTAGACAGTGAGACACCATCACAATCACTGGCACGATGGTTGTAGCATGGAAGAAATTAATTATTTACGGGGACGGTCCAACCAGAACTTCTTTACATTGGACTTGAGGACGACCATATTGTAGTCGACTGGGAAGCAGGCTCGCAGCACTGTGTTCCACAAATGGGCAGTTCTAGGAAAGAAACTCTGCCTATGGAAGCTTCGTTTCGTCTTGGGCACGGAGAAGGAGAAAGGGAAATAATCGACAGAGGTAGTGACTAGACGGGTTCTAGTTGTAAATGTGTTACAAGGGGGGGGGGCATAAATTTGAGCTAAGTCTAGGACCTGCTATGAAAATAATGACTGAGCAAAACAAGATTAGCTACACCTCTTCTGTGAATAAGTAGGGACGAAAAGACGACATCCCCCAGTAGATTTCGAAGTCGGTTTTTGACTCTGTAAAGGCAGGAAAGGGTGGTCTAGGCGGCACTTCTTCATATAAGGCCGCATTACTCCATCTCAGGACGTATTTGACTCTTTTACAGATAGAGTATGTCGTCGGGCGTGACATACTTTCTGGAGAGGTTGAATGATCCAACCATTTTTCTAGTGTTCTTAGCCAGAGATTTGATGTAAGTCTTTCATTTCAAGTCTGAAGAGAAGGTCAGTCCTAAGAGCTTATCAAAGCAGTGGGCTTCCTCAAAAGAAAAGAGCCGTCAATTTCAACTGGGAGAAAATAGGGGTCGGAGCATTGATGGTGAAAAGAAAAAGAGCGTCGTCTTTGACGCATTAAAAGTAACCAGCCCCTTGGACGCCGACAAAAGTTGTGGAATTTAATTTTGACTCTGAACACAGATGAACTCCATATTTGTTGGTTTACGATTTTAGTTATTACTGAAGGCCGACGTGTCGTATTTACCTAGCCCTACAGTCTGAGCTATCGTGAAACTTAGGTTATTATAACAGACTAATTATTTGTATATAAAATAATAAATATATTATTTTCTTACAATAGTAATTGAGACATCTGGTAATTTTTTCTAAAACTACTCTTCACTCTCTCTGTATATATATATATAGTTTAGTATTTTACTTACATACGACGTCGTTTAGAGCTTTCAGTTCAAAGAACGACAATCTCAGACAGTCAAAGGACGCGAACCCGGTTCTCGGAGACATCTTGAATCTCTAAGCGTTCACCATATCCCTTTGGCCATGGAAGGTTGCCACGTTATATAGAAACATTTAGTTATATTCACGCTGAAAGCAGCAAGCGTAAACATGAACACACACAGACACACATACACACACACACATATATATATATGCTACTTCTATGTATATTTGATATATATGTATGTGTATGTGTTATATATATGTTTCGATCACATTTATGTGCATATATATATATTTATTTCTGTTTTTTTTTGCATACCCTTCATCTCAACATGAACCCAACCACTATATATATTCCCCATAATTTACAGACTTTCTCGTCTTTTGTCATTTTTGTATTCTTCGTCCGCTCTTGACAAAGCCCACGTGAAATTTGGGCGAAACGTTGAGCGAATAGGTCTTCCGCTTTTCCATTTTTAATTTCATACCGTCGGATTATTTTTATCCTTTCATATACTCATATATATATATATATATATATATATATATATATATATATATATATATATATATATTACAACATGACAATCAATTCTTTAGATTCTAAAACCGAGCCGAATACAGGACAATAGATTGTGTACATTATGAGGAGCTTTATATCTTAAACTTATATCATATTTTTATATACACAGAAACTAGTAGAAAGTCTTTTGTTATACGCACATAATAAAACATAGCTAAACAAGTGTTTTTCGAGAATTGTTTAAATAATATTTACATGAAGCAGCAGCGTCCTTATTGACAGTCAGTCGCACGTCGTTTTTTTCTGGCTGCTTACGTAAACTTCCGGAAGATGCATACGCAATGTTAGCGGAAATTGGGTTCCATTCTATATCAGTACCAAAATTATATATACATATCTATACACAGACGCACACACACATATATATATATATATATATATATATATATATATATATATATATATATATTACTGTTTCATGTATCCACATACAATTTTATAATGAGATTTAATTTTTATGTATCAATTTTCAGTATTAACTTCAAGAGTGTTCGATACGTAAGTAGAGGTAGGTAGTAAGTCATGAAAATATATTTATGGCAATTAAGCTACACAGAGGCTCCGGCGTTTCATCCCGGGGGGAATCTTCAGGCATTTTAGCCTGAAAATTCCTCCCGGGGATGAAATACGGGAGCGTCTGTGTAGCTTAATTGCCATGAATATATTTTCATAGCTGACTATCTATCTATCTATATATATATATATATATATATATATATATATATATATATATATATATATGTATGTGTGTGTGTGTGGGTGTGTGTGTGTGGCTATGTGCCTGTGTGTGTATTTCTATTTTTTTGTATTTAAATATCATTTTTATAGCATAAACCAATTGTAATAGCTCAATATTGTGAGGCTAGAGCTATATATGTGTGAGTCAAGAAGTTTTGGCCGATGTTAA
>OY744545.1:43423618-43443618 GCA_963556195.1 Sepiola atlantica
GTCGCGACATCTCAAGAATTTTTTAGTTTGTTTAATTTTCTTTCTTGCTTCTTTTCGGACATGTCTTTTTTTATCGACCTCTAGGGGCAGCACTCATATCGTGTAAATCTTTTACAGCCTTTCCCCCGCCGTGAGCTTTTTTTCATCCTGTAAATCTTTTACAACATTTCCCGCCGTGAGCATTTTTTCATCCTGCAAATCTTTTACAGCATTTCCAGCCGTGAGCTTTTTTTCATCCTGTAAATCTTTTACAGCATTTCTCGCCGTGAGCTTTTTTTCTTAAGTATCAGCCGTCGACTTGACGTTGATCTTATAATGTTTCCCATTATCTACAATTCTCTGCGTTTCTTCCGTTCCTCTGAACCACTTCTGTGAACAGTTTGCTTAATCTCTTCAAAGGGCATTTCTTCATATAAGAAGAAAGTCAAATGGAGAGAGAGAGAAAGAGAGAGAGAGAGGAGGAGAGAAAGAGAAACCCAAGGAGAGAGGCAGGGTTCAATAATAAAAAAAAACAAATACAAAATCATATATTTTCTTATGTTTACAACCAATATGCTCAGTCAGCAAATATAGTTTTGTACTTAGTACATAATTCCCGCCAAAAACCTTCTATAAATACATACACATGGTCTATAAGTGATTAACCTCATTCCCCCGAAGATGGACCCAGATGGGTCCGAAAGTACTTGGGAGACAAATCCAAATATGGCAAATTCATCAGCCAATTCCCATCCAAAACTAAGATCCTAATTCGGACTATTGAAAGAATCTACCAAAATATATCTCGACATGAATTGTCTCTTATATTCAACAATATTTGCCTGCAAGAGAAGATACTGCCTATATATATATATATATATATATATATATATATATATATATATATATATATATATATATATATATATATATATATATATATATATATATATATATATATATATATAGTGAGATAGAGATATATATAAAGATATATATAGATAAATAGAGAGAGAGAGAGAGGGAATTTTTTTTTTTAAATCGATAAATGTACTCAGGAATTCAGAAACTACTGAAGGGGTTTGGGGGAAATTTACAACAGATAGTTGACAAATAAGGTTACTTAGTTCATTTTACGATGCCTTTTAATGTAGTAAAAACATTTTTAATATATACATATATATATATATATATATATATATATATATATATATGTATATATATTATTTCATGTATCCACATAAAATGTTATCAGGAGATATAATATTTTATGTATCTATTTTAAGTATTCAGCACCCAATACGTGAGTAGAACTAAATATTAAGTTATGAAAATAAATTTATAGCAATTAATCTACACAAAGAATTCTCTGTTTTATCACCGTAGGGAAACGTCACGCTAAAATGATGTCAATTTAGGGTTTTAGCCTGATGATTCTCTACGGAGAGGAAACGCGGAAGCCCATGTGTTGCTTAACTGCCATTAATATATGTTCATAAGTTACTATATATATATATATATATATATATATATATATATATATATATATATATATATATATATATTAATATATATATATATTAATATATATATATATATATATATATATATATATATTTATATGTATATTTGCACTAATCTTCGACCAAAAAAACTTATAAATATAAAATAGGTATCATCTACAAACTACAGCTGTTTCTCCGGAGTTAAAGCAAACAGTACATGATATATATATATATATATATATATATATATATATATATATATAATATGCAAATTATTTATTAAAATCTATATTATAGTTTCATTGACATTGATTTACCTTTCACTGTTTTAAAAAGGTTTCTAGAGTCAATTCAAATCATCAGCGGTTCACGAAATGAAAACAATTTGTTTTTGTTTTTTAGGGAGGCTATATAAAAGTCGCTAAAAGTCGCCAAAAGAACCGAACCCATTGAAACTTCCTCATTTGAGTATAAATGTTTCACTTGGAGTCATGAAAAGGTACTGACGTAGTGTAAATTAATAGTAACTTTTTAAAATTATTTTTTTAATTGATTTCAAGTGGAGGGAGAAACGGTTGAATGTATATGTTATTGATAATAATATCACTTGTTTCTTTTATAGGTACCTTAGTGAATAGCTTTCTACACATTTATTGTCCGGTTGTTTGGTTTAAAAGATTTGTGATAGTTCTTTTGTGGACTTCACACTATATTTACTGGGTATTGATTTACTCCTCTCCAGGAGTTAGGCACAAGGCCAGTTTTTATCTTACTCCCACAAGTAAGATGTGACCCAAGGTCGGGTCTGGAAAGTGGGGTTTAAAAATTGCCTGGGCAGCCCCGTCGGCATTCCCCGGTAGGGGCGCCTCAGGCAGTAAGCAATAAACTTACTCCTCCCCAAAGAGGGGAGGCAAAGCCTGGGAAGGTGGACCTCCCAGAACTGCACAGGACAGACCCATTGACCGGTGTAAATCAAAACCCGAAGGCCAAGACAATACCAGTCTATGGGGTGCAGTATCCATCGGAACAGATACTACACTTTGGTCTTAGCCAAAAGGCCAAAGTTACTGGGTAGATACGTGCTGATAAGTTAATTTAGGGTTTTTGTTGATTAATACATTCTAATAATTTGGGATATGTTTGGTCAGAGAGGGGAATTATGTTTATGTGTCTTAACTGTTATGTATAAATAACGCGGTTTGTAATAACCGATTATTTTGATTCGTTGATTATTAGATTATTTTGTGTCATCAACAATGATAACTTAACTAGGGTCTTAAATGTATTAGTAGGATTGTTGCTAATTGTTTTGAATTTTGTGTGGTCATCAAGAATTGTTGGTAGTTGGTGTGATTTGCAGATTTATCAAGTATTTGTTTTTCAGAATTATGTGATCTATTCCCCGCTTCTTTTGTCTCAGCTTGTTTGACTCGTTGGTCTAGTGGTTTCCATCAATTCGCTGTTTTGATACCTCATTGTAATTGTTACACCGGCCGTTCTTACACAGGAGAAACTGCACCGGTTGTCACTATAAATAGTGCGAGTCACCAGAGACACAGAGAAAACAAAGCACAGTCTTGTAACTGTCTAGCCAAGTGCTAGTCACTTTCTTACTTTGTTAATACAATTGTTAAACCAACCCTCGACTTGACTTCCTTTATTTATTATTTACTGTTCGACAACTTCACAACAGTAATACAACTTCCTTTTCCAGTAGATTTTTTCCAAGAATCGCAGGCTTGTGGAACTCTCTCCCTGCTGACTGTTTTCCTCCTACCTATAAACTAAGTCTTCTCAAGACTAAGACAAATAGGACAATCCTTGCTTTGCGATGAACCATATTTGTTCTTGTTAGCTCTTTACATCTAGTGGCTTCATTCCTTTGTCTAGGGTGATTCCCATTAAAACAAATACTACAAAAATATTGGTTTTGTCTGCATGTTTAATAACGTATTTAGATGATTGCGGAGTTAATTAGCAGGTTTATTTTTAGATAAGGAGTTTATTAGGATTTGGATTCGTTTTTTATCGTGTTAAATTTTGATTACCTCTGTTTTAGAAGATCATGTATGCCAGAAATGTGCTATAATTTTATTTTCTGTTTCTAGTTTAGTTATGTTTACATATAATATTTCTATTTCCGCTTTTTGTTTTGATGGTTGAATGATTAATTGCTAATATATATATATATATATATATATATATATATATATATATATATATATATATATATATATATATTATATATATATATATATACATATATATATATATATATATATATATATATATATATATATATATATATGTATATATATATATATTAGTAAGTTTTTGAAAGGCTGTGGGCAATGCAACTTCCGGTTAAGATGCAAGTTGTAAGGAACAAAAACAATAAATCGAATACGAAATATAACTTACTATTTATTTTTCCTAAAATCTTACATAACAGCAAGAGTGTTTTTAGCTGTTTGTGTGATGTCCGGGTGATTAAAAATCACTATTTAATATTTCGGGAAAAGAGACTTCCCTTTGTCAAAAATAATTAAACCAGAAGAAAAATTTCTCCGACTGTGCAGAGAATCCTACAAAACAAAATATATATATAATATATTATATTATGTTATATTATATTATATTAGTGTACGTAGATGTTAATCCGTTGAAACTCCAGTGTTTATAAGAAGTGCTCAATAACATATAGAGCTGTTTTTTAGTATACATATTTACATTTTAATTCATACAAACATTATTGGATACATATGTGCATACATGTTTCGGCTGTACTCTTCACAGAAGGTCAAACTCTGTGAACAGTACAGCCGACACATGTATGCACATATGTAACCAATAATGTTTGTATAAATAAAAAATATAATATATATATATATAATATATATATATATATATATATATATATATATATATATATATATATATATATATATATATATATATATATAACAGAAATGTGCTATAATTTTATTTTCTGTTTCTAGTTTAGTTATGTTTACATATAATATTTCTATTTCCGCTTTTTTGTTTTGATGGTTGAATGATTAATTGCTAATATATATATATATATATATATATATATATATATATATATATATATATATATATATTATGTTATATTATATTAGTGTACGTAGATGTTAATCCGTTGAAAGTCCAGTGTTTATAAAAAGTGCTCAATAACATGTAGAGCTGTTTTTTAGTATACATATTTACATTTGTATTCATACAAGCATTATTGGTTACATATGGTCATACATGTTTCGGCTGTACTATTCACAGAAGGTCAAACTCTGTGAACAGTACAGCCGACACATGTATGAACATATGTAACCAATAATGTTTGTATAAATAAAAAAATATAATATATATATATATATATATATATATATATATATATATATATATATATATATATATAACAAAGTTTCACGTTGTAGCTAAATAGTCCAATACTAGATCGCTGTACTAATTGTTTATTTTATGTAAACCTTAGTATATTAAGATAGACAATTTCATAAGTTCATAAATAACATTCTTTATAAACATACAATTTTTTTCTGCCGTGTCCACACATATACACATTCTTAATATACGAAGTATGCAAAATTATAGAAAAGTATCGACACTTTCTTTTACCTCATCAGTGCTCAAGATCACCCGCCTGACTGGAAAAGCTGAAATAGAGTTCAATATTCATTTATTTTTATTCTTTATTTCTCTTTCTTTTTTTTTTTCATTTTTCGTATATATTTCCCAATTCATCAGTTATATAATTCCAAACGAAACTATCGGCTATTTCTTTAATTCGTCTGAATGTGGAAGCCTGTTTGTAACTATGTGCGTTTAACTTATTGGCGTGTAGAGTATTGATTTACTCTTCAGGAGTTAGGCACAAGGCCAGTTTTTATCTTACTCCCACAAGTAAGATGTGACCCAAGGTCGGATCGGGAAAGTGGGGTTTAAAAATTGCCTGGGCAGCCCCGTCGGCATTCCCCGGTAGGGGCGCTTCAGGCAGTAAGCAAAAAACTTACTCCTCCCCAAAGAGGGGAGGCGAAGTCTGGAAGGGTGGACCTCCTAGAACTGCACAGGACAGACCCATAGACCGGCGTAAATCAAGCCCCGAAGGCCAAGACAATACCAGTCTATGGGGTGCAGTATCCATCGGAACAGATACTACACTTTGATCTTAGCCAAAAAGCCAAGAAGAATTGGTGTGTAGAGTATTTCATCGTCAAACATCGGTAAGAACAAGTTCTAAAATTTACATAAATAAGTGATAAATGTTTAAACTGGCCGTATCTGTTTATTATTTTCTTCTTTAAGGTTACTCTTCTTTCGACCCTTTTTAAATGTCCATGTGGAACCAGTGTATTTGCTATTTAGCCATCTGCCTATATCACAAATAACCAACTTCCGGTAGTTAATGTAAACAAATATGCATTACGACTAACTCATTTATATTTCTTCCAATGACTATTTTAAACTTATTCACATGTAAAGAAATCATATATAATTATAAGCTTCGTAAATCAATATTTATTCGGTTATTATTTATTAAAAAAAAAGAAGTTTTTTAAAAAATGTTTTGAACGATGTTTACCGGATTTATATTAAACCGTCTACAACTTTAAAGATCATAATTTATTTATTTATTCATTCTTTCTTCAATTTTTTTTCCGGTGCGTTCACAGATTTTGACCCACGCTAACTTTGACCCTGTCGTAAGGATTAGGGTGAGGATCAAAGTTAGCGTGAGTCCTAATCTGTGAAAGTACCCTTTTTCTTCTGTTTTTTTTTCGTTCTCTCATCTGATGCATATTCTTTCTTTTCTTTGCTTATCTTTCATACGTCTATACTTCTCCATTAGAGGCTCTATCCGTCTGTGCGTCACACTAAAGTCGAGTTTTAATCATCGTTAGATCCAAGGAGTGAATGCACGTTAATGATTTTACATATATCCACACATCTCTATAAGAATCAGGCTCCGTGTCTTGAAATAGCATTTTCCCCAGTCCTTCTTATTTCCGTCTGCCACGCTAACTATGAAATGACATTTTCTTTGGCGTGTCATATTTGAGATTAAATTAGCATTTTCTTCCGTCTGTCACGCTTAACTTTGAAATAAGATTTTCTTTCGTCTTTAATAATTTTGTCACATTTAATTGTGAAATAGTATTTTCTACAATCAGTCACGCTTAACTGTGAAATAGCATCTCCGTCCGTCTATCACGCCTTAATTTGAAATATAATTTTTCTCTATCTGTAACGTTTAAGTCTGAAATATAATTGTCGTAACTAAACAGGCAGTTAATATAGATCCTTCTTGGCTTTTTGGCCAAGATCAAAGTGTAGTATCTGTTCCGATACTGCACCCCATATACTGGTATCGTCTTGGCCTTCGGGGCTTGATTTACGCCGGTCCATTGGACAGTCCTGTGCAGTTCTAGGAGGTCCACCCTCCCAGGCTTTGTCTCCTCTCTTTGGGGAGGAGTAAGTTTATTGCTTACTGCCTGAGGCGCCCCTACCGAGGAATGCCGACGGGGCTGCCCAAGCAATTTTTAAATGGCCAGAGTGCTCACCTCTCGGGCGCTGGCTTTTCAAGTCCCACTTTCCTGACCTTGTGTCACATCTTACGTTGTGGGGGTAAATAAATCTCTTCTTGGCCTTTTGGCCAAGATCAAAGTGTAGTATCTGTTACGATCGATACTACGCCCTATAGACCGGTATCGTTTTAACCTTCGGATCTTGATTCCGCCGGTCTGTGGGGGTGTCCTGTGCAGTTCTAGGAGGTCCACCCTCCCAGGCTTTGCCTTCCCTCTTTGGGGTGGAGTAAGTTTATTGCTTACTGCCCGAGGCGCCCCTACCGGGGAATGCCGACGGGGCTGCATAGTCATTTTTTGTAGGCCAGGGTGGTCACCTTCTACGGCGCTGGCTTTTCAAATCCCACTTTCCCGACCTTTTATCACATCTTACCGCTGTGGGAGGTAGATAAATAAATATTGACCTCTTTGTATTTTCGTTTGTTGGCATATTTTTTTTTTGTTCTACGTTTCTTTATTGTTTTCTAAGACCTTTCATTTGTTTTATTTTATTCTTCTTTTTCATTCATCACCCTTTCTTTCATTTCTCTTTCTATTCGTCTATTTTGTATTGATCACCTTTTCTCTTATTTCATTTAATCTTTTCTCTATTTCGTTTCGTAATTATTTATTTATTTCGTTTTTTTTCTTCTATTATATCTCTATTTTTTTCTCATTTATTTTTAGTTCCTTCTTTCTAAATATTATTTCTGGTTCTATTTAATAGTTTTCATTTCTTTCTTTGATCCATCTATACATTCTGTAGCTTTTTTGGTTGCGTTTCTCCTTTTTCGTATTACCTCTCTCTTTCTATTTTCAACCAGTTTCATTTCCTTCTTTCTGTTTTATGTAGATTACAATCAAAATCCGTTCAACATATTACCAGGTGTGTGACCTTAAGAACCCTTTTCAACAGGTCAATCCGTACGACATTTTTGGATTTATGAAATAAGTAAGATTCTACAAAAATATAAATACTCTACCTGCCTTCTAAAAAAATAACCATCTACAAAGAATAGTAAAAACGATAAGATACGTGTACGAAACAGAATTCTAGCAGTATGGGGTTGTTGTCCAATCCCCAAATTGCGTTCTCCTTGGGTTCAACGGTTTCTCGACTTCTTTGAAGGGATTCACTGGTCGGTTCCGGTGCTGATGTGGCAGTCAACGTTTTGATCTTCTCTCATCTCCGTCGCTGTCCTCTTCTGCGCAATAACGATTTTTACGAACGTTATGAAAAAAGATCTACGAATAAATTTGAACTTTAAAATCTATTTGGGGTTTTATTTGTTCTTCTGAGTGTACATGTACACACTACATCGTCGATGAAGGGGGGATAAGCAGCTATCCAAAAGCCCAACTGCACTCTTCGGTAGTTCAGACGAAAGGGACCCTATTCCTTTTATAAATTTTCAACATCCGTTCCTGTGCAAGTGACGTCACTATCAGGACACTTGTTTTTTTAATCTAAAATGGAAAATCCTACTCTACCTAATTTTTTACCCTGTGTGGAAATTTACCTAACTAATCTTATTCTTACAAACTGTCTGTAATATTGCTACAGAATAATTACATTTTTTAAACAATAAGATCGCCCAATCGCAGAAGATACAATACAAAAAAGTAAGTTTTAAAATTTCATCTGATGTCTCTGTTTTTTCAAACGTGAGACTCTAACAAACGTACATTTTAAGGCATTCGAGCAAGAATCGAGTAGTTGTTCTGTCTAAGGATGATGCAATAATGTTGTGAGGTCTGCGTTCGCACCGGACGACTATAAAATAAAATATGTCGCAAACTATTGCAATCGTTTTGGAGATAATCGTTGGAAATGTACTCTCAACCATAAAATATTTTCCCTCTGATAGATGTATAAAATTAGTCGTTGATAGACACAATATAAACGCTGCCCTTCCCCAGATTTCCATTCTAGGCCCAACCATTTTCCTGATCTTCATAAATAATCTTCCAACCAAACATTCTAAGATCATTCGCCAACATTTATGCTGATGACACAACCATCTATGGCAACACCTCGAATAGCATTAATCATCAGGTTCTTCTGTCTCTCTCTCTCTCTCTCTCTCTCTCTCTCTTCCGACTTGGAGCAAATGGTACAATGGGGGAATAAGTGGTTGGTTACTTTTAATGCGTCAAAAACCAAGCTCCTTTTTGTTTGGCATCAATGCTCCGATCCCCACTGTACCCCAGTTGAAATGAACGGCTCTCTCCGTGAGCAAGCATACTACTTTGATAAGCTCCTGGGACTGACCTTTTCAGACTTAAAATAGACTTACATCAAATATGTTGCTAAGACCGATAGAAAAATGGTTAGATCATTCTACCACTCCATAAATATTTCACACCCGACGCCATCCTCTACCTGTGGAAGAGTCAAATACGTCTTAAGATGGAGTACTTCTGTCACATATGGGGAAGTTACGCTCATAGAATGCTTTCATGTCTTTACAGAGGCAAAAACAAACTTTGAAAAATAGTGGGGGATGTCTTCTTCTTTTCCCTACAGTCACTTTCTCCCAGAAGAGGTGGTGCTAGTCTTTCTTTGCTCTGCCGTTAATTTTATGGTAGGTGTTCGACTAAGCTCCACTCTATGTCCCCTTGTAAAACATTACAAATAAGAACTCGCCTAGCTACTACAACTCTCAATGATTTCCCTTCCTCTCTGCCTGCCCAAGACGAAACGAAACTTCAACGGGAATCTGGACGGAATTTCGAACGGAACACTTTATTAAATCCACGGGGTAGCATGCACTTGCTCCATCTGAAGACGTCTTCCCAGTCATGGCAGATGAAACGAGAGCATGCTACCCCCGTGGATTTAATAAAGGGTTCCGTTCGAAATTCCGTCCAGATTCCCGAGTTCGACAGAAAGATTCCTGAGTTCGACAAGGTACATCTGAAGAAGGGCGGAGGTTACATCGGCCGAAACGTTGTGATAAAAAAAACAGTAGTCCGAATATACCAAAGTCTACAAATGTATTTCTTTGTTCTTTTTACTTCAGTCGCTCTGTTTTATTTTTATGTAAAACATTCTATGCTTCTCTTGTCGTCCGTTCGATTTCATTTTTTCTTTTTCTGTCCTGTGCAGTTCTAAAAGGTCCACCCTCCCAGGCTTTGCCTCCCCTCTTTGTAAGTTTATTGCTTACTGCCTGGAGCGCCCCTACCGGGGAATGCCGACAGGGCTGCACAGGCACTTTTTAATGACCAGAATGCTCACCTTCTCGAGCGCTGGCTTTTCAAGTCCCACTTTCCCGACCCGAACTTGGGTCACATCTTACCTTGTGGGAGTAAGATAAAACTGGCCTTGTGCCTAACCTCCTGGGGAGGTAAATAAATTGTTGCTTGTTTTCATTCGATCTATTTCACTTTTTCATTTTTCTTCCATTCATGCATTTAAAATTTTTCTTTTCTTTCTCTTTCTTCTCTGATTATCATTTCTATTGTCTTTAGTCCATTATTTTTTTTAAAACTTTCCTTTTCCTTATTCATCTGTTTTATTATAATTTTAATGTTCTTTTTTTCTCCTTAAATGTATTCTCCTTCGATTCGCCTTCATTCGGTTTCCTTGAATTTTGTTCGCTTTTCTTGCATTTCCTCTATTCTTTTCCCCCATCTACATTGGTCTTATTTTGAATCAAGGGAGGCGCGATAGCGCTCTGTCCCTTAATAGACTTCAAAAACGGTCTATGCTAGAAATCTCATTTCTTTGATCAGTCATAACTCAAAAACCAATAAACCAAATTAGTTAAAACTTTGCACAACATTTTCATTTGATAGGTTCTATAAGTGTGTAGAATTTCAGCATCATTAGTCAAGGCAATCCAGAGATCCAGAAAGGTCAGGGGTGATTTTGTGTTATCCGTGTGTACGTACGTACGTACGTACGTGTGTGCCACCCTGTATCTCATCAACTATTTGATGGATTCAGCTGATTTTTGGCAGGGATATAGGTTCTAGGGTCTAGTTGATGGCATTTTAATTTCAGTTTACCATATACCTTAGTTTTCCAGAAAATTCAAATAAACTTTAAAATTACCATTTTCTTGAGGCATAGCCTTTACAAAAGTAGTGACATTCCATGAGAAATACCAGTATACTGAAATCATATGCCCTTAATAAGGTTAAGATGAAAATTCATATACACTAAATGTACAAAAGCAAGGAAATTCCCAAATTTTTACACTTTTATTGTCATTAAGGGTATGACTACATATCAACCAAACCATTTCATTATCACATCACTACAGTATAAATATATATGCATGAGTGGATGAAGTGTGTGAGGTGCGCTGAAGAGAAATTCCTACCAGTAAAATACATAGCCCTGTTGTGTTCGCATACTCTTAATGACAATAAAAGTGTACAAATTTGGGAATTTCCTTGCTTTTGTACATTTAGTGTATATGAATTTTCATCTTAACCGTATTAAGGGCACATGATTTCAGTATACTGGCATTTTTCATGGAATGTTTATATATTTTTTATTAAAATCAAAATTCAGTTTAATTTTCGTTTACATCTGAGCACGAATTTCTCTTTTTACGCCTAGATTTAATAATGACGTAGTTTCGTTTTCTTGTTTAGATTTTACCAGATTCTATAATATAAATAAAAGGCGAATGATAAAAAAGTGGTAAAATAAATTAAATGACGTTTATAATGTGTTATGGTGCCGTACCTACCTACGGAGAACATGGACTCGTCCACCTTATAAATACGGGAAGCACGTGACACTTGTTCTCTTCTTCCCAGGCAAACCAGCAATGGCGGTTGAGAGCAACATCTCCTTGTAATATCTTTCTTTCTATTATATAATATATACCTTTGTTCATTTAAACCATGTGTTCCTGTGTCATTTATTCAGCTTTACCCAGGTCCACAACATAATGAAAATGAGGGCGAAAAAGAGAGAGACAGGAGAGAGAAAAAGGGGAAGAAGAAAAAGAGAAGAGAAAAGAAGTAAGAGAGATAAGATGGAGAAGGAGCGAGGAGTGTGTGAGGAGGGGAGAGATGGTGTATCATCACATCACAATGTATTCTGAAATCCTTTGACTTTGTAAGAATTAGATGTGTAGAAAAGTGGATGTTTTTTTCTCGGTTGCACCTGTAAAGATTTTGTTTATATTGTGAAATGTGTAAAAAATATTTTAAATAACAATGTTTAGCTCTTCTTACGGCTAGAATATTAAATGGACGCAAATATCTTTTTTTCATATTATCTTCCGAAAGAGACAACTTTGAGAGAGAAAAAATGGCGGAACTTATTTAATTTTGCGATTGTCTGTAACGGTGGGCGTTCGACGCTTTTGATCGGCTTTCGATGTCTTATAGAAATGACACAAATTGTTGGAGGATTGAGTTGGATAAGGTAGACGATGCTTTTGCTTAAAAAATTTTTTTTTTTTACAGATTGAAGAAAACTTTTCGAATATCATGAAAAGTGGATGAATTAAATGTAAAATATCGAAATCAGAAGTAACAGGGAAGAAATGATTACAAGTACAGAAATGTAAAAAAAAAAGAAAACGTAGATGAGACAGAAAAGAAAAGATTCGTTCATCAATTTAAAGGATCGAAATAAAAATTGGGATAAAAGTACCAAGTCCCCGGGAGGAAATAATTATAAATAAAGAAGATAATAGTAAAAAAAAAAAGACAAAGTGGATAAGATAGAGAAGAACGAAGGTTTAGTTTATATATTTTACGGCATATCAACAACATTTATCTATCTATCTATTGTTATGCTAAATTATCTATGGTTGTATTTGTTGGTCCCCCGATTTATAAAATCGGGGGACTTATGTTTTGAGGCATGTCCGTCCGTCCGTCCGTCCGTCCGGATTTTTCTCCGCAACCATCCATCGAATTTCTCTCAAATTTTGCATGAAGTTGTAACTTTGGCCATGTTAAAAAGTGACATTCTCCGATTTTTGAAAAAAAATTCTGGTTAGCCCCCCCCCCCCGCCCAGGTGGTCAAAAGGCCCCGAAATGGCAAAAAATTACATTTTGTGCCCCATAACTTTTCATCCATCCATTCAATTTCTCTGAAACTTGGCCAAAATGTGGAGGCAATTGTTCCTAATAGAAAATAAGTATCGCTGACCTTGGAAACAATCTGGTTCGCTCCCCCAGGGGGTCAAACCCCCCAAAATGGGAAAAAAATGACCCTTTTCTCCCATAACGATTGATCCATCCATTCAATTTTTCTGAAACTTGGCCAAAATGTAGAGGCAATTGTTCTGGATGTAAAATGAGCATCCTTGATCTCAGAAAATTTCTGGTTCGCGTCCCCAGGGGGTCAAAGGGTGGGGGGTCAAAAATGCCTCAAAATTTATTGCATTTTACACTCGCCACATCGAGTCACATACAGAGGAGGGGCCACGCACGCGCGGCTTGTTATTTGCTTATTTGTGGTTTGCTTGTTTGTGTTTGGGTTGTTTGGTTCCATACTACGTGTGCGATTGATGAGGTCAAAAAATGACATCTTCGACTTAAAAATAATAGGAAGAAACGGAGTAAATCCGTTATGAAATCACTAAGTGAAGACAGGAAAATCGTATTACATTACCAATATATGGGTCATATAATGCGTCAACATGATGCCTGTATCAAGTGATTCATTTTATACGATTAGTTAAACAGTGTTTTAGGTCCTGGGTATAGTTTTAAAGAGTATCTGGTGATGAGGCCCTAATTTAAGTCATTCATTACTTGCCTTTCCTCTCGGAGAACTAGTATCTGTCCGGATCTCATTCATGAATTAAGTCGTATATATGATGCAGAACTGTCTAGGACATCCTTGAGCAAAATGTTCGCTTGTGTCAAACCCCACAATTCCAAAATCCATATTCCACAGCTTTTTCTACTTTTTTCTACTTTGCAACTTTCCAAAACCTATCAATCCTCTCTATCTACCTAAACTATATTAGATATAATACAAAGCTGAATCATGTCTTTGGTTTAAATATTAAAATGCAAACGGTGTTAAGACCTAATCTGGGAGTTTCGGAGGCTGTGAAGCAGCATTTACATTCAGATGATACAGGGTTCATTCTGACCTCGAGTGGTTGAGCTTGTTGGGGTATATTGCATGAGGTAAATAAAGTTAACCAATTAATGACTATTTTTCTTTCAAGATATACGCCTCGAAAACAAATAAATCTCTAAAACAATTTGTATACAAAACAGAATCCATTAACTAATCTAGCATTTTATGATTTTAAAATATAAACACTTTCACCAAAACAGCTTCCTTTCGTATTAAATAAACCGTAAAAAGTCTATATTGAGTTAAATAAAAAAAAATAAACTGAAGAAGTTGCTGTTTGCGGAAATGTAGTAAACATTTTTTGTTGTATATCGTTCAAACGATATACGAGGACAGTGCAACAAAATGCATCCGATCTGATTCGAACGCGACCTAGCGTATACCAAATTATGTATCAGCATCGATTAGGCAACCAATCACAAACCCTTTTAAGTTAAAGAGGAAGAACATTAAGTGAACATGAAAATTAGAAAAACATTTATGAATTGTTATATAGCTTGGATTATTTGGATTATTCGGACATCTATTCTAATATTGAATGTTATTCTCATAACGTTGACGCCGATATAATCTACGGCCTTCTTCAGCTGCTACCTGTCGAACTCGGAAATCGTTACGGTATTCCAAACAGAAAACGGTACTAAATCCATGGGAGTAGCTTGCTCAAGTTTCGTCAGTCATGCTTAGTGTTGTGAAGTTGTCCAACAATAAATAATAAATAAAGAAGTCAAGTCGAGGGTTGGTTTAACAAGTGTATTAACAAAGTAAGAAACTGGACTAGCACTTGGCTAGACAGTTACAAGACTGTGTTTTGTCTTCTCCGTGTCTCTGGTGACTCGCACTATTTATAGTGACAACCGGTGTTGTCTCTCCTGTGTAAGAACGGCCGGCGTAACACTTAGATATAAGGCTTAAGTAATTCGTTATTGTATTCGTAGTATCACCCGCACTGAGGATTGAACTTTCAACCTACCGGACAATCACTTAGAACTGATTATTATTTAGCACATATATTCGGTCCCCCACGGACCCTTGGGGACTATTACCCGGTCATGACTGAGGGAAAGAGAGATTTAATAAAGGGTTACGTTCGGAATTCCGTACAGATTTTCGAGTTCGGCATAAAGATTCTCGAGTACACCAAGACGCACCTGAAGATCGGTCGGGATATTTATGAAAAAAAAATCTAATATGAGAACAATAGTCTGATTAATCCCAATAATACAAATGATCAATCCTTGTCTCAGAAATTCCGAAACAATGTTACATATATTGTAATATTAAGAAAAGAAAGAAAAAAGAAGCAAATAAACAGAAATAAAGAAACTGAAAAATGAATGGGTATGAGAAAAAAATAACAAGAATGAAAAAAAAAGAAGGGGCGAAAGAAAGAAAGATAGACAGAAAGATAGAAAGAAAGAAAAAAAGATAGAAAGAAACAAAGATAGAAAGAAAGAAAGATAGAAAGAGAAAAAGAAAGAAAGATAGAAAGAAAGATAGAAAGAGAAAAAGAAAGAAAGATAGAAAGAAAGATAGAAAGAGAAAAGGAAAGATAGAAAGAAAGATAAAAAGAAAGAAAGATAGAAAGAAAGAAAAAATAAAGAAAGATAGAAAGAAAGAAAGAAGAATAAAAAGAAAGAAAGAAAGAAAGATAAAAAGAAAGAAAGAAAGATAGAAAGAAAGAAAAAAAGGGTCAATAACAAAAGGAGGTAGGAAAAAAAGGAAAAGAAAAGGGAATAGTATATACGGAGAGACGAAACATAAAACAAAATAATAAATATAAAGAAAAAGAAGAAAAAAAGCAGAAAAGAAAAAGAAAGACGATTGAAATAAAATAATGGAAATAAGAAGATAATAAAATAGATAGTAGCTAATATACAAAGTCTCACTAAGGACATAAGAGTAAATAAAGAGAAATAAGAAAACCAGGGGGGATATAAAGACATTAAAAAAAAAGAGGAAAAATGAAGAAAACCCCAAAAAATAAACAGTAAGTAATATAAAAGCTTAACAAGAAAACTCGTGGAGAAAAAAAAAGGTTAAAAACAATTATACTAAAAGGAAGTAATAAAAAAATAAAAATATAATGGCCCTGTTTCGGAAAATACGACCAGAAATTTTCACACGTGACATATGCATGACGTAGTATGACGTATGTACAATGAGTGCTACAAAAACGAACGAAAAAATAAAAAAGATGGTACGTTGTTCCGAATGTTACCGAAGCCTCTCCCCTCTCCATGTTACAAATGACTTCTGAAACTTACATTTTTCTTAGAACCAGACGACTTTAATGATATACAATTGTAAACTAACACTAGAAACGACGACATTTTAACACAATTAGAACTGAAGAAAGAGAAATTTCGTTCACCTTTTTTAGAACAAGACTTTAATGAAATAAAATGTAAAACTTACCTGAATTAAAAACTCAGAAAAAATAAAATTGCTCTTTCTTTCGTTCAAAATCGTCTGCTTCAAAAAGAAGCAGACGATTTTGAACAGAACAAAGAGCAACTTTATTTTTTCTGAGTTTTTTAGTTTTTAATATAACAAATTTAGTTTTTTTTACTGTATCTGTGTTTTGTCTCTTTTTTAGGCTTAGAGTTTGAGAATTATTTTCTGAGGAGGACTGAGTTTTAGGCTTGGGGAATTAGGGTTAGTATAGGTTAGGAAGTTATTGTTAGGGTTAGGGAATTAAGGTTAGTGAATTTTTGTGGGGGCGAGTTTTAGGGTTAAGGTTAGGGAATTAGGGTTAAGGTTGTGGTTAGAGTAAGAGTTGGGAAATTGGGGTTAGGAATTATAGTATATGTTAGGGAAGTTGGGGCGAGTTTTAGGGTTAAAGTTAGGAAATTAGGGTTGGGGTTAGTGTAAGGGTTAGGGAAATGGGGTTAGGAGTTATAGTTAATGTTAGGGAATGTGGGGGGGGGGGGTTAGGGTTAAGGTTAGGGAATTAGGGTTAGGGTTGGGGTTAGTGTAAGGGTTAGGAAATTGGGGTTAGGAATTAGAGTTAATGTTAGGGATATTGGGAGGGACAACTTTTAGGGTTAGGGAATTTTCACCTGTAATTTGCATGAAACATTTCCTGGGCAATTTGGACAAATTAATGCCTTCCGTAGAAAATCTTTTTCCTTACCAAAAATGTGCAATATTTCACTGATTGTGAAATGTCATGTTACATTGACAAATTCATTTTGGAAGCACAAGGAACAAGAATAAAAAAAACAAGCATGAGGTGAAAACGTTTCAAATATGAGAAACTCCCGTTGCTAACGTCGTATTGTAACTAATGAAACTTGACATAAAATAAAATTTAAAAAATTGTTTGTTTTGACCTGGGGTGGGGGCGTCGGTAACATATGGAACGGCGTACCTTCTTTCGTCTACTTTCGTTAGTTTTTGTATCATTCGCTGTACATACGTCACGCTTACGTTGCGCGTCTAAACTTTTGGTTGTATTCTCCGTAACTGTACCGAAATAATGAAATAAAATAGTACAAATAAGACTAATGGTAAAGAGGAAAGTAAAGAAACAAAGAAAGACAGGGGAAGAAGATTAGCATAAATAATTATAAGATTTAGAAAAGAAAGAAAGAAGGAAGGGAAAAGCGAAAAATGAAATAAAGTAAACATTGAATAAAATTAGGAATAACGAAAGATACAAGTATAAAAGAAAATAAAGAAGAAGCGAAAACAAAGAACGAAATAAAAAGCGAAAAAAAGAAGTTAGTAGAAAAAGAAAAGGAAATATTATTTACCAAAAGTTATTTTGAAGAAACGAAACATAATATTAATTTATAAAGATTAAAGAAAAAAGAAAAAAAATCAAATGGTATGAAAATAGAAATAAGAAAATAATAACAGTAATGAACTAAATAATTGCTAAGATCTAATGTTTCGTAAATGATGAAAAATATCAATAAAAACAAAAAAGGATAACGGGATGATCAAAGAAATATTTAAAGAAAAAAAGACGAAGGTTGAAAAAATAAATAGGAAATAATATCAAAAGATAAAAGATAGAAGGGCTAATGAAATTATTAGGACAACTAACGTAAACGAATTACCTCCCTTGAACCATTTCGGAAGTTAAGAGTTATCGCCCTTGGCAATGGTCTTCTGCCCAGAGAGAAAGTAAATACAGATCACGGCTTCGGACTGTTAATATGTCAATCGCGTACAGCGGCAAATTAATTAATTCATTCATTCTGTGTTCAGTTTTAATAAATCTGTTAAACGTTTATCTTGATAGTTCATCCATTTTATTTACAAGTTATTATTTATTATAACCTAAATTACGAGGTTATAAAAAACACAGAAAGAAATAAGGAAAGAAATTGTGAAATATATAAATGGAAGAGGAAAATAGAATAAGAACAGAAATAACGATAGAAAGGAAATTAAATGAAAAAAAACGGAAAGAAAGAGGAAAGGAAACTAAATATGTATAAAAAAGAATAAATAATAAAACTAGAAAGGCAGAAATGGCCGAAGGATCGAATTAAAATGGAATGAAAAGTAAAATGAATACACGAATAACAAAATCAATAATATACAAAAACTGAGATTAAAAAAAGTCTAAACAAAAAGAAATAAATAAAGATTAGGAATAAATAAATAATAACACAAAGAAAGAAAAAAAGAGTAAAATCGTAAAAGAGTAGAAAAATGATAAAAGTTTGAAGTGAATAAAAACAGAAGTGAACAAAGAAAGCTAATGTTAAAAACGATAATTTGGTTGGCACCGATCGAATGTGATAATCTTTCAGGTTTGTCAGACATCTAAGATTTGCCGCTAGTGAAGCTGACACAAAACGTTGTTGAAAGCTTTGTTGTAAAGTAGGAAAGGATTTGAAGTTACGAGAATTCAAAGCTTTCGAAAGTAGGAGACGAAAGCGAGACGCGGAATTAGGTTGGGACGATAGAGTGGTACGTAATGTTGGGGGAAGAAGTAGAAGAAGAGAAACAAGAAGAAGAAGGGTTAGAAGAAGGGAAAAAAAGAAAACGAAGAAGAAAACGAAGAAGCAAAAGAAGATGATGAAGAAGATGATGAAGAAGAAAAAGAATAAAAGTTTAATAGTGAGAAGGAAACAAAGAAAGAAAGAAAGAAGCAGAATAAGAAGATAACTAGGAAAACAAATAGAAGAACTAGACGAAAGCGAAGAAGAAAAGAAGAAGAAAAAGAAAATCAGAAGAAGAAGAAGAAGTAGAAGAAAGAGAATAGAAGCTGAATAAGAAGAAGGAAACGAAGAAGGAAACGAAGAAGAAAAAGAAGCAGAAGAAGAAGATAAAAGAAGAAGAAGAAGAAGAAGAATAAATGGAAGAATAAAAAGAAAGAGAATAGAAGTTGGGTATAAAAAAAGAAACGAAGAAGATGAAGAAGAAGAAATAGAAGAAGAAGAAAGAGAATAGAAGCTGAATAAGAAAAAGGAAACGAAGAAGAAAAAGAAGATGATGATGATGATGATAAAGAAGAAGAAGAAGAAGAAGAAGAAGATGAAGAAGAAATAGAAGAATAAGAAGAAAGAGAATAGAAGCTGAATAAGAAGAAGAAGAAGAAGAAGAAGTAAAAGAAGAAGAAGAAGAAAGAGAAGAATAATAAGAAAGAGAATAGAAGTTGGGTATGAAGAAGGAAACGAAGAAGAAAAAGAAGAAGAATATGATGATGATGATGATGATGATGATAATGATGTTGATGATGAAGTAGAAGAAATAGAAGAATAAGAAAAAAGAGAATAGAAGTTGAATAGAAAGAAGATAACTAAAAAGAAGAAGAAGAAGAAGAAAAAGAAGAAGAAGAAGAAGAAGAAGAAGAAGAAGAAAAAAAAAAGAAGAAAAAAAAGAAGAAGA
>OY744545.1:43448618-43463618 GCA_963556195.1 Sepiola atlantica
TTTCACTCCTGAACTAATTAACCGATTATTTTAAAACACAGCTACTATACGTAAGGGATGGTAATGCGAGTTATATTTAGTTTCATGCAAAGGGGATAAAAAAGGGATCGAACTTTAATCAAGGAGTATAAAGTTTAGTATTTTGAGTTATCTTCTCTCTATCAAACTGTCATATTCACCTCCCTTGATATAGCACATATAAATAAAGACGGCCGCGTTATTACTTTTCACTTAAGCGCAAGCACTGATTGAAGCCACAACCATATCTCTTTGTCTTTTGTTTCTTTCTTTGTTTAACTGTTCCCTTCGTTTCAGCCTCGCGAGCAGAGTCTACGATATTACAGTGCCCTATAATACATGCACTATTGAGCTTGGAGAGACGTCCTTTTGGCTAAGATCAAAGTGTAGTATCTGTTCCGATGGATACTGCACGCCTGTACTGTGCAGTTCTAGGAGGTCCACCCTCCCAGGCTTCGCATCCCCTCTTTGGGGAGGAGTAAGTTTATTGCTTACTGTCTGAGGCGCCCCTACCGGGGAATGCCGACGGGGCTGCCCAGGCAATTTTTAAATGGCCAGAGTGCTCACCTCTCGAGCGCTGGCTTTTAACCCCACTTGCTCGACCCGATCTTGGGTCACATCTCACCTGTGGGAGTAAGATAAAACTGGCCTTGTGCCTAACTCCGGGAGGAGTAAATAAACGTCCACCTTGTTTGAACCTAGTGCATTCGAACATTAAACTGAGATAAGATCAACTGTTAGAAACAAGGAACGAAATAACAAATCGCATAGTTTCGAAACGGGCAGCGAAGGGATTTGAACGTGATTGCATACAGTGACTTCAGCAGTCTTCATAGGTTAAAGAAGAAAAAATTATCGTATTATTCATTACGGTTCATTACGATTTTTTAGACGTGCTTGATGTACGTGTCTACGTTTGTTTTATTTATTAGTTTACTTATAAGAACGAACTGATGAAACCGCTTGCCTTTGGAATCTGACCCTGGCCCCGGTTTTCTCCACCGCAATAACATGCAGAAATTTAAATGTAATATGAACAAAAATATTGCTGCCCAACTCCGCACTAAGGATACATCCACTACAAATCGGGTCCCTATCACAATATCCTCTTGTTATTCAGTTGAAATTTGTCTTTTTTCGGGTGAACACAAGTTTAAAAAAAAAATTATATTAAAGGCTAATGAATTCGATCAACACATTAATCCTAACTCACACATAGAATATTGATTTATTGGAAGGTGAGCCAGAACTTTAGATTTCGTTATGACAGTTTCTTTTAGAACGTCAACGATTGTATTAAAATAGGTATTTTTTTTAATGTTGTTTATTTCTGCCATATTGGAATATTTTGGGGATAGTATAGCTTTTCTGTGTTTTTTTCAACACATGCCAGCTTGTAATACAAACATATTCATTTCAACATCTGTTTTACATGCTGGCATGTGTTGAGCGGCTTTAAGAAATTGACTTCCAAACTAGCCTAGTGTAATCCTCTCTTACATTTCAGTACATAGCTCGTTTTTTAGCTCACTTCAATGTAGAATTCTCAGATAATAGTAAGTATTACTTGACAGACATCGCGACGTGAACGCTTCTACCTTAATCTCCAGGTACAACACTGATGTAAAAGGACTTCGTAAAAAAGGTTCGAACTGTCGTATGACCACATGCTTCAGAGACACGCAAAGAAGAATTACCTCGCAGAAAACCAAAATAATGTAACCCTCACGCTCGTTCGCTTCCAATCGTGTCCTGGGCTATATTTATTTATCTACCTCCCACAAGGTCGAGAAGATGGGATTTGATAAACTAGCGCTCGAGAAGGTGAGCACTCTGGCAATTAAAAATTGCATGGGCAACCTCGTCGGCATTCCCCGGTAGGAGCGTCTCAGGCGATTAGCAATAAACTAACCCCTTCTCAAAGGGTGAGAAGGCAAAGCCTGAGAGGGTGGACCTCCTAGAACTGCACAGGACTGACCCATAGACCGGCATAAATCAAGCCCCGAAGGCCAAGACAATACCAGTCTATGAGGTGCAGTATCCATCGGGACAGATACTACACTTTGATCTTGGCTATATAATACCTCTATAGAAGTACAACTCGCTTGAAGAATAGTGGTATAGTCGAACGTCTTCGTCAACTGGACCCCCCACCCCTACTATACGTTGTCATTACTGAGGTCGCTTAAGAGTGGTTTATACAACTGTGGGATGAAAAGTACATATGACGAAGAGAGAAATAAACAAACAAACGAAACAAACAATTGTCGGTATTAACAGCACAACAAATATTCTAAACTAGCAGAAAACCCGACGTTGCTCGGGATTGAATTAGGGTCACTACTATAGACTTTTACACTACGCTCATAAAACTATATTAATTTTTGTTGTTGTTTTTACTGGCCCCTCTTAGCGTTTCGCTCCACTAATATAGTCGGAAGAATCTGGAATGTTGAAAAAAGTCTCTGAATCACAGTCTTTTCCATATGGCTTAAATTTCATTAAAACCAGATATACGTATTTGAAGTTTTAAAGAGAGTTATGTTCTCATTGATTATTTTATGGTGGAGTCACATAGATAGTCGGCACATAAGGTTCGTTAACGTAGAGCTTCAGAACCACTTCTATTTTCTTCCCGAGGGAATGTTCTCCCTCTCCATATATCAAACTCGATGTATGTGTGTATGCGTGTGTGATATTTGTGCCATCCACATGGAAAGAAAGGTTAGAGAATCTACGTAAAATCTAAATGTTTATTCTTATGTAAAATTTATGGGATAAAGCAATAGAAGTAATCCAGAATCTCTGAGTGCATCCCAAAGGGAGGATTAAAGATTACATACACATGATTGAAATTTATTAAAAAATATGATATTAATACATTTTATGGGAGGTTATGCCTTCACAGTCCCTTTAGGAATGCACTTTGATATTCAGTAATACTTGCATTGTCTTTCCCGGTAGAACTTACATAAGAGCACACTTTTAAGTATTATGTAGATTCTCTAACTTTTTATTTCATAGGAAACATACACATTTCACACAAACACACACGCATACACACGCACACACACAAATATATATATATATATATATATATATATATATATAGTAAGCTATGAAAATATATTTATGGCAATTAAGCTACACGGAGGCTCCCGCGTTTCATCTCCCGGGGAATCTTCAAGCTAAAATGCCTGAAGCTTCCCTCGAGGACGAAACGCGGGAGCCTCTGTGTAGCTTAATTGCCATGAATATATTTTCATAGCTTACTACGTAGCTCTACTTACGTATCGAGCACTGTTGAAGTAAATACTGAAAGTTGATACATAAAAAAAAGTATATCTCCTTATAAAATGTTATGTGGATACATGAAATAGTAATATATATATATATATATATATATATATATATATATATATATATATATATATATATATATATATAGAGAGAGAGAGAGAGAGAGAGAGAGAGAGAGAGAGAGAGCGAGGGAGAGAGAGAAAGAGAGAGAAAGAAAGAGAAAGGAGGGAGAGACTAAAGATAAATATGGAAATATATATTTTTTTTCTTGAAACTTGTATTTACAGGAACATAAAGTCGGTCGCTGGTTAGGGGGCTTAATACCTCCGGTATTTGAATGAGCTAAGGGGGTCAACCCCGGCTCGTTTATTAATAGACAACCGACAGCGTTTCTTCTCCAGGTGTAGAAAACAATTCACACGGGGGAAGCAAACGGAAGTTCTCCCAACTTAACTACCCAAATCACTCTCTGGATAATCTCACTTCTCAATAACTTCTCGCTTATCACTAGGCGTTACCTGTCCAAATTTCACTTGCCCCAGTCAGTAAGCGATCTGAATGGCCCCTTACTCATATCATCATATCAGCCTAAAGGCTGAACTCTCTTTGTCAATCACGTGTCCTCTTTCCACGTTGTCGGCCTCAACTTGGGTCTATTGCCATACATACACCCAGGATAGTACAACGGTACTATCATTGCTATCAAGCTGTAAAACCTGACAATCCTAAATCAAAACAATATCTCACTAGATCCCATAATATAACCGATATCTATTTCCGTGTGAAAATGAAATTTAATTCTTTTTTTTTCGGTGCAAGTCCCCAAATATCTACTAGTAATCACTGGAAATTCCTCGCAGGGTTAGGGTTAGGATTAAAAATAGGGTTCGGGTTAGGGTTCTGGTTCGGGTTAGGGTTTTACGTTAGGGTTAGGGTTAAGGTTAGGGTTCGGGTTCGGGTTCGGGTTCGGGTTCGGGTTCGAGTTCGGGTTAGGGTTAGGGTTAGGGTTAGAGTTCCGGTTTGGGTTAGGGCTAGGGTTAGGGTTCCGGTTCGGGTTCGGGTTCGGGTTCGGGTTAGGGTTCCGGTTCGGGTTAGGGTTAGGGTTCTGGTTCGAGTTAGGGTTTTACGTTAGGGTTAGGGTTAAGGTTAGGGTTCGGGTTCGGGTTCGGGTTCGGGTTAGGGTTAGGGTTAGAGTTCCGGTTTGAGTTAGGGTTAGGGTTAGGGTTAGGGTTCCGGTTCGAGTTAGGGTTAGGGTTCCGGTTCGGGTTAGGGTTACGGTTAGTGTTCCGGTTCGGGTTAGGGTTAGGGTTATGGTTAGGGTTCAGGTTAGGGTTATGGTTAGGGTTAGGGTTATGCACTTTGTTATTTTAGTAACGAAAGGGAGCCGTACACAAATTTACATTAGATACACAGACTATGATCCCAAATTTTTGCCATCGATTTTCTAAACACGCTATATGTATGTTTTCATGCGTTTACACATGCATAGGTGTGTATATATGTATGTTCAAATATTTACACTTATTTTCGTGTGTTAATGCATATTCACACACGTATGTCAGTTGAAGGACCGGAAGAAAAAAAACAAACGCAACCTTCAAAGAGACATGAAAAAGTGTTCTTTATGCGATGGAAAATGTCGGAAATAAAATTAATATATTTTTTTTGCGGCAAGGGAAAGAAAAACATTTAAAAGACAAATAATAATTGAAAGAAAATGTTGAACTGAAAGCGTTATAGAGAATATCGAAAGATGAAAAAATAATTGAAGTCTCGAAATAGACAGAAAAACAAAAACGGCTTTCAAGAATATGTTAAAATTAAATGAAAACACAACTTCTTATTGCAGAGATATATTTCCAAACACTAAGACTCGAAACCCACCCACACACTGACAAAAACACACCTGTAAAAACACAAACATATATATATATTTATATATATATATATATATATACTATATATATATAGGCATCGAATTAGACATATATATGTATATATATATATATATATATATATATATTTGTCGCTCCTCGTAAAAAAAGTAGACCACTGTAATGGTAGTACTAACACCGCATGACGTCACTTGCTTTAAAATACATCATTCCTTCCCCAATAGAAGTAGAATGCCTGGACGTCAAGCTTCTTTAAAAGTGTTAAAATTATCATTGTTTATCAGCTATTTAAGATTGGCCGAGCGGTTAGCGACGTTGGATTTGAGTTAAAAAATACTTGTAATCCAGGGTTTCGAATCGCATGAATAGTGAAAAGTCATATCTAGATTAAAAAGAACGAAACGTCTACGTACATAGATAATCCACAATTACAAATATTTATATATTTATATATATATGTATATATAGTCGAATGACAATATATTTACGGCACAGAAATGTATATATGTATGTGTGTGGTTTGTTCGACTTTCATCCATAAGTCGAGGTGTTGGTCCCTTAGGATTTGACTACATATATATATATATATATATATATATATATATATATATATAGATATCTCTCTCTCTCTCTCTATATATATATATATATATATATATATATATATATAGATAGATACAGAGAGAGATCCATTATCCTGAAATTAAGCTGAACCAACTATCTCTCTCGCTCTCTTTCGCTGCTTCTTTTACTCTCTTTCTCCCCCCCCCTCTCTCATTTTCTCTGTCTGTATATATGTATATATATATATATATATATATATATATATATATATATATATATATATAAATATATATATATTCGACTTTCATCCATAAGTCGAGGTTTTGGTCCCTTACTATCGAACACTTTGGGAATGACTATGTATATATATATATATATATATATATATATATATATACAGGGATAGATAGGTAGCCACAGATAGAGATTTATTACCCTAAAACTAAGCTGAACGGACTATCTCTCTCGCTCTCTTTCGCTGCTTCTTTTACTCTCTTTCTCCCTCTCTCTCTTTGTTTACTCTCGCTCTCTCTCTCTGAATATATATATATATATATATATATATATATATATATATATATATATATATATATAGTAATACCTCTCCGAGATTGTTTGAAATTAGTGCCGCAAACAAAAGTGTTATGTCCCCTTACGAAAATAAAAATAAACATTTAATGGTACTAATTAAACCACATATTTCATGAATCGTTATTCCATGATCAAAATACGCAATAGCATCTTAATTTTCTGAAGAATTTCAAAACTTAACACTTAATCTTCAAGAGGTCTTAAGAAGAAATGGAAATTCAAGGAATTGGTGTCTCATGAGTATTGATTTACTCCTCTCCAGGAGTTAGGCACAAGGACAGTTTTTATCTTACTCCCACAAGTAAGATGTGACCCAAGGTCGGGTCGGGAAAGTGGGGTTTAAAAATTGCCTGGGCAGCCCCGTCGGCATTCTCCGGTAGGGGCGCCTCAGGCAGTAAGCAATAAAGTTACTCCTCCCCAAAGAGGGGAGGCGAAGCCTGGGAGGGTGGACCTCCTAGAACTGCACAGGACAGGCCCATAGACCGGCGTAAATCAAGACCCGAAGGTCAAGACAATACCAGTTTATAGGGTGCAGTATCCATCGGAACAGATACTACACTTTGATCTTAGCCAATGAGTATGTATAACATTTTATGCAAGTCTGAAATATTTGAATTTTCAAATGCGGGTGGTATCCACATAATGACCCCTATAAACTCTTTAAAATACTTAAAAGAAACTTGTATTAAAGGAATATTGTTAATAAGGGTCTAATATCTGTTGTTAAAATTTCACAAAAAAATTGAGCTATCTGAATTTTCACTAAGGGATTACATCCCTCTTTAAACCGCTCTTGACACCCTTTTTCATATAACTGAATTAAAATAACTAGAGTCAATGTTGTCCACCCAAGCGCCTAGTAGAATGCCCCTTAATTTATAATGGGCAGTTAAATGTTTAGGTGTGAATCCTGTTCAAAAGATATAAACATATACTCATACTTAACTTCATATGAATACATTTTTACGCTTACATATTTATATTACATTTTTAGATTGTTTACTTATATCACGAAATAGTATATTATACATATACATATATATATATATATATATACATATACATATATATACATATATATATATATATACATATATATATATATACATATGTATATATATATATATATATATATATATATATATATATATATATATATATATATATATATATATGTAAGATGATTATGTGATTTCGTGTTACTTTATTTTATTTTAATCTTGCTCTGTTTATTACATTGGGCTCTTGTACCCGGATTTCCTTCTGGAATTTATTTCACTATAACACACACTATATATATATATATATATATATATATATATATATATATATATATATATATATATATATATATATATATATATATATATACATATATACATATATATATATATATATATATATATATATATATTTACATATGTACATATATAAATATATATATTTGCATATGTACATATATATATATATATATATATATATATATATATATATATACATATATACATATATATATATGTTTGCATATGTACATATATATATGTACATATATATATATATATATATGTATATATATATATATATATATAGTAAGTTATGACAATATATTCATCGCTATTAAGATATACAGAGGCTTCCGCGTTTCAGCCCTTTAAGGAATCGTCAAGCTAAATGCATTTTAGCCTGACGATTCACTACGGGAATGAAACGCGTAAGCCTATGTGTAGTTTAATTGCCATAAATATAGGTCAATAACTTACTACCTAGCTCTACTCAGGTATTGAGCACTGTTGAAGTAAATACTTAAAATCGATGCATAAAATATTATATCTCCTTATAAAATTTGATGTGGATACATGAAATAATAATAATAATAATAATTATTATTATTATATATATATATATATATATATATATATATATATATATATATATATATACTGAGGAGAGTCCAGGCTGTGAGAAGTCTGTGGTGGCGAAGAATGACATGAATATGGAATGCTTTGAGTGGATACAATTAAGGCAGCAGTGAAATGGTGAGGGGTGAGAATATTAGTGAATTTGCCTAAGGGTGGGAGAGATGAAAGGGGGAGGGGCTGAGATTTCTGGACTCTCCCCCAGCGCTCACAGTAGCCACGGCTACTTCTTTCCAGTATCTCTCCATAATGTCAACCCAAAATTTCGATGTATTTGCATGACATTTTTCGTCAAATTATCATCCTGAGGAAGCCTTACAATAAAGACGAAACGTTGATGAATATATGAAAAAATATTTCTTGGTTTTTTCATTTTTCATTTCCCATATATATATATATATATATATATATATATATATATATATATATATATATATATATATATATATATATATATATATATATATAGATAGATAGATATATATATATATATATATATATGCATATCATTACTTCAACTTAGTTCAATACTGATCGAGATATACATTTAACTTCTGTCTTTAATATTTCCTCGGAACTTCATCATTCGAACGAAGCCAACTTTATTAAACCTGCTCAAAGTAATACGAAAGTAGAACGTTGTAGAATTATAAGAATATACTTATGGCAAGTAAGCTAGTTTGTCATAAGTATATTTTCCTGCTACGTTATACATTCATGGTGAAAAAATTGCGATACTTTTTTTTCTTTTTACAGCAGCGTTTGAGTCATGTTTAGTGTGCAATTTATTTTTAGCCTTAAAAATATTAAATCACTTGGAATTTCTTTTATTTTCTCTCGTGATCGATTTAAATTTGTATTTATTCTTTGAATTTAAAAAAAATATTTACGTAGAGAAAAAAGTTATTTATATGAAATTATGCGCGTGTCTATTTCTTGGAACACGTTTATTCAAATAGATCATACCTGGCTGTATACATATATATATATATATATATATATATATATATATATATATATATATATATATATATACATATATATATATATATATATATATATATATATATATATATATATATATATATATATATATATATATATACAACCAGGTATGATCTATTTGAATAAACGTGTTTCAAGAAATATATATATATATATATATATATATATATATATATATATATATATATATATGTGTGTGTGTGTGTGTGTATGTGTGGGTGTGGGTGGGTGTGTGTGTGTACCAGTTTACCTTATATACCGTTTCATAAATAATATCCGCATTGTAATAATAAATAAATATATATATATATATGTTTATCTATATATGTATATACGTGTTTCTCTGTATCCATTTTTATAAGCAGATGTATGTATCCAGGTTAAAACAATAGAAATACGTATATATAAGCGGTTGTCCTAAGCAGTAAAAGTCTTTTGATGTCAATGAAACCATGGTACACACCTGAAATATGTATAGTTGTTAAATTAATAATATATATATATATATATATATATATATATATATATATATATTAATATATATATATATATAGATAGATATATAAATATATATATTTCGGCAGCAAGTCATTTCTTATACATGCGTTGTTAAAGACCACGGTGTTTTCTCTCTTCACTATCTTGTTAATTTCTCGACTCGGCGAGCGATTCGTCGGTTTTTCTGGTGTTAATTGGTCGAGTATGGCACCTAACGTTGTATCGTGGGCCATTTCTCTAGCGCTTTCGGTCTCTCGACCGTCTTCAGGAGGCTGTTTCATATTGTTACTAAGATCCGTATTTATAGTTTTATTATTTGTTATATATTTATTAATTTATATATATATATATATATTTATATATATATATATATCTTTATTCGTTTATTCATTAAAAAGAGACAGATAAAAAGAGAGTAAAATAGATTGATAGATAGAGCAAGAGAGAGAGAGAGAGGGAGAGAGAGAGAGAGAGAGAGACGTATATATTGATACATGTGGTGCTTGCCATTTCATTAAAGGAGAAGGCAATTCCCCCAAGATAACATAGTCGTGGATCTAACTTATTACGTTCCGTATATATTCTTCCTTCGTTTGAAAAATGTTCTTTTATTTAAATTATAGTCGGTGGCCAATGTTGGTTAATTTTAGCAATATATGATTCGATCTGCCATGACCATGTGAACTAAACTTTACTTAGTCAACCCCAATCTCTTCACCACCAATGGACCAATACACATTCCCTATTAATTCATCATTTATAACTATTGCTTATTACTGCAAGTGTTATAACATGTGTCGGGGCATCTTTTACGAGACTCAGCAGAGTAAAAACGCTAAAAAAAAAATTTACAACAAATAAAAGTAACTGTAAGCTGTGAAAGTTAGTTTCAAATGGGCATGTGCTATTTGTTTGTATTTTAAACCCGTTTGAAGTGCTATTTATTAGAAATTTATGTTCGACAGAGGTTTTTCGAAGAATTACAAATGGCTGCTCTACGTAATAATATAGAGCCACTCGCCGCCATTAAAATTTGAAAAAGTAGATGTTTTAAAAAACAAGAATTTTTTTTTAACATCTTATAAAAAGCCATTTATACCACGTAAAAATACAAACAAATTACATAGGTAAGTAGAAAAATGTCTATTCTAGACATAAGTCAACTTTACTTGTTGCAAATTTATGTTTTTAAACTCTTTCTCGTTCTTTTTTTGGACCCCGTTCGCGCCTCTGCTGAGCGTCGTAACATATACCCCATGTGTCGTGTTCATATTAATTAGTCAGCATATACCAAAGTCACTCTGAGAATGAAGGTTAATGAAATGGTAAACTGTGCGATGAAAACCGCATCTCTAGATGATGATAAAGATGGAGGGAATGGGCAAAAAATGACTACTGAAAACGACAGGCATTTGTTGACTTTTGGACTTGGAAATAACAATGTTGTAGTAGGCAGCGAAACACTCCCATGGTAATGTGTTTCAAAGATGGGACGTTCTCGGGGAAGACAAACTATTTTCATGGTAATTCCGTTTGGTTTTAAAAGCAGCAAGTACTAGAAATCTGGAGTAACTTGTTGTCACTTGAATTCCAGGAAACACTATCTGTTTTTGCTATTGCGAAATCATTCTGTTTTATTTTAGGTTCACATAAATTTCTATATTTCAATTGGTTGTCCGCGACCATGGCAGTGACATTAAGCTTTTAATCGACCTCAAGCTTTTTTTATCCCAGATCCCTAAAATGGGTAGCAATAAATATTTAACTTTTCGCATATTTTGCAGCGGTTGTTACACCAATAAAATATCTGGAATTCTATGTTCTGTTTAATTTGATCCTGATATCCAAAAAGGGTTTCTTCTTCTTCTTCTTCTTCTTCTTCTTCTTCTTATTATTATTATTATTATTATTATTATTAGTATTATTATTGTTGTTGTTGTCGTTTTTGTTGTTTATTTGTTTGTTTATGTATATATTAGTGAAATTAAAGCTGAATTATTTCTACATTTGATTATTGGGGAAATGGTCGTTTGATCAATACCACTGGAGAGCCATGAATATTATAACTGTCCTGTTTTTAAATCTGCGAAACAGTTACATGGTAAACAGCTAGTAATCCCTGTTTTAATATTTCACGCTCAAGTTAACGTCCCTGTTTTTGTTTCACTGTTTGATACGTGAATCCCCTTTTTCATTTATGAATTTTCCAACGGTGGGTCGGCTTATGCAAGTGCTAAGTCTGCGATATCTTGGATTTAGTTTGTCTCTCTGGGAATTTAAACTGCATTTTTTTTGGTTAAAATGATTCAAAGCTTCTTTAGACTATATATTGGGTATTTAGATGTGTATGGCTTGGTTTCCTTCCTCTTATCTACTTGCCTATCTGGTACCTAAGGTACTTAAGCTTTTTTTTTCATAATGCAACTTTTATTCTTATATCATTTTATTTCTAGCTACCATGTCGCAGAATGGTTCTTGGGTGTAGTGTTTTAATAGTATTATTATTGTGATGATTCATGTTATTTGATATGCAGATTAACATATAACACTGTAGTCTTAAGGGTAATATATTATTATTATTATTATTATTATTATTATTAATTTATTTATTTATTTATGTTTATATTAGTGAAATTAAAACTGAGTTATTTGTACACTTAATTATTGGGAAAATGGTCGTTTGATCGCTACCATTGGAGAGCCATGAATATTATTATTATTATTATTATTATTATTATTATTATTATTATTATTATTATTATTATTATTATTATTATTATTATTATTATTATTATGTACTCACTAGGCGTTCTCGCAGTGATTGCTAATCGATAACAAACGGTGGTATTCCCTGGAGTCTGAGTGACAAGTGTCCCCAGATTACCAGTATGCTCCACCTCTTTTCGATAACCACCGCAAATAAGCTTGCGGTATCGCAACAGCCGTTTACTATTGATTTCTCGCTGGTAAAAACCATTGGTCCTTTCCGGGATTTGGGTGTGAATAAGCCTCTCTGAGGTCCCAGCACTCTCCGTACTCTTCCAGTGGAGGGCTGTTTTGTGCTGACCCTCCTTGTCCTTCTCAACCTCCTTGACCCTATACAGATATGTTGTGTGGTTTCAGCCTAGGCAGGCACAATATATTTTTTTTTGGGGGGGGGGGGGGAGAGGAAAAAAAGAGGGAGTCGAAGGGAAGGGGAGAGCGGGGGAGGAGAGATTATGGTGTTTCTTGCAATTTCTGTTTATTGGTTCATTTTTGTGTGGTGTCAGCTGAGGCCGGTGTAATTTATTGAGAGGCGGGAGCTTATGAAGCGATGTTTCTTGCCTGTTCTTTTTCTTCGTTTGTGATGTTTTGTTCTTCGGGTGGTTTTGTATTCTTCCTGTTGTAAATTCCATGTGACTGGTTACCCTTTGTAGCTTATCCGGGTTAGTTTCCGCATTCGAGGATGTTCCTGCTGCTTTGATCATTACCGTCCTTTATATGGTTTCAATGATCCTTTTGATTCCAATTTCTTCCAGTTTTTTTGGGGGGGAGAGGGAGTTGTTCCTAATGCACCGAGGATTATTGGTATTATACTGACCCACTAAGAGTTCTCAAACAGTTGATCATCAGCGATTAATAATTGACAATAAACGATGGTGGTCCATGGAGTCTGGGTGAACACAAGTATCCTTATATTTCCAGTACTCTCCACTTCTTTCGATAACTTTTGCATATGGCTTTGCGGTATCGCAACAGCCGCTTACCATTGATTTTTCGCTGCCAGTAAGCATCCCCAAGATCCCAGTACTATTCGCATTCATCCAATAGAGGTCTAGTTAGTGCAGTTCGTCCTCGATCTTTTTATCCTCTTTGACCCTTTGACTATTTTTGTGGTATCAGCCTAAGCTGATGCCTTTATGATGGGGGCCAGTTTATAGGATTTCTTTAAGATTCAGTTTCCTGTGGTTTATGTTGTGTTCTTTCCATCTATTTGTTTTACTTCTGTTGCAGTTTCCATGTGGCTGGTTAGTGTTTGTGATTTGTGTAGGTAGGTTTCCGCATTCGAAGGTTTTCATTACGATTGCAGCTTGTTTATTAATATTATTACTATTATAAATATTATTATTATTTATTTATTTTTAATTTTATTATTATTATGTTTATGTTTATGTTTATTATTATTATTATTATTATTATTATTTATTCAAACAGTATTCTACCCTAACTCATTACTTTTGATCGCTCAATGGCAAAAACAAGTGGCGTTCCCTGGAATCCGATTAACAATAAGTATCACCAGATTTCTAGTACTTTATACTTTCTTCGATTCCCATAGCAAATCACCTTTTTATGAGTTAGTACTCGGCAATAACGGCCGTTGCCTTCTCTGAGATCTGAGTGACAATACATTCCCTAGATTCCAGTATTCTCCGTGCCCCTCCATTTGAGATATCGATTGACCTTTCAGTCTCTCTATCCATCTACCGTAATTTTGTGTTGATGGTGGGGAAGTAGTGTCACATTATATAAATTTTCGTATATATTAATCATTGTTGCTTCAGTTGCCTTTGCGTTTATCTTAGAATATCTCATATATATATATATATATATATATATATATATATTAATATATATATATATATATATATATATATATATATATATATATATATATATATATATATATTTAGCCTGACGATTCCCCCCGGGGATGAAACACGGGAGCCTCTGTGTAGCTTGATTGCCATAGCCTGACGATTCCCCCCGGGGATGAAACACGGGAGCCTCTGTGTAGCTTGATTGCCATATATATTTTCATTGCTTACTACCTAGCTCTACTTACGTATCGAGCACTGTTGAAGTAAATACTGAAAACTGATACATAAAAAATTATATCTCCTTATAATATTTTATGTGGATACATGAAGTACTAATACATATATACATATATATATATATAGTTTTGTTTACACAGTGCTATTTTGTTTCAGCTCACCTGTGATTAGTGATTTGTATTGATTTCTGCACTCTAAGGTTTTTTTATCATTAATCTGGTTGTTGCATCCGTGCAGTAGTTGATGTGGTTTCAGTCCTAACGTTGATTCTAATTTGTCTTCTTTCATTGTCGATTTTTGTATTCTTATGTGATCAACTTGCTGTAGGCACTTATGATATAGTTTACCGTTCCGTCTTTATGTCCACAGCGTATACATTTGCGTTTATTTAACTTG
>OY744545.1:43468618-43486118 GCA_963556195.1 Sepiola atlantica
GAATCTTGTTTAATTGATGGCTAATGACAATAGGTCCAATATTCAAGCTTACGGGTCTTAAAAAGTAAGTGAAGATCAAAGAATCTTGTTTAATTGACGGCTAATGACAATAGGTCCAATATTCAAGCTTAAGGGTCTTAAAAAGTAAGTGAAGATCAAATAATCTTGTTTAATTGACGGCTAATGACAATAGGTCCAATATTCAAGCTTAAGGGTCTTAAAAAGTAAGTGAAGATCAAAGAACCTTTTTTAATTGACGGCTAATAACAATAGGTCCAATATTCAAGCTTAAGGGTCTTAAAAAGTAAGTGAAGATCAAATAATCTTGTTTAATTGACGGCTAATGACAATAGGTCCAATATTCAAGCTTAAGGGTCTTAAAAAGTAAGTGAAGATCAAATAATCTTGTTTAATTGACGGCTAATGACAATAGGTCCAATATTCAAGCTTAAGGGTCTTAAAAAGTAAGTGAAGATCAAAGAACCTTTTTTAATTGACGGCTAATAACAATAGGTCCAATATTCAAGCTTAAGGGTCTTAAAAAGTAAGTGAAGATCAAATAATCTTGTTTAATTGACGGCTAATGACAATAGGTCCAATATTCAAGCTTACGGGTTTTAAAAAGTAAGCGAAGATCAAAGAATCTTGTTTAATTGACGGCTAATGACAATAGGTCCAATATTCAAGCTTACGGGTTTTAAAAAGTAAGTGAAGATCAAAGAATCTTGTTTAATTGACGGCTAATGACAATAGGTCAAATATTCAAGCTTAAGGGTCTTTAAAAGTAAGTGAAGATCAAAGTATCTTGTTTAATTGACGGCTAATAACAATAGGTCCAATATTCAAGCTTAAGGGTTTTAAAAAAGTAAGTGAAGATCAAAGAATCTTGTTTAATTGACGGCTAATAACAATAGGTCCAATATTCAAGCTTAAGGGTCTTAAAAAGTAAGTGAAGATCAAAGAATCTTGTTTAATTGATGGCTAATAACAATAGGTCCAATATTCAAGCTTAAGGGTCTTAAAAAGTAAGTGAAGATCAAAGAATCTTGTTTAATTGACGGCTAATAACAATAGGTCCAATATTCAAGCTTAAGGGTCTTAAAAAGTAAGTTAAGATCAAAGAATCTTGTTTAATTGACGGCTAATGACAATAGGTCCAATATTCAAGCTTACGGGTCTTTAAAAGTAAGTGAAGATCAAAGAATCTTGTTTAATTGACGGCTAATAACTATAGGTCCAATATTCAAGCTTAAGGGTCTTAAAAATGTAAGTGAAGATCAAAGAATCTTGCTTAATTAACGGTTAATGAATATGGGTCCAATATTTAATTTACAAAGGGGTGCTATGCCGATATTCGACTCCCTAAAACCTTTATAATTATACCAAAAAAACTGAAATTTAGGTAATATTTATGAATTGATATCTAATACCTTCCTAAAAATCGGATGTAGTTCAATTTTTAAGGGCTTCCGCCCATTTTTCTAACCCTTACCTCTTTGCAAACCTTCAACTGAACTAAATGTAGCCTATATTTTGATCTCATGCGCCGAGCAGCTGTTTTCCAAAATTCATAATTATCGATGTGAACTATGTATATGAAAATATATATAACCATATAAACATTCTTTAGTTTCTAAGAATACTAGAGAATTGATTCCCCGAACAGAACAGTTTTGCACCACTTTTATGTCTCCTTACGAAAATTAAAATCAATATATAATAGATCAAATCCAAGGATGTGCCCATATTACGCTCAATTTCAACACCCTTCAAAGAGATTGAAATTTGGGAAATATTTTTAATTGATGGCTAATATCTAAACTCTAAAATTTCAGAATAATCGGAGACCCCTAAATTTCTACGAAGGCCTTCCGCCCTCTTTTTATCCATTTTGCATGAAACTAAATTGAATTAGATATAGCCTACATTTGGACCTTTTACGCATTGCAGCCGTGTTAACAAATTTATAATGATTACTTAATTGTTTTAAAAGTGAATCCTGTACAACAAATATATGAACATACAAATTTAACTAATTTTATAAATATATATGTATAAATTCCTCCTTAATTATTAGCTAATTTGCGGTGGCCAACGGTGGAACGCTCTTGACTACGAATCAGTGGCGATTTGTGATCGGAGTTCGAGCCCGCCGATCGTCGGAAATTAACTTCCTACACTGAAAATTGCGTTAGCATGAAACATCGATCTCTGTAGGTAATAAATAATTAATATTTATTAATAAATGTTATCATAAGCCCCTTTTTACTAAGGCCGGGCACTCTGAGTGAGTTTAATAACAAGCTTCATTGCGAGATAAAATGCAGTTTGTTGATCACTTTCGCTGCTCGTTGTAAAAATACTTGCCGACTCGATATTTACATTATTATCGTATTTGCGGTGGCCAACGAGGGAACGCTCTTGACTACGAATCAGTGGCGATTTGTGATCAGACATTAACTTCCTACACTGAAGATTGCGTTAGCATGAAACATCGATGTCTGTGGGTAATAAATGATTAATAGTTATTTATAAATGTTATTAAGCCCTCCGTCTAGTCTAGAGAAACTATAGATACCCCTATATGGCTGCGCGTGAAATTATGAAGCAAGGGTTGCGCAATCCCAAACAACACCTCTCCTGAGTCGGCACTGCTTGATTCCAATGACAAGCAGTTCAAGACGACTGGAAACAATGCCGAGATAAACAGAGAGCACGTACAGCACCTGGTAGTCCCAAATGGTCACCCATTTAATACTGGCCAGGCTCGACGTCGCTTAACTTCGGTGATCTAACGGGAACCAGTGTGTCAACGTGATTGTACCGTATTATATATTTATATAAATATTGTACCGTATTATATATTTATATAAATGTTATTAATATATATATATATATATATATTCATTAATTTTATATACGTATAAAATTAATATATATATACATATATATAGATATATTAACGAAAAATACGTCTTATATGGTGACTTATAATGTAATCTTCTACATCTTTTTCACTTAGGAAGTGAAACAATCGAAATAGAAGTCAGCGTAAAGCAATAGACGCCACAATCCTTAATAAAAACAATTACACAATAATACTTTAAATATTAAGGTGATTAAAATCGTACATATTTCCAGACAAGGCGTCATAGTCTGGAGGTATAACGCCAGACTCTTGACATCAATATCGAAAGTTCGATCGTTGTCCAAGTTTGACATGCAGATAACAGTTGTGATCCAGAAACACGTACCTATGGATTACTTTTATGTACGTATGAAAGTAATACAACTATCGATATTACCGGAAAAATACGTCCTATAAAGTAAAAGGACGACTTATAAGGCAGTATTCTGCATCTTTATCACTTAGGAAGTGAAACAATCGAAATAGTAGTAAGCGTAAAAAGCAAATGCTACAATTACCAATAAAACCATTTACATAAAAATACATTATATATATATATATATATATATATATATATATATATATATATATATATATATATATATATATATATATATATATATATATATATATATATATATATGTGTGTGTAATCTCGACGGTTTTTCAAACATTAAAACTATATGAAAAAAAAAACACTTTTGTCCCAAGTCCTTCGGTGGAAAATTACTTTTCTTGTAAGTCAATTTACTTTTTACAGTCACTATATTAGTTTGATTCCAAGAATTTACTCTTACTTTAACATTATTTAAGGGATCATCGGTTGTTTACCATGAAAAACTGTTTCGGGAATTGAAAAACAAAACAGTATTTTATCACAGGGACACGCATATACACACACACACACACACACACACATATATATATATATATATATATATATATATAAACAGTGAAATAATGTTAGACACACTACCATTATCATCGATAATGAGGATTTTTTATAGATAAGAATGGCAGTGTGCCTAACATTATTTCACACTGTTTATTAAAACTTTGTACCTACAAAAATCTATTCAAAAATATATATATATATATATATATATATATATATATATATATATATATATATATGCGTACCCCTGTTTACATAGACATCAACAGTCACACGTATATATATATATATATATATATATATATATATATATATATATATATATATATATATATATATATATATATATATATATATGATGTTAATACGTCGTCTTTAGTCTTAGGACGTCTTAAAACAATACAATTCTAAAAAAAAAAAACGTAAGACAAAACGCTAAATGAAGTATTTATAGGCGACTAACTATTTACATCCAATTAGTGTCGATTTGTGGCGTGTATTATGTTCGAGTTTGGTGAAGTCAATAAAATATCGATAAAATGCAAAAGGAAAATACAAAAAACAAAAAAAAACAAAAAAAAACAAATAACTTTCTTCGAAAAGCAAGTCAACTAAAACCTAGAAGGAATTCTACAAAGTCGCAGAGAACAAATGACACAAGTGAAAAGACGTTGAAAAAGAAAACATTGGCGGATTCGAAATACACTGAGAGGTCGACCGCCTTTGTGCGGGTTTGTGTACAAGAAAACGTTTCGGTGAAAGGCTCCCCGAAAAGAACTTTCACCTCTCGTTGAACCGGGCGCCATTATGCGATTGTCTTCTTGCGTTCTCAATCAGCGAAGCGCTTCAGTTTCTTTTTAAGCTTCGTTGATCCTCCCGTGTTTGTGGAAGACGCTAACAGACAATAGACGGAGCGAACAAGGCATCGCATTTCGATTCCGATTTCTTTCTTTCTTTTTTTCTTTTCTTTTTTTTTTTGAATACGCGTCTCTGTCTCTCTGTGAGACGCTGTGTCCAACGGTTGGCATGTCACGCTTCAGCGTCAAATCATATTCCCATCGCTAAATGAGTTGACTTCATGGAGGCACAGTATTTTAGGTTCGCGGGAACCCCTAGAAATACCACGGTGCTTTAAACTTCAATCTGTATAATTTACTGGTAACTTGAACATTTGGCTAAGATTAAAGTGTAGTATCTGTTCCGATGGATACTGCACCCCATAGACTGGTATTGTCTTGGCCTTCGGGGCTTGATTTACGCCGGTCTATGGGTCTGTCCTGTGCAGTTCTAGGAGCTCCACCCTCCCAGGCTTCGCCTCCCCTTTTTGGGGAGGAGTAAGTTTATTGATTACTGTCTGAAGCGCCCTTACCGGGGAATGCCGACGGGGCTACCCAGGCAATTTTTAAACCCGACTTTCCCGACCTTGGGTCACATCTTACTTGTGGGAGTAAGATAAAAACTGGCCTTGTGCCTAACTCCTGGAGAGGAGTAAATCAATACTGGTAACTAGTAAGACCCCCTTTAAGTTAGGAGTACTTTTTACATCGATCTGTTTAAAATTATATTCGTTTTAAAATAATAATAGTTGTTTTTTGTTTTGTTTTCTTGTTCGGTATATCAACCCTTTTAGGATTATGTAATGCCGAATCATGTCATTTTGGTAAAAAAATGTATGCTTCAAGTTCTTTATATGTTCAAATACTTATTCATAATGTTTGGTTTTGTTGTTTGGTTTTACGGCATATGAACCTTTTTTCGGATTATTTAATGTCAAATCAGATCATTTTGCGAAAAGTGTTTCTGCTTCAAGTTTTTTTATATGTTCAAATATTTATTCATGGTGTTTGGTTTAGTTGTTTTGTTTTACGGCCTATAAACCCGTTTCGGATCATTTAATGCCGAATTGGTCATTTTGCTAAAAAATGTATGCTTCAAGTTCTTTATGTCTTCAAATATTTATTCCTGGTGTTTGGTTTTGTTTGGTTGTTTTGTAGAAGGAAAATATTGTTTGTATTTTTTGCTTTGCAGAACATGATTGAGTTTTGCAAAGGGAAAAGAATTTAAAAAACATCAATGTTTGGTGTATTTTAAGTAAGGAAGCCGGTATCTTCAGACAACTTGATATGGTAACACCAGGTTTAAACAGTAAATGTCTGTCAACCTCTAAGGAGGAGTTAGTTTATTGCCAATCGCCCGAGGCGCCCCTACCGGGGAATGCCAACGGGGCTGCTTAGGCATTTTTGTAGGCCAGAGTGCTCTACCTCTAGGACGCTGGTTTCTCAACCCCACTTTCCGACCTTGTGTCACATCTTACGGCTGTGAGAGGAAGATACATGCAAAAAAATAAAAAAATAAATAAATGTCAGTGATAATACTATTTAAAAAAAATGACTCCTTCTGTGAAGATAATTGTCATCGTCAGTTATATATTATTTAACTAAATATATCGAATATGTCTCTTTATTCATTCATTCATTTATAATTCTTGCGATTTAATTATTTTTAAAACTACATATTCTGCGAAATATTCTTTAATGCAATAAAACAAATGTCACTTTTTGAAGTGTATTTATTTTTTAAAATCTAATTCAGTCGACTTTACGACATCAGATTAGTAATTAATTAACACAAAAGAAGGAAACATTTTAAAAATACGTAAATGGAAGGCGGAAAACATAAAACAAGGGAAATAATTTTTTTTTTTGAAATAAATGGCAGTTTTACACTGGGTAAAATTCTGCAATTTGTTTGAAAATAGTTCCCAGTGTCCTTTCGGAATTTTTATTTCCCCATGAATTTAGCTTGGTACGATTCCACCATTTGCGTGTGGGTGCCACATTCAACTTTGTTCCTTGTCTTCGCCTCATTCCACATTCGTTCTACGTGGTTGGTTGTGACACCTGTTAATGGATCAAAAAAATTGTTATGATGGAATCCTTCGGCACCTAGGCGATCATACGCTTGCCAACTATAAGTACGAACAAGAAATGCCTTTGTGTATTCTTATATAGGTAGATCACGTAAAGGTTATTAAAAACGACATCAAAAAAAAAATTGGCCTTTTGGCTAAGATCAAAGTGTAGTATCTGTTCCGATAGATACTACACCCCATAGACTGGTATTGTCTTGTTGATTTACGCCGGTCTATGGGTCTGTCCTGTGAAGTTCTAGGAGGTCCACCCTCCCAGGCTTGGCCTCCCCTCTTTGGGGAGGAGTAAGTTTATTGCTTACTGTCTGAGGCGCCCCTACCGGGGAATGTCGACGGGGCTGCCCAGGCAATTGTTGATGGTTAGAGTGCTCACCTCTCGGGCGCTGGCTTTTCAACCCCCACTTTCCGACCCGACCCTGGGTCACATCTTACTTGTGGGAGTAGGATAAAACTGGCTTCGTGCCTAACTCCTGGAGAGGAGTAAATAATACTAACAATACTTTTGCGGTTTTTATTTTCTTCTATGGAACACTGTCGACATATATCATAGTCCTAATGGGAACATCTCTCCAAAGTATGATCGCTTCTCTAGCAATCCAGAAAAATAAGAGAGATTTGATTGGCTTATCCACTCGTGTCACTATTAACTTCCTCTTATGACGCAATATCCTGTCACGCAACCCTTATAGACATCATTGGACGCATCTAAACTAAGATACGTCCACCTAATCTATGCGCCCTGTTTGAAATAGCATATTCTGTAGTCGATGATGCGGGTATCTTTTACAATGATCCGCAGAGTCGCGGACGGGGTCCAAAAACGAACGAGAACGGGGTAAAAAAAATATATATATACAACAAGTGAATGTGACCTTCGTCGAGAATAGATATTTTTCTACTTACCTATTACATTTGTTTTTATTTTTACGTAGTATAAATGGTTTTTTATTAGATGTAAAAAAAAATTCTTGTTTTTTGGGGGGCACCGATTTTTACTAAGACAAAATGGCGTCGTTGCCTCATAATCGTTATAACCCCCCCCCCAAACGCCATTTTTTTCTTGTCGAATGTTCGTGTGACAAAAATATTGATTTCTAATAAATAGCAGTTGTAACGGCTTAAAAATACAAACAAATGTCACAGATAAGTTGGAAAATAACTTTTATCGGCTACAGTTACTTTTATTTGTTGTATATTTGTTTTTTGATCGTGTTCACTCTACGGATTATTGTAAAAGGTACCCGATGATGCTAATTTTGAAATACCATGTACTTTGATCTGTTGAACACTGTCTACATATATCATAGTCCTAATGGGGACATCTCTCCAAAGTATGATCGCTTCTCTAGCAATCCAGAAAAATAAGAGAGATTTGATTGGCTTATCCACTCGTGTCACTATTAACTTCCTCTTATGACGCAATATCCTGTCACGTAACCCTTATAGACATCATTGGACGCATCTAAACTAAGATACGTCCATCTAATCTATGCGTCTGGTTTGAAATAGCATATTCTGCAGTCGATGATGCTAATTTTTAAATACCATGTACTTTGATCTGTTGATCTTAAGTAAGAAATAACATTTTCTCTCGTCTGGCATGCTCAAGTTCTAAATGCGTATGTTTATCCGTCTATCACGCTTAAGTTTGAAATATTATTTTCTACGATTCAATACGATCTGATAAGAGGATTTGCTTGTGAGTCTATCGGTCCGTTTGACAGTCACGCTTAGATGTACACTTTGATGGGTGCACTGTCATCCATATTAGATGTTCTATCGACCCCTATTTATTTGCCTCCTCATGAGGGCAGAGTTACACACATTTAATGTGGGGAAAATCCAGCTCCGCAAAAAAGGGGCACTATGAATTGTAACAGAAATTTTCATTGCCTCAGTCATGAAAGATCTGTTGACCGAAGACATAAGAGATGACATGTAGTAAGAAAACAGAATTTATGTTGTTTTATGTCTAGAATCCTTATTCCAATTTTGATCAGAATCCATTATATCTTGTTGTAAAGGGGATACTCTTCCGCGTCCCCTCGATCCTAGGTTGCTTATTTTTAATAGAGACTTTTTAAAAAAGAGCGCTGTCTTGGAAACTACATTCATTCATCCATTCATATCGTATGGATCAGATTATTCCATTATTGGCATTGGTTTCCCCGATATCATTCTAGTCAGAATCATTTCTAGAAAGACATCGGATACATAGGGGAGCTTGGCCTTTTGGCTAAGATCAAAGTGTAGTATCTGTTCCGATGGATACTGCACGCCTGTCCTGTGCAGTTCTAGGAGGTCCACCCTCCCAGGCTTCGCCTCCCCTCTTTGGGGAGGAGTAAGTTTATTGCTTACTGTCTGAGGCGCCCCTACCGGGGAATGCCGACGGGGCTGCCCAGGCAATTTTTAAATGGCCAGAGTGCTCACCTCTCGGGCGCTGGCTTTTAACCCCACTTGCTCGACCCGATCTTGGGTCACATCTTACTTGTGGGAGTAAGATAAAACTGGCCTTGTGCCTAACTCCGCGAGGAGTAAATAAACATCGGATACATAGGGGAGCTTGGCCTTTTGGCTAAGATCAAAGTGTAGTATCTGTTCCGATGGATACTGCACCCCATAGACTGGTATTGTCTTGACCTTCGGGGCTTGATTTACGCCTGTCTATGGGTTTGTCCTGTGCAGTTTTAGGAAGTCCACCCTCACAGGCTTCGTCTCCCCTCTTTCGGGAGGAGTACGTTTATTGCTTACTGCCTGAGGCGCCCCTACCGGGGAATGCCGACGGGGCTGCCCAGGCAATTTATAAACCCCACTTTCCCGACCCTGGGTCACATCTTACTTGTGGGAGTAAGATAAAAACTGGCCTTGTGCCTAACTCCTGGAGAGGAGTAAATCAATACATAGGGGAGAAACCATGTGAAGGTTGCCAACATCCTAAGTGGAAGTGTTTCTGTGGAACGATTTGGATTCGAACTTGCCACATCTAGGTCGTGAGTATGTGCCGTTAACAACTTAATCACCTCCCTTAGAAGCTACAGTAAGAAATAAAGAAAACGAGAGAGAAAGGGATAGATAGATAGATAGATAGATAGATAGATAGATAGATAGATAGATAGATAGATAGTGAGAGAGATCTGAAAAGAGAGAGAGAGGGAGAGAGATTAGGACAAAAATTAAAATTGCCTCAGTCTTGAATTATTTTTCTTTTACTAACCGAGGTCAGAACAGATGATGAACTAGTATCAGAACAGATACTACATTTTACTCCAAGTCAAAACGTCAAGGAATATGTTCTCGATCGCTTTCTTAGTCAAACCTAAGTTGGGAATATCATTTGTGTTGATCTATCATGCTAAAGTTTAAAACCTTGCCATCTCACGTGTTTAGTCGCATTTTGTATTCTTTAACGCCTCGATTGAATGGGCGTATCTTATATCTAAAGAATATCTGTTCTTGTCTTTTGAAGTTTAACTTTGTATTTTGTTTTAGCAAGTTGCTGTCGGTTATAGAGGTGCTTATGTTTTGAGAAGACACGGTATTAAGGGTAAAGAAAGTTGTTTAGCTGAAGCAAGTACCTTTTATTTATTTATTTATTTATCATAATGAAATTGTGTTGTTATTGTTGTTGTTTTTTGGGGTAATTGTTATTTGGTTTTCCGTTTCCGCGCCTCTTTGTTTGGGCCAAGATGGCTACGGTTTTTGGCGGGCTACCTTTATTGTCACATGAACAATGGCGACGTTTACCGGCATCGATTCTTTGTTTACGCCCAAACGAAACTTCGGCTTTTGTCTGTCAAAATCTATCTCGATGTTTTTTCTTTTTTTATATTTAGTGATTTTTATTTCATTTTATTTCATTTCACCTTGCTTTCAATTTAAGCTGACTTGGTTAACACTCGCCGCACTTTATTTTTTTCCAATTTATTTAATATTTTCCACTTTAGCGTCTATTCTTATGATTTATTCTAATTTGTTGTTTGTTTCGTTTTTCGCACCTCTGCCAGTCTTGGATTCTTCTAACGTTTGCAAAAGTGTTTGTCGTTTCGTTGTATTGTTACGCGTTCGGCTCGTTTTGTTTTAGACCATTTCTATTTCAAGTTGGTATTGTTACCATCGTCGTCACACTTGCGCGATGCTCTCTTTGTTTTTTTCTTCTTTTTCTAGACCTCTTTGTATTTTCGAGTTTAATTGGAGGCTATGCGAAGGCAATATTTGCTTCAGTTCTTCCCTGAGATACGGACTGCTATTTTTTTCCCCAACTACCAGGAATCAACCGTTCGAAAAGGCAAGAACAGCCAGACCGAAAAAGGAAGAGGAATGAGAGCTCTGGTTGAAACAGAATGGATCCCTTTCATGAATAGAAGAACAGGCGATTATAATGTAAACTTTTATACTTTTGTTGAATTTGGGCTTTTATATAAAAAGAACTGAAATCTGATCGGGAATTGAAACTATACATACATTATCCATCAATCTATCTATCTATTTATATATGTGTCTCTCTCTATCTATCTATCTATCTATCTATCTATCTATATATATATATATATATATATATATATATATATATATATATATATATATATATGTATGTATGAAGCAATCCAACAAAAGATATAAGCGTCAACTAATATCTTATAATAAGTTAAACATCTGTATAAAAACTGAAGCTCAATATACTGGATAGAGCATTAATATTATAATATAAAATGAAGTAATAAAATAAGGTGTCAATCAAATTTTATTATAATTCAAAGTTCAAGCAAATTATCTTAAAGTCTTTAGCTCATGAGTTTTCAAAAGTTAAATCTTCTCCTCAGAGGACCATTACCGCAGTTATACTACTACAGGTAATTACATTAAACGTTGAAAATATATAAAAATATATACAAAAATACATAAAAATATATAACATCAAATATATCAACCCAAAAACATACTTATTTGTTAAATCTATATAATCCATCCAAGTCATACAATTTGAAAAGCATTATCAGGAACGACATCCAGAGGGTTGACTGAAGAGTAATCCAGGTGATAAAGTACAAGTCCAAATACGAGAAATTGAAAGAGCGACTGTATAACTTTGTCAGCTTTTTCAATTTCTCGTACTTGGACTGGTACTTTATCACCTGGATTACTCTTCAGTCAACCCTCTGGATGTCTTTCCTGATAAGGTTTTTCAAATTGTATGACTTATCTATCTCTCTTTCTGTTTATACATATATATATATATATATATATATATATATATATATATATATATATATATATATATATATATATATGTGAATGAGAAAGAGAGTCCAGATCACATCCTGGACTCTCTGGGTTTCATAGTGAGTACAGCTACTATATCCCTTCATCTCACCACCATGTTAACCAAAACTTCTATGTACTTGCATGACAAACTATAATCCTGACAAAGTCTTACAATAAAAACGAAACGCTAATGAATACAGAAACGACTATCTTTTTCTTTTTTTTTTTAAATTTCCCATATATATGCATATATAAGAAATACATATGCCAAACAAAATTGGATAATAAACAATATTTATTAATTAATCAAATATTAAAAGAAAGAATATAAAAGAAATATTTCCTTTTCCTTAATCCATGGATTTTTAAAAACAAGCTTCATCAACGGATGATGGATTGGAAAAGTTTTTATAATATTGTCTGAATATTTGATGAATTAGTAAGTATTGTATTTTATCCATCTTTTATTTTCATCGTTTATTTTCTTATATTATTTGTCTATCTAATATATCGTTCATTGACATATACCGATCTAATATAACATAAAAATATAATATTTATATTTATTGTTATATATATATATATATATATATATATATATATATATATATATATATATATATTCTTTCTTTTTGAATATGAACAAAAATATGAAAACACACTTTTCCCCTGAGGAGATCTTAGTTTTCAATAACTACCGATCGAAACATCGTCATGTAAGTATCGCGTCTGTAAATATCTGTTAAAACAATATATATATATATATATATATATATATATATATATATATATATATATATATATATATATATATATATATATATATATAATTAATTTGAAAACTGGATGTGACATCCTTTTGAATCGTACCGCGGTTTCACCCAGAGAGGCTGGCGTTTTACATTTTTAAAAAGCCTAAACTCAGTGGAATCTTCAGCGTACTGAATGAGGTCAAGAAAAAAATTTATATTAGCTTTCACTCCTCTGCGAGCGAGCACGCTATTGATTTCTTGTCAATATAATTTGACAAACACACACTATATATATATATATATATATATATATATATATATATATATATATATAAAAATTTCTTTCAGCATAACGGAACAAAGATTTGTACATACTGGGTGTGGTCTTGGTCTCTACGGTTCACTCAAAATGTTAGCTAAAATTATTGATTAAAAGTACAAAATGTTGTAGTTTAATTATTTGTAAATTAAAAAAAAACAACATATCAATTAAATGTAAGGATTTATCTATATAAGTCCAGTTAAATCGTAACAAGCAGTAACACACAATAAAGTATTTAGATATTCTATAGAAATACTCTCCGAAGTTCGAAAACACATGGCTATACAATCATATATAATAATGGAAACAGCAATTTAGTATATAAACCACTATTTTCTCAACCGAAACACATTGTTATAGCTAGATTAAGTAAATATATTAATAATTAACCTGCAAATCTCGATAGAATGTGTTGATATATACCAGGTAATATAGCGTCACATCTTATGTAGATAACGGTATATTAATCCATTTTAACATTGATAAATCCATGGAAGTAATTTTTATGTTGTTTTTTTTTAAACTAGGAAATCTTTGCGATTGTTATTGCTGAAGAACGTCGGATTTTTTATTATTAGAGACCGGATTTTTTGGAGGGGGCAAATAAAGGACCACTGTCTTAATCTTATTAATATTGCCTCCCTTTTTTCGATTTCGCCTGTAACATGATCCGCGGTACTTATTTTCAACTTTTGTACCTTTGATATTAATTTGGGCTACTATTCTGATTTAATTAATTGTAATTTATCGTAACTGTATCATTATATGTGCAATAATAAGGAAACGCTCACTTTTGTTCGACTTTTCGATTTGTGCGGAGCACTGTTTTTATTTCAAAAAAAAGAAAAAGAAAACTACCATAACACACGAAATTCTTATTGGAAACGCGTTATTTTCACGGTATTATTGTATGTGCAATATTAAGATTTTTTTTATTTTCGTTAGACTTTTCGATTTGTGCGGATAACTATTTTATTTAAAAAAAACAACAACAAAAAAAGAAAACGGTCATAACACACGTTATTCGTATTAGAAACGAGTGGTTTCAACTGTATTATTATATGTGCAATATCAAGAATTCTTTTGTTATTTTTGTTCGACTTTTCGATGTGTTCGGAGCAGTGGTTTTATTTAAAAACAGAAAACATCCACAACACAGTCTAACTACACAAATTCGTATTGGAAACGTGTATGCGTGTATGTGTATGTATTTGTATACATATGTATGTAGATATGTATATATGTATATGTATATACATGTGTGTATGCATGTGTGTATATATGTATGTATATTTATGTATATATATATATATATAAATATATATATATATATATATATGTATTTATGTATGTATATCTGTTATGTGGATATGGGTATATATATATATGTATATATAAATATTCATGTATTTCTGTGTTTATATCTAGATATGTATAAGTATATGTATGTATCTAGATATGTATACATATATAGATATATGTGTATATGTATGAGTGTATGCATATATCTGGATGTGTATATATCTATATATGTGTATATATGTATTGTGTATGTGTATGTATGTATATATATATATATATATATATATATATATATATATATATTCTATTATAAATTGTATTATTTAAAAAAAATTGTATATATGCACTATAGGCAAATAGCGTCGCCAACCCGCAGTGCCTAGCGTGGCGACGATGGCAAACACCCCTGAATGACAGTCACCAATAAGGTGTCGGAAAACAGAGAGGGATGTCTCCTCCAAAAGTTATCAAACACCTTATTAAAGGTGAATGAATCTAAATATTTAAGTAATCTTAAGTTAAGCTAACCTATAACTTCTCATGACTTTAGATTAGTCCATTATAGTTTGTATAAATTAAAAAAATGTTGTAAAAAAGCTACCATCAAATTTTACCGATCTAAGAACTTAAATTTAAAAAAACTCTAACTTATATATACCAATGTTGAATTCACTACCATAAACTGTTTTTTTGGATTTAATCGTAAACAATAATCTTACTTAAAACAATAATAGTTATCCACATTAATTAAAGGCATAAAAGTTGTACAATTACAATATTAATTAAATCATAAGATGTTCAAAACAAGGATTAAGGATTATGAGATCCCTCTTTGTTTTGAACATTTTATGATTTAGTAAATATTGTATATTGTACAACTTTATTTTCATCATTCATTTTTTGTATATATATATATACTAAAACTTTATTTTTATTTATTTATTTTTTAATGCAACTTTAATTCCTATATAATTTTATTGCTAGCTACTATATTGCAGAATGGTTCTTGGGTGTAGTATTTAGATAGTATTATTATTATTATATATTTTTTTATTATTATTGTTATAATTAATGTTATTTGATATGCAAATTATCATATCATACGGTAGATTTAAGGGTAATATATTATTATTATTATTATTATTATTATTTTATTATTATTATTATTATTATTATTATTATTATTATTTATTTATTTATTTATTTATGTATATATTAGTGAAATTTTAAACTGAATTATTTCGACACTTGATTATTTGGGAAATTGTAGTTTAATCAGTACCATTAGAGAGCCATGAATATTATAACTGTCCTGTTTTTAAATCTCCGAAACAGTATATGGTAAACAGCTGATAGACGCTTAAGGTCTCCTGTTTTTGTTTCACTCTTAGATACTTAGCCCCCTTTTTATTTTTTTTATTTACTTTTTTTTTACTTATTAATTTTCCAACGAAGGTTAAGTCTGCAATATCTTGGATTTAGTTAGTTTATCTGGGAATTTAAACTGCATATATATATATATCATAAAATTGAGGCACACGCCCAAAAGCACAGAGGATACAAAATATATTAATAAAAATAAAAGTCAAGACAGATTTTCTTTTTTATTTTATTTTTCATGAATATATTTTTTTGTTTTGAGATCATTTCGCTAGAACCTTGTCAAGCAGAGATATTTTGTAGTAGCTGTAGCAGTACCTGTTGATAACCCCAGAATGGAAATGGGACGACAATGTTGTTGTTTTTTTATTACTGATCTCATGTGTTTGAATATGGGCAATTCCGTGCAGCGCAGAATGATAAAAATTGGGTAGTTCATATTCTTTTAAAGCATCTTTTAAGAAATTTAACATAACATTGAGGCAAAGGCACAAAAGCACAGAGGATACAGAACATATTCATAAAATAAAATAATGGCCTGAATATCTTTCCCTAGTAGTTATTTTTCTTTCCTTTTCTTTCTCTCTATCTCTCTCTTTCTCTCAATCTATCTATCTATCTATCTATCTATCTATCTATCTATCTATCTATCTATCTATCTATCGTGCAAACGAACTCAATCTGTGCCATCTGTTTTATGTTAGAATAACACTTTATAAAACTAGATAAGCGTCCAGTGTTATCTTTCAGAACCGAGGCACACAGAACAACAAGACGAAATCCGGGTACCCACCCGCTAAGGTAAGCAGAAATGTAACATTTCCGATTTGCAGTATCTAACAGGAGACCGGGTGTAAGAATTATCACCAAGAGTGGAAAAAAACGGCCAAATAGTTGATTTTCTAGTCTCGGAAGATCACAGGGTAATCAAGAAGGTAGAAATAATGAAAAAGTACATGGAACTTGCCGAGGATCTTAAAAGAATGCAGAACACAGTAAAATATTTAAAAAAACACATAAATGATTAAATAAGTATAGTTTTAAAAAGATATACAAACATTACACCAATCCAAAAGAACCGAAACTGTCCCAGGAGATATGTAAGAAAAGACCATAGTTTTATACCACACTTTCACCCTTAAAAATGGTGGCACCAGAATTGGTAGGTTGATCACAGAATGGTTATGAACTATCAAGGAAGATTGTTGGATGGAGATGAAGCGGACAACCCAGATCTCCACTTTAAGGGAATGGAGGGCACTACAATCCTAATGAGGCTTATTCCTATTGAAATTTGAGAAAAGTCAGTCAGCGAAAAATCAATAGGTAACAACTGCTGCAGGCACGCGCAATAATTTGCTACAGTTATCGAAAGAAGCTAAAAGTACTGGAAATCTGGGTAGACTTGGTGTTACACAGATCCCAAGGAAAATCACCAGCTTTTGCCAGTGAACGATCACAGGTAATGTTACATGACACTTGAAAATTAAAGTCTCTTACGCTTCTAATTATACGAAAGCAATACGAAAGGTTATGAAATTATATGAAAAGTCTCGAAGCGTTTTCAAACTTTCTGAACACGTTTTTAACGCACTTTTTAACACTCATTTTAAAGCACATTTAGTAGGCACTTTTAAGCCTTTAAACTGTCAGTCTTGTTTAACATTTTATATTAAACATTTTAAACATTGTTCGTTAAGCATATAAAATTAAACATGGTACACTTTTTCTTTCGGTTTTAGTTCTTTCA
>OY744545.1:43491118-43503618 GCA_963556195.1 Sepiola atlantica
GATTTGAATACCTCAATCTCCCATTTTAAAAAATAAAAAAAATAATTTGGGAATTAGGTAAAATGTGTGGGACGGAGGTGAAGACGGAAAATAGGAAGTGACGTTATATGGATAGATACAGTACTGTTTTAGGGGATAAGAAAAAAATCAGATCTCGGAAGAAGAGACCGCAGAGACAGCCGGGTGAAGATGTGTAAGGTCATTCATAGTTAAAAGCTCTGTACCCCTTTTTCCCCTTTCTCCTCTCTCTCTCTCTCTCTCTCTCGCCCCATCCTTCCTGAATAGAACAATGTACACATACATTGCAATAAAATAATTGTGTCTCGTTTTTTTTACAAACAAAATGTGTTATGAAATATAGTGAACGCTATCGGGTTAAGGTGACAGCATGCAAATAGAATGATCTCCATAAAACAAAAAAATATCTTGTCCGGTAGCCAAATCTGCCAGAAGCGCCACAAATGGCAGTACCGGCGTAGCCAGCGTAACTGCGTTCGCACCCTTGGTCGGGGGGGGGGGCTGATGAGAACAGGTTATAGCACGTGCAATCGCACGTTGTACATAGAGAACTGTATACAGCAAAAATAGCAACCAAATCAGATTTTCGAAAAGTAAGAGGAAATATCGGCCAGTATTTTCCCGACCACATGATACCCTTATCCTTGAGTGGCATCTGGCCTTGATTAGTAAAAATGATCACCATTTTTAGCAAGAAAAATATCTTCTCATGTTCAATAGGATTGTGATACAATGGAGGCCGCGAGGATAAAAAGGGACTCATCGACAGAGACAAAAGAAAATTCGGGAGTGGTCAGTAATGAAGGCCGCGAGGATAGGAAGTAACTCATCGACAGAGACAAAAGTAAATGCGGGAGTGATCAGTTTTCATTGTTCAGGACAGGTGACTCAGAAAAAATACCGGACACGACATTTGGGGGTGACGGCGTTTTTCGACAGTTGGGTAGGTTAGTTTTACGACAGTTTGACGACAGTAAGGTTTATGACAAAAAGTGAACGAGTTTGGGTTTCGGAAAGAAGCCGGGCAGTTAGGATCGAACCTCCCGAGAGAGCGGATCGAACCGGGAAAACGATGAGATGAGCTGACGACTTGAGCAACGACAATGGGGGTCTCGACAGTCCGCGACGGTGTCACACACACTCGTAGTTAAAACTAAATCATACACAACGTATATGTGTTTGTGGTCTTTCTCGAGAGTTGTGTTTCTTTTATTTTACAGGATTCAATGATGGAGAAATCAATCTTACATCAATCTCTTACCTCTGATCTTAATGAAATATAACCGATGACTAAACGAGAAACAATTTTGTAAATAGCAAATATTTTAAGACCGCCTAATGAAAGATGAAGTCCAAATTTTTTTTTTTAATGTTCGTCTTCCTCCCACAACGGTAAGATCTGACAGTGGGATTAAAAAGCCATCGCCTTAGACGAAGAGCACTCTGACCTACAAAAAATGGTTGGGTAACGCCGTCGGCATTCACCGGTATAGGCGCCTCGGGCGATTAGCAATAAACTTACCCCTTCTCATATGGTGAGAAGGTAAAGCCTGGGAGGATGGACCTCCGAGAACTGCACAGAACTATCCCTCAGACCGGCGAGAATCAAGGCCCGAAGGCTAAGACGGTACTGGTCTGTAGGGTTTAGTATCCATCAGAACAGATACTATACTTTGATTCTAGCCAAATTATTTTCATCTATTAACTTCAGATATATAATCTTTATTATCATAGACCGTGTTAAGAATAACACCCATTTCGCAATGTGTTTGATTGCTTTGAAATAGTTCGGTGTCTTATCACGTGTTCATTAAGTTTTAGAATGTATCTGATTATAAAGACCTTGTTCTGGGACCTATATTCCAGCCAGTGTTGCAATAAATTGATATTATCATTTATACGACTCGTTATCTGTGATAGCTCACTGACACCAAAAGGTGGTGTTCCCTAAGTCTATGCGCCAACAAGTCTCTTCAGATGTCCAGCACTCTGCTTCTTTGCATAAAATCATTTGGTGTTCTTGAAACAGCTGTTTACAATTGATTTATCGCTGATAAAGGCTGTTAGCTTTCTCTAGAATTTGAGCAGGAATAAACATTCCTAGAATCCCAATCGTGTCCATGTCCTTCCAATGGATGTTTTGATGATGCTCCCCAGCTCGACCATTCCATCCTCTGTGCATCTTCACGACTATTATCTGAAGTGCCAACCGATGCTCGTTCCACTGCGTCCATGTAATGGGATTGTTCTTATCTTCTCTTTAGTTTCAGTTCTCTCGGTGTCATGTAATGTTCGTTCTATGTTTCTAGTTGTGTGAACGCTGTGTTGTTCTATTTCACTTTATCTGTGATATATCGGGGGTATTTGGTTATGCTTGCTGGTGTTGTCATCATTGTCGGCGTTGTGTAGTGTAATACTCTCTTTGATTCCAATGTCTCCTAGTCATTTTACCAGGCTTTTCGGATATATGCCTAGTTCTATTATTATTTGTACTCACTAGGAGTTCTCGCACAGATCATCGTCAGTGATTGCTCACCGACAACAACCAGTGGTATTTCCTGGAGTCTGAGTGACAACAAGCCTCCCCAGATTTCCAGTATTCTTCACCTCTTTTCGATAACGAAGCGGTATCGCAACAGCCTCTTACCATTGATTTCTCGCTGGTAAGGACGATTGGTCGTCTCTGGGATTTGGGTGGCAATAAGCCTCCCCAAGGTCCCACGCATTCTCCGCACTTTTCCAGTGATGGTCTGGTTTGTGCTGTCCCTCCTCGGTCTTCGCATCTTCCTCGACCCTCTACAAATATTTTTTTCGACCCTCTACAAATATTTTGTTGTTGTTGTTATTATTATTATTATTATTATTATTATTATTATTATTGTTATTATTATTGTTATTATTATTATTATTATTATTATTATTATTATTATTATTATTATTATTATCATCAGTGATCGATCACTGGCAATGACATGTGGTGTTCTCTGCAATCCGAGTTACAACACTCTCACAAGATTGCCAGCACTCTCCAACACTTTCAATAAACATTGCAAATCACTTTGTGTTATCGCAACAGCCCTTAACCATTGATTTCTCACTAGTCACGATCCTTTGTCTTCTCTGGAATTTGAGGGGTAATAAGTCTACCCAATGTTCCAGCACTTTCCGCACAATTCCAGTCGAGATATGTGTGGTGCTCTTCGACACCAGTCATTTCATCCGCCCTGACTCTTCATAACAGTTTTGTGTGGTACCAGCCTATTCTAGTGTCACAAAATGCATGTGTGTATGTCTGTGAAGTTGTATGTATGACGAGAGAGGGTCGTCAGTTTTGGGAATTTCGGACATTTTCCACTGCCCTGTGCGATGTTCTTTCTATATGTGATGTTGCTTTCTACATGTGATGTTTCTTTCTATATGTCATGTCCTTTCTATATGTGATGTTGCTTTCTATATGTGATGTTGCTTTCTTCATGTGATGTTGCTTTCTATATATGATGTTCTTTCTATATGTGGTGTTGCTTTCTATATGTGATGTTGCTTTCTACGTGTGATGTTGCTTTCTATATGTGATGTTCTTTCTATATGTGATGTTGCTTTCTATATGTGATGTTCTTTCTATATGTGATGTTCTTTCTATATGTGATGTTGCTTTCTATATGCGATGTTGCTTTCTACATATGATGTTGCTTTCTATATGTTGGGTTGCTTTCTATATGTGATGTTGCTTTCTATATGTGATGTTGCTTTCTACATGTGATGTTGCTTTCTATATGTGATGTTGCTTTCTACATGTGATGTTGCTTTCTATATGTGATGTTGCTTTCTACATGTGATGTTGCTTTCTAAATGTAATGTTGCTTTCTACATGTGATGTTGCTTTCTATGTGTGATGTTGCTTTCTACGTGTAGTGTTGCTTTCTATATGTGATGTTCTTTCTATATGTGATGTTGCTTTCTATATGTGATTTTCTTTCTATATGTCATGTTGCTTTCTATATGTGGTGTTGCTTTCTATATGTGGTGTTGCTTTCTATATGTGATGTTGCTTTCTACATGCGATGTTGCTTTCTATATGTGATGTTGCTTTCTACATGTGATGTTGCTTTCTATATGTGATGTTGCTTTCTACATGTGATGTTGCTTTCTATATGTGATGTTGCTTTCTACATGTGATGTTGCTTTCTATATGTGATGTTGCTTTCTATATGTGATGTTCTTTCTATATGTGATGTTGCTTTCTACATGTGATGTTGCTTTCTATATGTGATGTTGCTTTCTCCATGTGATGTTGCTTTCGAATTAAACCATCTTCTGTGACCGTTTAGCGTTCATTGGGTTCCGCATTCAAGAATTTTTCTTGAGATTGCCGTTTGCTGTGTGGCCTCAATCTTCCCTTTTATTCCAATTTCTTCAAGTCTTTTTCCAGGTTTTATTATTATTATTGTTAGTAGTAGTAGTAGAAGTAGTAGTAGTATGACTATTATTATTTTATTTTTATTATTATTATTATTATGATGATTATTATGATTATTATTATTATTATAATTATTATGATTATTATTATGGTTATTATTATTATTATGGCTATCATTATTATTATGATTATTATAATTATTATGATTATTATTATTATTATGATTATTATTATTATTATTTTTATCATTATTATAATTATAATGATTATTATAATAATTATTAGTATCATTAAACCCTAACCCTAACCCTAACAACAACAACAAAAAAACACGCAAAACATTATCATCATAGGACGCAGCACCGTATCAAAATTGTCGTCTGGTACAAATCGGCTCGTCAACTCTCGGGCGTTTGCGTAGGACAGCCGAACGCTTCCGAGTCGAACCTCACGAAAACTGGGTCAGGATCGATATCAGTACCATGCTCTCAATTTTAAAAGTCGAATTACTTTACGATTTTATTCGAAACTAATATTACTACCAATGTTTACTAAATCTACGCAATTTTCTGTATTTCCATTTTTTATCCTAAATGTTTGAATGTTCTTATTTTTCTTTATATTCGTTTATTCAGATGATGTAGATATTTTGCCAATACTATTTGTATTGTTATGACTAAACTCATCCTAAATTTATTGTTATGACTACACTCATTCTAAATGTATTGTTATCTTAATACGACATTTTTCATCGTCGTTTATTTATTTATTTTGATTTTGTTTTGTATTTTCGCTAAGGTGTACGCTCCATTTCTGTCAATTTTGAACGCATTACGCGAGAAGTTACTGAGCAGCGATCGTAAAATGATATTCTCGAATTAATAATTAATAACTTTTGCATCAACATGTCGACACGTGTGTCACAATATTGGCATTCGATGTCAGGCAAAGGAAGAAAGGAAGGTTCGAATTATCAATAAAACCGATACCCTCCGCAAGGAATTTATTTCATCTCACTGTTTAAAACAAGAAACATGTATATATATATATATATATATATATATATATATATATATATATATATATATATATATACATACATATATATATGTGTATACATATACATATACATATACATATATATACATATACACATACACACATATATATATACATATACATATACACACACAGACACATATATATATACATATACATATATACACACACATATATATATATACATATATATATATATACAATAGACAATGGTAGTTTACTTGAAGCATTGCTGGGGATCGTAGTAGTATGTTTAAGAAGGCTGAGGGCAATTTGGTTAATTCTCTATATAAACGAATTTTTCCTTTGGTGTTTATTATTATTGACAAATAGAAGGATTTTCGCGGAATATTAAATAAATGATTTTTAATAATCATCCGGAAAACACACAAACAGCCAACTCCACATTTACTGTTATGTAAGATTTTATGAAAAAATAAATAGTAAGTCCCATTTTGATTTATTATTTTGTTCCTTCCAGCTTACAACCTACCCAGCACTTTTCATTGTCCTCAGCCTTCTTAAACATACTACTAATATATATATATATATATATATATATATATATATATATATATATATATATATATATATATATATAACATTTGTTTTTGGTTATTATCTATGTAAGTGTACGTTTCGTCTTTTATAATCAAGTATTTTTCCACTCAAATACCGACGTCCAGAACCACTCCGCCAACGCTGAATAGCGAATAAACAGTGATCATTTTAACACTTTATCTGACGGCTTCACGTCATAATAGCGTTCAACAATTAAAGGAACGATGCACATGTAGCTAGCGACGTCATGCTGTGTTAATACAACATTTATATATATATATATATATATATATATATATATATATATGTTAGTAGAGAATGGTAGTTTGCTTGAAGCATTGCTGTGTATAGTAGTAGTATGTTTTTTAAAGGATGTGGGCAATGCAAATTCCGGGTAAGATGCAAGTTGTAAGGAACAAAAACAATAAATCTGCTGTTTTGCTTTGGCAGCCATTTTATTTTGTCAGATTCTCTGCATAGTCGGGGAATTCTTCTGGTATTGATTATTTTTGACAAAGAGAAGTTTCTTTTCCCGAAATATTAAATAATGATTTTGTAATCATCCGGACATAACACAAACAGCTAATAACACTCTTGCTGTTATGTACGATTTTAGGAAACATAAATAGTACGTCATATTTCGTATTTGATTTATTGTTTTTGTTCCTTACAACTTGCATCTTACCCGGAAATGTGCATTGCCCACAGCCTTTAAAAAACATACTACTAATATATATATATATATATATATATATATATATATATATATATATATATATATATATACATGCTTTGTTTGAAATAAGAACTAAATAGGAAACAAATTGATATATATATATATATATATATATATATGTATATATGTATATATATCAATTTATATGTATATATATACACACCCACACACAAACATATATATATATATATATATATATATATATATATATATAGAGAGAGAGAGAGAGAGAGAGAGAGAGAGAGGGAGAGCGACACAGAGAGAGAGAGACTGAGACAGAGAGACAGACAGACATATATCATGTTGGAAAGAATGTAATGTCCTATTCTTTATTGCAACCGAATAGCACCAAGTGTTTATTTATGAACTGTTTATAAAAACGAAGTAAACAAATACCTCTGTTAAGGTCTTTTCTTGCAACTATATGTGTAAGTATTTCAAAAGACTATCATGTATTACTGATTTAACTTAAAGTAAATGGTTTTGCTAGTAATTTAATTGTGATGAATGAAAAAAACATTCGCTTTTATTCATTTATATATATATATATATATATTTATATATATATATATATATATATATATATATATATATATATATATATATATATATGCGTATGTATATTATATTGACTACCTGGTAAACAAAATGTATCAATTTTAAAAATATTTAATTAAATGCAATGTGTCGTGTATTTCGAATCCCAAATCTAGGTTGAGTTCATTTGAGTAAAATGAATATAGTATTCTATTTCATTGACACCATCTCAACGTTCATTAAGTTAAGGAAATATGTAGAATTAACATATGCACCTGGAAAGGTATTGCGAACAATTTATTCTATGATGAAAATGATACATTTAATTGTAAGATAAAAGAAAAAGGAAAAGAAAACCACACTGATAAGAGAATGAATTTATACACACCCACACACACACATATATATATATATATATATATATATATATATATATATATATATATAGAGAGAGAGAGAGAGAGAGAGAGAGAGATTAGAATTTTTTTTTGATTATTTGAATTATTCGGTTTACTCCTCTTATCTTGTATTTTATACTCGCAACGTTCTGGCGGCCAATATACTCTCCGACGTTTTTCCAGATCCACCTGAAGACATTGTTGTTAGTTATGTTTTTTGCGTCCTTACAAAACTTCTATTCTCAAAATGATCCAAACTTTCACAAAATGTTATGTTTCATTTTCTAAAATAAACATAGCCTGGAAACAGCTGTAAAATTGTGTAATACATTTGTGTATACTATTTATTCAGAATATAATTTGAAAATGATATAAATAGTCAAAGGTATATATGAATAATTGTTTCCGGGTTTTTCAGAACTGTTACTAGTTCTCCTACGGTTATTGGTATACTATTGACTTTTATCATGTTCCGTCCAATTCTCTCGCAAGATCACTGCATTCACTGCGTTTTTCCGTATCCTTGATCTTTACCCTTGGACTGAAAAATCTTAAATTTTGCAGTTGTTTCTCCGCTTGTTAACTGTTATGACGTCCGGTCTCCTTACTCTGATCAGTTTATCTGTTTTTACCTCCATGTAACAAAGTATTTCGTGAATTTTGTTTTCCAGTACTGTCAACGGATTGTCGGTAACGTTTGTCAGTGTGTTGTTAAAATGCAACCCTGTGTATAGTTTACAGTGTACAACTTTCCACGCGCAGTCGTGTCTGTTTTTTCTATCATTTTTGGGATAGTGTGCTGCATTCACTTATTATGTAATTTACTGTTTCGCCCTTTTGTTCACAGTGTCTACATTTATAGTTTTCCTTGGTTATATCTATGTTAGTTTTGATGTACTTTGTTCTAATCGCATCGTTCTGTGCAGCTGTCAGTAAAGATTTTTTTTCTCTGTTCAAGTATCCTTTTCGTAGCCATGTCTAGTTTTTTTTTCGTGAGTGTTGTCATTCTTATATATCGTTAATGTAGTTATTTCTCTTCCCAATTTCTTTTCTTATCTTTTTTGTTTCGAGCTTCGCTGCTCCCTGTAGTGTTCATGTTTACAGTGTCTCTTGCTGTTGTAATTTTGCTGTGTTCTAGATTATTTATTTGAGCACTTTTGTCAATTTTTGTATAAAAAATTGTATACATCCTATATATATATATATATATATATATATATATATATATATATATATATATATATATATATATATATATAGGACCATATCCTTAACTAATAAACAGATCATTATGCATTTTGGAATATATATTCAAGGCAGCATGTTTAGTAATATGGGCAAATAATTTCTTTTTAAAACTTTATTATTTAAAAAGTGCACCCACCCTAACTTGAACCCTCCACTAAAATACTTTTAAAATAAGTTTGATACAAACAAATCAATCGAGATAAGAATTTCTATACACCCAATTCTGAGTTATATTAAGTAATACATTTTAAACGAATCGGTGATCAAGCGTGAGCGTCAATAATATGTATGTGCTTGGTAACATTCTAAACTAATGAACTTATCATTATGAATTATGGAATATTTATTCTAGGCAACAGGGTGAGTAACGCGATAATATTATTTTGTATTGTAAACTTTACATTTTACATACACGCACGCACAGGGGTTTTTAATTACCTACTAGACACCATCCTCGAGTGTATTCAGTCTCTTTGTACAAAGGTTTGTCAGGACAACCTGACATAAGGATACTTCACCCTACATGTAAACCATGACCAAATATTCAAATTAACATAGTATTTGCAACACAAATAAGATCCCCCAGCCAGGCCATACACTTGCTTATACGAGTAATAATGCACCTTCTCCTAGCGATGTTACCTCAATTAACACAATGCAGCTGGATACTCCACCATACTAGATGAATTCTTGTCCTGGAAGCCGGTCAGACGAAGAGACCACAAGAAAGAGATAATATGACATACTTAACTGTCAATTGGAGAGTGGAAAATTAATTTTCTGAACTTCTTTACTAACTCAACGTTTGAGAAATAAAGGATAATTTTAATAGAACATACGAATATCTATGTATCGCATATAGAGATTAAGTGTTAGTCACAAGAAGAGGCCCCTTAGATTTCTGAAAACTTCAACTGAAGTAAAATTAAACAAAAGACGGAATGATTATATATATATATATATATATATATATATATATATATATATATCAGTAGAAAGGGGTAGGCATATTATAAACCATTGTTTCGTATAAGTATTATTTTTTTGTTGTTGAGACAACTATTAAAGATTTGTGTGTTGAAATAAATAACATTTAGTTTAATCTAAACTTTCTAAAGTTAGAAGTTTCTTTGTCAAAGCAAATTGTTTTTTTCTTTTTTCTTTTCTTTTTCATGTTCATTTTAACACATTGTTATGGTTTTCTCAACAATAAAATAACGGATATCTGGCGATTTGTAAACCGGGTTCGAGCCCTCCGACCGACGCGAATTAACATCCTCTACACTGAAAATTGCTTAAGCATGGAACATCGATGTCTGTAGTAATAATAATTAATATTTACTTAACAATTATATATAATTATAGCCCCCTTTACATGGATTGGGTCACTCTGAGAGAATTTAATAACGAGCAGTAATACTGTGGCTTAAAGCGAGATTCCAACCCTGTTTGTTTTTGTAGTTGAATCACTGTGCTCTGTTCGCTGTACACGCTGATTTCGGCATTTATACATTTAAATCTATCCTAATTTCTATGCTAGTTCAAGTCGGCCGAGGTGTAAGATACTCGACTACAGTTGTGTGGACTTAACGGAGTAAATGTCTCATCGGACGTCACTTCTACAAGACCAGGAAGGATTCTTACGAAAAAAAAAGTTTAATACCTTTGATTTGTTTAAATCTCTGATGGAACTTGTGATACCGAGCGAAATTATTAGAAAAAAAATCAAGATGAAAAAAATAGTATTTTGATTTTAATAAAAATATTAGCATCTAACACATGTTTTTTTGAAGGTATTTTGTCTTTTTCTTAAAGTTTTATATATATATATAAATATTTTTCATCGTTTATTATCTATGTACGTATACGTTTCGTCCTTAATAATCGGGACTCATTAGCATAGAGATATGACTATTCACTACCGATCATGCGATTCGAAACCCCGGATTAGGAGTATTTTGCAACTCAAATCCGACGCCTTAACCACACGACCAATTTTAAATAGCGGATAAACAGTGATAATGTTAACACTTTATCGGCGGCTTAACGTCTGAGAGCGTTCTACTTTTTTTTAATGAAAGGAACGATGCATTTTAAGCTAGTGACGTCATGCTGTGTTAATACTACACTTACAGTGCTCTCTCTCTCTCATATATATATATATATATATATATATATACATGATGATTTTATTTACACAGACATGTACAAAATCTGCGACACTGGCATGTCGATGTTATCGATCAACAGTTACTATAAACTGAGATCTCATCAGGCAGAGTTAGAATCCAATCTTAACCTCAGATCATATTTGGAGAGACCAGGTTAAAATTCTCTGGATTACCACCCTATGGATATTTTTTACCTGGATTATTACCATTATATATATATATATATATATATATATATATATATATATATATATATATATATATATATATATATATATATATATATATAAAAATGCGTTCATTACATATAGGAAACGATATAAATGTTATTTCAAACGAAAGTGTAATCGACCAGGTAAATGCAATTTCACACTTAAGCGTTACGGACCGACAGACAGACCCGATGCGCTCATTCTTCACATTTAACGATGAAATACCATTTCGCTCTTAAGACTCACATATCGGCTTAAGCCCGCCATGGCATTTCATCGTTAAATGTGAAGAATTGTAGTTCTGTTTAAAGCGAAACAGCCATTTTCATCACAGAAGTCGCTTCTAGTTTTTCTCTACTCTATCGCTATGGTCATTGCCGGCATTCGACTGAGCTCCAATATCTGGTTCCCTCCTATAAAACATTCTCAGTAACAACTCATCTACAGGGTGGGCCAAAATAAGGGTCCTATCTTTAAATTTGAATAACTTGAATTTGAATAACTTCCACAAAATAAAAGTTAAACTCACCAAACTTTATGTGTGTGTAGACTGACCCTTCCGAGATTTTTTGAAATAAACAAAACAAATTTTAGCCGAAAAACACTTCTTAAAACTTACAAAAACTAAAGTATTGTTTTTACACTGTTTTGAGTTTTTTAAGCAAAAATAATGTTTTCTAAATGAGGGTACGTTCCTTAGGGCTAATACGGCTCATGCTTGCTTCGGAAGGGGTCCTTTACTTATTCTAAAAAAAAAATAAAAAAATCAATAAATAAAAAAGTTATGAATTTTTAAAAATAGGACCCTTATTTTTGCCCACCCTGTAGTTCCCCCCACCATAAAATAAATTATCCCCCCCTCCGTGTGCCTTAGACAAAACGAGACTTCGATGAACAGAGTGTCTTTCCAAGAATGTCCAATCTGTAGAACACAATACAACGGTGCTGATTCCCAGCTGACTACAAAATGGTAGTTGTTAAGTCCAATGTTAACAAATTCTTATAGAGCCATCTTCCCCAAAAAATCAAATTGTCACTATTAAACCCATCGTTTCTAATTCCCTCTACGTGTTGTTATCCTTGAGTGGCTTTCGGCCACGATAAGCGCTTACACATTAGTACCGAAAGCATGATAGACCTCAT
>OY744545.1:43508618-43563618 GCA_963556195.1 Sepiola atlantica
GTGTTAACAAACACCGTGCTCCCTTACTACCCAATACGATTGCTTTCTATGAATCTGAACATTATCACAGTAGCATATTATGCTAAACTTGCAATATTCTTCGTTTGACGTGGACGACAGTAAAGAAAAAAAAGAAGAAAAAAAAAGAAAGAGCAGCTTCAGCGTTAACCGCATAGATCGATCTTAACGCATTTTCAGAGAACTTCTGGCGGGAATATTGTCTCATTTGATAATGAACTTTCTGATTATATCAAGCATGCCAGCAAAAAGGATAACAATGGCCGACACAGATGTGTTTGTTAATCATAATTTAGACAGAAAATATCAAAAATCCTCATTCGGCCGTAGAAATTTATTACATTATCAAAAAACACCCTTTTCATAACTTTGAAGGAAGAAAAGATGATTTTGATTAGAATAAGAAAACACTAAAAACACTTTCTTCGCCCACCTTAAAGAAGTGTAGATGAAAGCATCCCATAACACATAGACGTATATATACTTCTTATTTGATTAATAAATGACAAACGGGTATCCGTCATATTTCCATCGTGCGATTCCTTCACAAGCGATTACTATTAAATATTAATGATCGATGAAATAGTGGCAAGCAGCAAACAAAATTCGATTAGAAATAATACAATAATGTATTAGTTGTGTTATTATAAGGTTTACTGTTCTCATCTTGGTTGTTGTATTCACAACGTTTCTACCGATGTAACCTCCGACCTTTACGGGTGAATCTTTCCGAACTTGAGAACCATCTAAACAAACTCGGAACCTTAAACTTAGAAAAAAAAGTGATAATGACATAAGAAAAAATAATAACATTCAAAATAATAATTGAAGCAAAAATTAATAATTATATTGGAATAATAATAACACTAAAGATAGGTAATAATAACATTCGAAATGATAACATAATGAATAGGTTATAATAACATTCGAAATAGTTAATAATAACACTAAAGATAGGTGGTAATAACATTAGAAATAATAACAGTAAAATAGGTTATTATAACATATGAAAAAGTACATAATAATATTATTATTATCATTATTATTAATAATAATAATAATAATAATAACAATAATAATAATAACACTAAAGATAGGTAATACTAGCATTAGAAATAATAACATCATGAATAGGTTGTAATAACATTCGAAATAGTTAATAACACTAAAAATAGGTAGTAATAGCATTAGAAATAATAACAGTAAAATAGGTTATAATAACATGCGAAATAGTACATATTATTATTATGATTATTATTATTATTATTATTATTATTAATAATAATAATGATGATAATAATAACACTAAAATAGGTAATAATAGCATAAAAAATAATAACATGATGAATAGGTTATACTAACATTCGAAATAGTTAATAATAACACTATAAATAGGTAGTAATAACATTATAAATAATAACAGTAAAATAGGTTATATTAAGATGCGAAATAGTACATAATAATATTATAATTATCATTAATAATAATAATAATAATAATAATAATAATAATAACAATAGCACTAAAGATAGGTAATAATAGGATTAGAAATAATAACATCATGAATAGGTTTTAATAACATTCGAAATAGTTAATAACACTAAAAATAGGTAGTAATAGCATTAGAAATAATAACAGTAAAATAGGTTATATTAAGATGCGAAATAGTACATAATAATATTATTATTATCATTAATAATAATAATAATTATAATAATAATAACAACACTAAAGATAGGTAATAATAGCATTAGAAATAATAACATCATGAATAGGTTATAATAACATTCGAAATAGTTAATAATAACACTAAAAATAGGTAGTAATAACATTATAAATAATAACAGTAACATAGGTTATATTAACATGCGAAATAGTACATAATAATATTGTTATTATCATTATTAATAATAATAATAATAATAATAATAATAATAATAATAATAATAACAATAATAATAATAACACTAAAGATAGGTAATAATAACATTAGAAATAATAACATCATGAATAGGTTGTAATAACATTCTAAATAGTTAATAACACTAAAAATAGGTAGTAATAGCATTAGAAATAATAACAGTAAAATAGGTTATATTAAGATGCGAAATAGTACATAATAATATTATTATTATCATTAATAATAATAATAATTATAATAATAATAACAACACTAAAGATAGGTAATAATAGCATTAGAAATAATAACATCATGAATAGGTTATAATAACATTCGAAATAGTAATAATATCACTAAAAATAGGTAGTAATAACATTAGAAATAATAACAGTAAAATAGGTTGTTATAATAACATGCGAAACAGTACATAATAATAATAATAATAATAATAATAATAATAATAATAATAATAATAATAATAATAATAATAACTAATACACACATTGGAAATAAACAAAAATGAGGTTAGCATTCAAAAGTAAATTTGGGCAAAATAAAGAAACCATGTTAGAGGCTGTTATCGTGAATTTGTATTATATTTGCGCCATTTTAATCATAATACATGCAAAATCTATTTAAATGTTGACTATTAAATTGCAAATAGATTATCCCTAATTATCCCATTATTGAAGGGATATGAAGTGTTTATATTGTAACGTTAAGCTTTCTAAAGTTAACGATTAGATAATGTTGTTTTCATCGCTGGTAGTATGTCCACATAATGCACGGACAACGCATGGCCGCCTTGTTAGTTTTTATGCCTAATCTAAATATTCGTTAGATTATTCGGAGTTATTCTTGATTGTTAGATTCACAACGTTTCGGCTGATGTAACATCTGGCCTTCTTCAGATGCATCTTCGCGAACTTGGGAACTTTCTAGTAGAAGATGGCGCATATGTTCGGCAACAATATACCGCTAAGTAGGTCTAGTATAGAATGAAATACAATATGGTAGCAAATAATCATAAATAATTAATTAGAGCAGCAGTAAAAATATAAAGGGCGGCGCGAGAGCGCTCCATCCCTTAATAGACTTCAAAAATAGCCTATGCTGGAAATCTCATTTCTTTGATCAATCATAACTCAAAAACCAAATTAGTTAAAACTTTGCACAACATTTTTATTTGATAGGTTCTATAAGTGTGTAGAATTTCAGCATCATTAGTCAAGGCAACCCAGAGATCCAGAAAGTTCAATCATGAAATCATGTTATCTGTGTGTACGTACGTACGTATGTGCCACCCTGTATCTCATCAACTATTTGATGGATTCAGCTGATTTTTGGCAGAGATAGAGGTTCTAGGGTCTAGTTGATGGCATTTTAATTTCAGTTTACCATATACCTTAGTTTTCCAGAAAATTCAAAAAAAACTTTAAAATGACCATTGTATTGAGGCATAGCCTTTACAAAATAAGTGACATTCCATGAAAAATGACAGTATACTGAAATCATATACCCTTAATAGGGTTAAGATGAACATTCATATACACTAAATGTACAAAAGAAAGGAAATTCCCAAATTTTTACACTTTTATTGTCATTAAGGGTATGACTACATATCAACCAAACCATTTTTTTATCACATTACTACAGTATAAATCTCTATGCATGAGTGGATGAAGTATGTGAGGTGCGCTAAAGAAAAAATCCCACCAGTAAAATACATAGCCCTGTTGTGCTCGCATACACTTAATGACACTAAAAGTGTAAACATTTGGGAATTTTCTTGCTTTTGTACATTTAGTGTATATGAATTTTCATCTTAACCCTATTAAGGGCATATGATTTCAGTATACTGGCATTTTTCATGGAATAATAATAAATCTACACGTCTAGAAAAGGTTAAGTATACTGTAAATTGAAAACATGGACCAATTGCATAATGATTAAAAGCGTTGGTTAAGAATTAGTTGTAGCTGGCAAAGGTTGGAGTTCAATCCTTACCTCAAGCAATAATAATTAAGAATAACATCGTTTGTATCCAGACTTGGCTGAGGGAATAAGAACAATCAACGTCGTGGATTAAATAAAAGGTCTAGTTTGAAATTCCGTCCCAAGTTCGATATCTGAAAAACGGCAGAGGTTACATCGACCGAAATAACCGCGATGAGAACAGTAGTCCGAATACTCCAAATGATCAAAATGATCAATCCTCATCTAAAAAACAGTCAGAAATATAAAAATAATCAATATAGTAATTATATTCTGCATAAATATAAACGTTAAATTATACACATAATGTAACACTATATAATAATAAATGTAAAATAAACCAGAACAGGTAATTAGGGTGAAAATAGATTTCTGATGACCTACTATACGGGCAAATACATTTTTATATAACTGTCTTAAATCTTAAATGAAGATTGGTTCTCCGTATTTGCTACATTCATATTTAACTCTTTCACGTAGTTCATCAGAAATTAATTGTATCTGTCTATTTGTTCTTGTGTATTTTGTATTTAATATTATATATCGTATCACAGCTTAAACTGCCCCTTTACTCTTTGTCTGTCTTGATTTTTTTTCTCTTTCTTTTCTTCAAACCTGTACATTTGCTTTTTTTTATACATGTGTGATGCTATTTCCCCTGTCAAAACATTATTTTTTAATTTGACTTTTACATAACAGATGGATCTATATAATATAATGAAACTCGGAAACGTCATATCGATTGAACGAAGCATTTTTCACTTTTTTATTAATCTTTATACTGCACACGTATAACAGTAATCATAATAACAATAAGAACAACAATAATAATAACAGTAATAGTTATACTACATCTTAGTGATAGTTATACTACAGCTACATTTATTGCTGCTACTACTACTACTACTACTACTACTACTACTACTACTACTAATAATACGAATTCATGCTATTTTATGATAAAAAACTATCGTCCATTAATGAATACAGGATTAACAGCTATTTTAATAAAGTTATTTTTTTAAAAGCTTTTAAAACTGACCTTCACCCCTGACCTGAAATGGAAGAATTACATCAAATACGTTGCCAAGATCGCTGGAGAAATAGTTGGATCATTCTACCGCTCCAGAAAGTATCTCACTCCTGAATGCAATCGTCTACTTGTATATTCTACCTGTAAAAAAAAGCAATCTGGGGCAAAAAAAACCCCGGAAGACGAGCAGTACAGGCGAATGTATTTATTATGCGCGCACGTGGCCAACGCTGAATATAACACTTTTTTTTCTCACCGTAAAACTGTAAATACACGAAAATAAATCAGTCTTACAAACATGTTCTAAGAAACAAAACAAAGAAAATTGGAAGAAAGCGAAAACTTAAATAGGTTCAGAGAACTCTGCGTTGCTTACCTCTATTTTACCAAGCTATTTGTCCCAGAATGACCAACGTCTAACGCAAGCTCATCGGACGTCCGAATTCCATGCTGGCTAGTTTGAAAAAAAACCCGCTTCTGAGCAAGCAGTGTTGAGGCAAGCAGTTCCCCGTGCGCATGTCTTTTGGAAGAGGACGGTGCTGAAAACAAAATGTCCCCTTCCTGAATTTTGACCGGCTAACATAGAAAACTCTTGCATTCACACTACCGCTCCAGAAGGTATCACTGGTGATACCAGATCAGGCTGCCCTGTGGCTCCCTGAGACGAAATTCACCTACATTGACGTTTTTTTTGTTTTTTTTTTTTTGTTTGTAAAACTTAATTATGTTCTACAAAACCAAAACCAAAAACAACAGCCCCTCTCCCTTTCTCCCTCCCCTTTTTTATTTTTATTTTTCCTACCCTACTCCCGGTCCTGGATATGACCTTAAACTACATCCGATGGTGAGGTCCGGCTTACGGACTTTGGGGAATGTGGAGCCTCCTCTTAATTATTATTGCTCCCAGGTCCACCCTGACCCGGAGTGGTAGTACCTGTTAGGGTCCCAACTATGGGTTAAATAGAAACAGATATAAAAAGGGGAAAGAAGCAAAAAAGAGAAGAAAACAAGACCAGATTCGACATTAAATAACCCAAAAAGGGTTGATATGCCGTAAAACAAAACTACCAAACTACCAAACCAGAAGGTATCTCACTCCTGACACAACCCTCTACCTGTATAAGAGCCAACGACATCCTAAGATGGAGTACTGTTGCCACATCGGGGAAGGTGCTGCTCAGAGCACCCTTTCCTGCCTTGACAGTACAAAACCGACTTCGAAATCTAGTGAGCGATGTCCTATTCTCCCTACTACATCGTTCTCACAGAAGCGACATTGCTAGTCTTTCTCTACTCTCATTATTTTTATGACATGGTCTCGACTGAGAATGAATTTACCGCCCCCCCGTCCTTTGTAAAAGATTTACAACAAAAACTCGTCTAGCTACAACCACTGTCAATCAATTAATTTTCTCTCTCCCTCTCTGTATATAAAACTAAACGAAACTTTCATGAGAAAATGTTTCTTTTTCTGGAACTACCCGTTGTGGAACTCAATACCGCAGTACTGCTTCCGAGTAAACTCCAACATTGTCATTTGCAAGCATAAAATAAACAAATTCTCGTTAAGCTGTCCTCTTTAATAATAAAATTCTGCAAACTTCTATCTTTTGGGCTTTTGGCGAAGATCAAAGTGTAGTATCTGTTCTAATGGATACTGCATAGACTGGTATCGTCTTGGCCTTTTGGGCTTGATTTACGCCGGTCTATGGGACGGTCCTGTGCAGTTCTAGGAGGTCCACCCTCCCAGGCTTTGCCTTCGCTCTTTGGGGAGGAGTAAGTTTATTGCTAACTGCCTGAGGCGCCCCTACCGGGGAATGCCGACGGGGTTACCCAGGCAATTTTTAATAGCCAGAGTTCTCACCTTCCCGGGCGCTGGCTTTTCAAGTTCCACTTTCTCGACCCGACCTTGAGTCACATCTTACCTTGTGGGAGTAAGATAAAACTGGCCTTGTGTCTAACCTCCAAGCGAGAGGGTAAATAAATTACCAATCACTATGGTGTCGTCTCACCGTCCACCTGACACTCATTAACCTTCATCCTCGAGTAATCTTTCGGCCTTGATAAGTGGTGACTCCATAGTAAAAAAAGAACTATAAGAAACCTTTCCAACCACCGGTTGTCATGATTGATAGTACAATTTATGAGACTCCAACTTTCTAGACGTTCAGCCTGACATTCTCGGACAACATGGATTGGAATGAATACAGAGAAGATACTGCCAAATCTGCAGCAAAAAAACGTAGGTTATCAAGGGCTGGAAATTGAAAGACAATGCGGGAACTTTTAGGTTAGAACCACTTTTTATTTGCACCGTGTTTAAGGGGAAGAGGCTAGTAAATTTCTCACACATGCCAGTACTTTATATCTCTATATAACAACCATTTCCCCGTGCATTGAGTCATGTTGCCATATCTGAGCTGGTGCACCCACCACTAGCATCTTCCGCTTGAACACGGTGCAAAAGAAAAAGAGTTTCTAACCTAATAGTTCCCGCACTGTCTTCCAATCTCTAGCCCCTGTCTCATCGCCGCACATTTGCTTGTTTTACGACTTCTTCAACGAAAAGTGCTCCGAATCGCGTAATGCACTTGTACCCCTCAACAAAAATACACCCGAGTCCCCCGAATATAACGAGTCACATCGTGATGGAAGCAATAATTACACGATTTTTGTCACCTTTTATTTCTTCATTCGGATTTATTTTTTAATTGCGTGTTTGATGTTTGATCCTTTGAATATATTTCACGAGCATTACTACATCTTCTTTTGGAGTGAATGATAAAAAGGCTTAGGGTCTGCTATTTTCGGATCTTATTTCCTCCATGTGACGAACCTCAATTTTTTCTGCTTACACTTTTTTTTGGTATGTATTTATCTTTGACTTTATACACATTTACATATCTTCCCTCTCTACATGAAGCCTACCACTATATATATTTCTCATAATTTATAGACTTTCTCGTCTTCTTTCATTTTTTGCATTTTTCCGTTCGCACTTGACAAAGCCCATATAACATTTGGGCGAAACGTTGAGCATTTTAGGTCTTCCGCTTATTCCATCTAAATTTCATATATATATATATATATATATATATATATATACAGACATGAGGGAAGTATATAGACACCAAAGATAAATAGTACGTGTCGAATGTTTCTGCTTCCTTAGTCGACGGCCAGCACTTGGAGCCGTACACAGCAGCAGTAAATTTGTAAATATCGATATTTTATACCAATTCACCTGTTCTTTCTTCAGATCTAAATATATCTATCATGTATCGTGTATCATGTATCGCAATTATGTATCGCTTATGTATCAATGTACCATGTATTATGTATTATGTATCATATATCATGATATTATGTATCATGTATCATATTATGTATCATGTATCATGTATTATGTATGATGTATCAATTATGTATCGCAATAATGTATAAAACATTATGTATCGTCTATCATGTATCATGTATCATGTATCATGTATCGCAATTAAAGTATGCCATGGACCAAAGAAGCATTAGAATTTTCAGAGTTTCAGAGAAACTATGATATATTTAATATGAAGGTAGACTTAATCATTTACCGCAAACCTCGGGAGTTAACTTTCAGCGTTTGACGGAGTCATTACACAATTAATTGGCGAGGGAAACTAACCACTATTTTCTTGCTTCAGTCTACCAGGACAGTCTGACAGCAGTCTTTATTATTAATGATAATAAGTATGGTTACTTGTCTTTCTAATGGCTTTGTGTATATTATTTCATACTATAAGTATAAAATATATGTATATGCATGAGGGAATGTTTGACGTGGTGCTGTATGTTATGAGATGTGACATTAAACAATTATTCTTTATTACAGTTTTTTTTTTAAAGATGTTTTAAAAATATTTATTCTTTTTTTACATTTTTTTCATAAATTTTTCTCTTTTCAACTAATTGTCTTTTTAAAACATTCGCTTTGTTGGCGACAGTGCTATCTGTAATCAGGCTGGCATGTTTTTGTTTCATTTCTTCGTTTCAGAAATTCATAAACATTCTTTCCTTTTCATCATCATTTTTGCGTATATATATATATATATATATATATATATATATAAATGCGTGTGTGTGTGTGTCTTTGTATTTTCATCGTGTGTATCATCTATTCTTTATAATGGCTTCTCTGGTTTTTAATTTACTGCCAGCAATATTTGTATCGAATATCTTTTCTGTATGTAACGGGAAGCCGTCAATAAATTATAACTTTATTTCCTTTGTAGTTTCTTTTGAAACATCTAAAAACTAGCTCGTCTTTCTATTCTTCACAATTATAAATTATTACTTATTTGTTCGTTATATTTTTTCTAAGCTCTTTATACCCATATATATATACATATATACACACTCGTTATATATATATATATATATATATATATATATATATATATGTATATATATATGTATATATATATGAGTGAGTGTGTGTGTAGTACGTGTGTGTGTGTATTATGTTTGCAAGTCTGTCATTATTCTGTTAGAATTAGCATTTGCATTGCAAAATGCGCAGATTAAATGGATGTATCTAATATAAGATACGTCCACTTAATCAACGCGTTTGACGATGAAAATACTAATTCAAACAGACACATCTCTATCAATGTATTTGTCGCTCGATTAGTTAGTCACGCTTCAGTTAAACATAGTATTTTTGTCACTTTTGCACCACTTTTTCTTCGTTAATCTAGGGTCGACAATAATGGATTTTTTGTCTCCATATCGCACGATCACAGGTAAAAACTGTTTTAAAGAAATAATTTCGCATGGGGGGGGTATGTCCATCGCCTCATTGACCTTCCTCTCGGTCGCTGTCCGGCGACTTTTTTATTTAAAAGCGAGTTTTGTAACGGATTGATATCATGACAACAGAACAGATACTATACTTCTCCAAAAGGGGAAGCCATGATTGGGAGTATGGTATCAAAACGGTCAAACATATATTACACTATCACCCAAAAGAGGAGGTAATACTTGGGAGACCAGTCTCATGTTAAAACTATCTTAGTTGTGATTCTCCAATATTTCCCTAGATCGACGCGATACCGTAGCAACTTCAGATGTCGTCATTGCACATGTGCTCAAGCAATGCAGCATTTTTAACACTTAAGTTTGAAAAACTGTTTATGTTAGTCTGTTACTTTTAATTAGAAAAAAAATCCCGTTAGATGTTCACGCTAAACTTTGAAATAGTACTTTCGTCTGTCTGTCAACTTAAGTTCTAAGTAAGATTTTCGTTGTTCTGTCACATGTAACTTTGAAATAGTATTTTGTTCGGTCTGTCACGGGTAAGGTTGGAATCACATTTCTTTCACCTGTCACGCTCATTTTTCAGTGACTTGTATCGATATGTCAAATTATTTTTCAAATACAATTGTCGTCGGTCTGTCAAGCTTAAATTTGAAATATGGTTTTCGTTGGTCTGTCACGTTTAAGATTCGCATTAAGATTGACTGGACCCATCTTAAGAATATCCGATAGATATCATGACAACAGAACAGATACTATACTTCTTCGAAGGCGGGAGCAATGCTTGGGAGTATGGTATCAAAACGAACAGACATATATTACACTATCCTCTTAAAAGTGGTGACAATGCTTGGGAGAATGATCCTATGAGGAACGAACAGATAATACACTAGCTAAAAGCACCAGGGTATGCCTGGGAGGATGGTATCATGACGAATAAATATATACTACACTACTTCCAAATGAAGAGGCAAAGCCTGGGATAATGGTCTTATAACAGTAGAACAGATACTACACTACCCTTAAATTGAGCATTAAGTACAGTAGTTTGAAATAGTATAGAGAGTACACTAGTGCATTAACTGATATGATAATAGAGTTTAGACTTCAGAAGATATATATATATATTAAATCCCCATTGGTTCTAGATTAGAAAGGTTATTACATAAAAATATAAATCTTCTTTATCATTCTAATGCTTAGTATTTTACAATATAATTGACATACTTAATTGTAGTGTGCACATACATACGTATGTAAATTAGATTGGTACGCCTAGAAAAGAGAGACGAACTTTCTCTAATTGCCCACAGAGAGATTAAAATAAATTATAGAATGGTAGAATCAACGTAAAGTGAAAGAGGCGATAGAAATGCATAGATAGCTAGAAGAAAGATTTGTGACTTCTTCTGTTAATTATAAATTACGGCCAATTAAAGAAGTAGACGGAGAGTGCGATTTCGGAGTGGGGTTTGATAATACATTTACGGCAAATAATCATATTTTGACCATTGTATCGAGGGCAAATAGAATGATCGGGTGGATGGTTAGGAATATTATTTCGAGGGAGACACATGCTGTGTTAAGGATATATAAAGCTCTAATAAGACCTTATATAAAATACTGCACCCAGGCCTGGGCTCCAGCGACTAGACATGGAAATTGGAATGCAATATTGAAACTGGAAGGCGTACAAAGAAGAATGACAAAACTAATAAGTAAAGTAAAGGAGTGCAGTTACAGGGAGAGATTGGACAAATAGGGATTGACTATTTTGCTGGAGAGAAGAATGAGATGTGATATGATTGAGACTTTCAAGATAATAAATGGAATTTTTAACTATGGTGGGCATTTTTTTAGTATTTCTCCTAGATCTGGAAGGTTATTGTCAAGGCAGTTTTCAAAAACTAGATCTGTTAACCAGTTAGGTTTTTTTTTCTCACACAGTAATATGTTTTTGGAATAAGTTGCCAGATCGGATTCAGAACAGCAATAGCGTGGATCAGTTTAACATTAGGTTGGATGAATTCAGAGAAAGTGGTAGGAGAAGAAATTGAGGGGGCACTTTTGGGAGTTATCAAATGAGATATTTAACATAATTTGATCTGGATATCGATACTGTACTAATAGTTTTGTTTAACAGTTAAATAGAGAAGATAGTTAAATGGGAGATGCCGAAGGAGGCATAACAAACAAATAAATAAATAATAAATAAAAGCAGTTAAAAAGAGATAGTTTCCAAACATAACTCAATCCCATAACTAAATTCTAGTTTAGCATATATTCTGTTTTATTACAGTATACAGAAAAAAGCATTAGATGAAACAATAGTTGTTGAACTCACATATAGTATAATAATCGATGTATATATATATATATATATATATATATATATATATATATATATATATATATATAGTCTAATGAAGCTTTGAGTCATAAAAAAAAAATGTAAAATGCAGTTTAAATTCCCAGACAAACTAACTAAATTCAAGATATTGCAGACTTAACATTCGTTGGAAAATTAATAAATGTAAAATATAAGTAAAATAAAAAAAAATAAAAAAAGGGGGGTTAATTATCTAAGAGTGAAACAAAAACAGGAGACCTTAATTTTAACACGGGGATCATCAGCTGTTTACCATGTAACTGTTTCCGAGATTTAAAAACAGGACAGTTATAATATTCATGGCTCTCCAATGGTACTGATTATACGACCATTTCCCCAATAATCAAGTGTCGAAATAATTCAGCTCAAAATATCACTAATATATACATAAAAAAATAATAATAATGATAAAATAATAATAATAATATATTACCCTTAAGACTACCGTATGATATAGTAATTTGCATATCAAATAACATTAATTATAACAATAATTAAAAAAATAAAAATAATAATAATACTATCTATACACTATATCCAAGTACCATTCTGCAATATGGTAGCTAGCAATAAAATTATAATCAAAGTTGCATTAAAAAATAAATAAAAAATAAAGCTTAAGTACCTTTGGTACCAGAAAAGTAAATAGATAAGAGGAAGGAAACCTAGCCATACAGATCTAAATACCCAATATATAGTCTAAAGAAGCTTTGAGTCATTAAAAAAAAAAATGTAAAATGCAGTTTAAATTCCCAGACAAACTAACTAAATCCAAGATATTGCAGACTTAACATTCGTTGGAAAATTAATAAATGTAAAATATAAGTAAAAAAAAAAAAAAAGAAAAAAAAAGGGGGTTAATTATCTAAGAGTGAAACAAAAACAGGAGACCTTAATTTTAACACGGGGATCATCAGCTGTTTACCATGTAACTGTTTCGGAGATTTAAAAACAGGACAGTTATAATATTAATGGCTCTCCAATGGTACTGATTATACATAATATATATATATAATACTTGTTATTGTTTATTTTTTATCTATGGACGTATACGTTTCGTCTCTTTTCAATCAAGACTCATCAGCATAGAAATACGACTATTCACTACCGGTTACACGATTCGAAACCCTGGACTACAAGTATTTACCAACTCCAGTCTAACGTCGCTAACCGCTAGGCCAGTTCTGAACAGCTTATAAACAATGATAATGTTAACATATTAACGGCGGCGAAGCGTACAGGCATTCAAACTACTATAAGTGAAGGAACGATGCATATAAAGCAAGTGACGCTACGCTGTGTTACTACTACCATTTTACAGTGCTCTACTTTTTAACGAGGAGCTTCAAATATAAAATATTTGTTATTGTTTATTTTTTATCTATGGACGTATACGTTTCGTCACTTTTTCAATCAAGACTCATCAGCATAGAAGTACGACTATTCACCACCGGTCACACGACTCGAAACCCTGGACTACAAGTATTTTCCAATACTAGATTTATTTACCCTCCGTTCCCCAGGTTGCGACATTGTTTTCCGCTCAGGTGTCAGAAAAGAATAATTCAAAATAGATGAATGTAAAAGGTATTAGTTTCCATTTAATTTCGTGATTAATTAATTATTTTTAAATAATTAATTCTTTTAGAATGTAACTTTTAAAATCCATTTTATTATATGATGTTGCTTTTTTATTTCCATAAATATTCAATAAATAGAAAACAAACATCACATGTAAGTTATGTAGAGGCGATGCACAGAGTAACACGGGAATTCTTTTCATAATTTTATTAATATAGAGACTACATCTCTAAATAGTTGATTATAAATATCATGTTATATGAATAAGGTGGACGGTCTGTAAGTGTATCCCTAGCATGTGAACATAGTAAAAAGGGAAAGGTAACTCTCAATGTTTTTTTTTACTTATATATATAAAAAAGGCAACCAGAATTGATCACGATTTTTAAGGTTCGTGTCTGACTTCTCATAATATTATAGTGTACTTGAAGAATACCCGCCCCAGCCCAGGACAAGTCAAATTAATTCCTTGAACAGATCTTTTTACACCAGTGTTATGCCCACTTAAGAGCATTAAAATAAATACTAAACCTTATGACTAGAATCCTTATTCGAATTTTGATCAAAATCCATTACATGATTTTGATTCTAGAAAATGTCTTAAATGTAACGCTTAAGCTTATGAGATCATAAGAATAAACTGAAGTTCGGGTAACCTTGCTTAATTGGGGTCTATTGACCATGAATCAATGCAAACCTGAAATATTTAGAAGGTTTCGCTCATATTATGCCACCTAGAAGTCATTTAAAATACCCCAAAAAACACTGAATACGAGGGAATATTGATTAATTAATGTTGAATATCTGTTGTCAAACTTAAACATGAATCGGAGGTATCTAAATTTCACGAAGTATTTTTACTCCATTTTTCCCACAAAATTAATTACAATAAATATAGCCTACATTACGGCAACTTACGTTTATTTTTAAGCAGTCAATCATGCACATACGAATATATGAACGTTTCTGACACAGCTTGGGTAGGTGTCCGTACCAGGCCGGGATACGTCTTGGAAAATAAGATCATATGTTGAGAAAATACTAAATGGTATTCTGTGTATTATTCTCCTTCTGTATATCGCATATACAAAATATATAAAGCAACCACCAATAAATAAATAAGACAAGATCAAAGAAGAAAATATACCAACTTTCCTTATGTGCAATATATATCTATTAATAACATTATTCACTCAAGTAAAAAAAAAAAACTGGTATGTATCGGTTTTTATTAACTCAAGCCATACGTAGACTTCTAAACAGATTTATTAGAACGTTGAATTTTAAAATGTTCATCCAAAAGGTTGAAATTCAACAACTAAGGTCCCTTTAAATTAAAACGAATTCTCGCAAAAAGGACAAAAACAGTAATATTTTCTAACACTATCTAATTAATAATTCAATTAATAAATGCGCTTACAATCTACTTTGTATTCATTTCAATTATTTTTTTTCTAAGATTCTGAAGAATCGATACTTTGGTTAAATGTAACCGAATAGTTTTACAAAATTCTGTTTAACATCCGGAAAATAAAGGTCGATATAAAAATATAAATTTAATCCATTATCTTGGAATTGGGATGTAACGGTGGTTAAGTGGATATTAACACAGTGAATTTGTTACTGTCAGTCTAAGTATGGTTCTGTTCAATCCTAGGAGTTCCACCTTCCAGGCTTTACCTTCTCTGAAAGAAGGTGTTAATTTATTGCTAATTGCCTGAAGAATGCCGACGGGAATGCTCATGCAATTTTGTAGTCCAGTGGGCGCTTATCCTAGTGCAATGGCTTTTCAAAACCACGCTTGACCTTGTGTCTAACCTCCTACGGAGAAGGTAAATAAAATACACCTACCCAACATTATATACATAGAGATTTAATATCTATTAGACGGTTTATGTAAACAAAAAAATGTAAATCACTGTTGTTACGTTAAAAAGGGATTGATATTTAAAAAATGAAACCTTCTTAACGTAAGACAAGTTTACATATGCTATGTGTTGGCAGCCATCTTGTATTTGTAACAAAAACTTGTGTTTAAAAAGAATTAAGTACTAAGTTTGCTGTCGTGAGGGCGAGTAAAACGAAAAAATGAATTGCTTGAAATAGAAAATATAGCATTACAGGCAACAAATGGAAATCTCTGTATTTCAATATGGCGGCCGTGTAGCGTTCATAATAAAGAAATATGAAAGGTCCTTATACAGGGTGGGCCAAAATAAGGGTCCTATCCTTAAATTTGAATAACTTGAATTTGAATAACTTCCACAAAATAAAAGTTAAACTCACCAAACTTTATGTGTGTGTAGACTGACCCTTCCGAGATTTTTTGAAATAAACAAAACAAATTTTAGCCGAAAAACACTTCTTAAAACTTACAAAAACTAAAGTATTGTTTTTTACACTGTTTTGAGTTTTTTAAGCAAAAATAATGTTTTCTAAATGAGGGTACGTTCCTTAGGGCTAATACGGCTCATGCTTGCTTCGGAAGGGGTCCTTTACTTATTCTAAAAAATAAAAATAAAAAATCAATAAATAAAAAAGTTATGAATTTTTAAAAATAGGACCCTTATTTTTGCCCACCCTATATCATTGATAATACAGCATTGAAAGTAATTGAATCTTGTAGCATCTCATATGTAGCATTCAGTAGAAACGACCGGGTTGTTTAAAAATTAGTAGGATGAGTAAATAATATTTGCAAGTCTAGTTTATACACATCTAATTAGTTAGGAGGGGATTTTTTTACTAATTTTCTTGGTCTATTTGTACAGATTTCTAGAAGTGTATCTTTCTATTATCCTAATTTAATAACAAAATAATAAAACACACACACGCACGCACGCATATATATATATATATGTATGTATGTATGAATAGATGAAAGGATAAAATAATCCGACGGTATGAAACTAAAATGGAATAAGCGGAGGATCTAAAAAGCTCAACGTTTCGCCCAAATGGGCTTTGTCAAGAGCGACGAAAAAAATGCAAAACATGACAAAAGACGAGAAAGTCTATAAATTATGAGAACTATATATAGTGGTAGGGTTCATGTAGAGAGGGAAGATATGTAAATGTGTATAGAGTCAAAAGAAAATAATAATAAAATAAAATATATATATATATATATATATATATATATGATCGGTCATTATGGGTTGAGCATTCTGGTAGGGGAAATAACGTTTTCGACGTAGCTTAAAGCAATACCGTGTCATAAGTCGATTTAAACGGTGGCAAAACTTCACGAATATCCCTTCGAATTGCTTTGGACACCACCTTATTGTCTATATCTGCCCCCTCCCCCAGCGACTACAGGCTGCCTGCAGACCCCAAAAGAAAGCTCCCGGAAAGAGATTTGGCTCCAATGAAGAAGTAATATAGAAACAGAGGCGCATTTTGAAGTCCAAGGATAAATCGATCTTCAAAAAAGGCATCTAAGTATAAGAGAAGCATTGAAATCAGTGAATAACCCGGCAAGGAGACTATGTTGATGAATAAAGTCGAATCCTGCTTTAAAGTTGCTTTATTAGTTAGCCCCGGGATTTTTTGAGTTATGTGGCATATGCTAAACGGGCAATTCCATTTTAACCTATCAGAAATACAGGGTGTCCCAAAATAATGTATACACCCTTTGAATTGTTATAACTCGTTCAAATTACTGATTTTTATTTGCAAGATTGATACACAAACAGAAGAGTAAGAATATACACGTAAAAATACTGACAGTAAAATTAACAAAAACATAGAAACTTAACTTTTAACAAAGATAAAGGCTATTTAGGGTAATTTCAGAATGTTCATAAAATGAACCCTCACCCTAACCCCAACCCGTTCTGCTCAATACACTTTCCATATAGTGAAGACGTGAATAATTGTACCTACAAACGTCCTGCAACATTTACTCCTTGGGCACATTCTACTACAATTGCTACTCCCATTTGTTTGCAATTGCTTCAGGTTTCTTGCTTTACACATTGTAGCCTTTACGTTTATTAAAAGTTAATTTTCTATGGTTTTGTTAATTTTAGTGTCAGTATTTTTGAATGTGTATTCTTACTCTTCTACTGTTCTATCAACATTGTTTGCAAGTCAAAATCAGTAAATTGAACGAATTATAACGATTCAAAGAGTGTATACATTATTTTGGGACACCCTGTATATTGCTTCATTTTCTAATTATAATTAGTATGGAAATATTTTTATGTCAAATAAGCTACAGAGAGGCGTCCATTTTTATTCTCGAAGGAAATCATCAGTATTTAATCTATATATTAATATGATAGCGTGTGTGTTCGTGTGTCACGCTTACATCAAAAGCTCTGCGCATGCGTGCCGCACCTAGATTTGGAAAAGCATTCAAGCCACCTAATATTCGTAGTATTTTCAACAATTTCTCTTTGGCGCAACGGTAGCGACGTAGGATGTTGACTTCGGCAGTTTATAGTTCGATCCCAACAAACTAAGATTATTTTTCTACATCAAAAAGAGGGTTAGGGAGGGGACGATCGGGAAGACATTTTTTAAAATAAATATACAAGTCAAATCTTATCATATGTTATTCAAACATGTATAGGTTAGGAACAAGATAATTAGTATTGAAAACATTATTTCGTGTAATTTATACGGGCCCCGCTAGTGTTTATAATTGTGTTATATCTAAGTTGGATTTACTCTAACTGACTAATCGGATTCAGGCTATTATTTTCATTGGCCAATGGCCGACTTTCTCTCAAACAAAGGTCTAGCTGCCCTTTGTTTGACGATCGTTTGGCCACACCCAATTTTTAGGTTGGTCAATATAATAAGAGTCCTTATTCTGACACGTGGTAACTGAAATTATTTACATTTACTATTCATTTTTTGCTCGTTGGTACTTTATTTGGTTTCGTTTTACTTATTTACTTATTTATTTAACTTAATTTATTATTTTTGTTTATATAGTTATCCTAAAGTGAAGTTTATTCTGTCTTTCACTTTTCACACTTTTCGTCTTGCTTCTCTCTTGAAAAGTCTCTCATTCCATGTATTATTCCATTCTTAATTTCGTTCAATTACCAAGCGTATTTTATTGTTTGTATTTCTTAAACATGGAGATACAAACTTTTTTGTTAGACACAAAAGACAACCAGTTAAAAATGAATTCGCCATCGTCACGTTTGTATCGTACATGAATATTAAATATTGCCAAACTGGTGCGTGTTTTTATAATTGGTAAGTCATTGTACGCTAACACCGCCTAATTGAAGAAAGATTCAAGAAAAAATACAGAAACACAAAACAAATTGCATTTATTTTGAAAAAAATAAAAACAGAACAATAACGAATAAATTTTAGAAAAAAAAAACAACGTAAATACAATTCTTAACGTTTCTTAACAATGCTACATTGAATATAATACTAAAGTAAAAACATGTTATTTTTAAGTATGAATGCAAAAAACAGTGAATGGATGCATAGCAACGGAACATCTAATTAAATATTTATCAAAACAGGTTTTTCGTATGTGCTTTCCTTACCTTTTTAGTGTTTTAATAAACACAATTTTAGCGTATGTATATGTATGCTTAAATAGAAATATACAATGTTGTAAAATCATTTTAACATGTGTCTACGATATGATTTCGACGTCATTAAACGCTTTATTAATTTCTACGTGACTTTCATTTTCTTGTTAATTTACTATAAATCGATTATTTATCAAAATCAAAGGTGTGATTTTGTAAATTACTAAATCGATGCTTTTTAATCATCTTTTTTACAAGAACGTATTTAATTACGAAATTAAATTCACCAGAATGCATTTCGTTATCTTTACTGCAAACCTCAGACAATTTAATCTTGTAATAATAAAATAATTAATTTAAATAACGATTCGAATTTTGAAAATAAATTTGGACGCATTAAATCTGACGAATAGAAAATTATTTTTTGACTTTAAAATTACTAGCAAATCTCGTGTGATTATAAGATGGAAGGTTTAGGATTCTATTGACATTCAATCATTTTATAAATAAAAGTTAAATCAACATTACCCTAAAAATATTTATAATCTTATGGCAATGCGTTTTAACTAATATCACTAAACGATACCATGAAACAAAATTTTATTTTCAAACAAATATTTACGATATTATTTGGTAAAAAACAACAAATAGCATAGTTTTAAAATGCCAACCGGAAGTAAAATTCCGGGCAACATCCGGTATTTACAGTTAGTTTTTAATACACATGCGCAATTGATCTCAACTAAGGATTAAAGCGATTGATGTTAAATTATAAATCTAAAACGAAATAAATCGTTGAGCACCATTATAAATGGTCAGTAATTGGGTGGGTGACCATTTACGAATACCAATTGACATACGTTTGGAAGTAGACGTATCTTGAAATTATGCTAAACAAAAGAAATAATCTTGATTCACTTACACCGATTCCATTATCAAACTTTTGAAATGTTCAAATTTCTTTTCGCAGCTATTTGCTAAACTTCTATATGACACATCTCATAGGGTTCACAATTGAGTAGTAAGACGCTAGCGACAGTTGCATTTTATTTTGCTGGCGCTTCTCTGACCCTGGCTGTTGTCCGGTCACCGCGTATATATCCTATGAAATAATTAATGCTTTATTTTATTTTGGAGGGGTTTGAAATTCTTTAAACTTAATGCTTATTTCCTTTTGAAATTAATCAAAACAATTTTGAATTTATGGAAAATTTGAAAACGTATGACTGCTAAACTATTTCTAAAATAGCTATTTGTACCGAATAAGATCAAATGACACAGAAAATAATGGCACAAGTAGATTAATAGGAAAAAATAGCACGGGTAAAAAATATAGATGAAAATATCACAATGAGCTTATCATAATCTTGGATAAAATACATTGAGGAAAAACATTTAGAAGTTTGTCAAATTAAAAACTAAATTATATCTACATGTAATAGTACCCTAACAAAATAAATGGGGGCGTACCTTTTTTTAGGTAATTACGTGTAGTCACACTAAAAATAAAATAATTGTTTTAGAATTCAAAGAGGCAGTTACTGTCGCATATAAATTAAACGTAAAATGATCCACCTTTTCCGGGCCATTCTATCTTATTAGATGTGTGTATGTGTTTGTATGTAGGTATATATATATATATATATATATATATATATATAGAATTGCATGTATATATGTTAATGTGTTTATATGTATGTGTATAGAATTATAAAAAATTGAAAGAGGTTTCGAGAGAGAAAATATATGTTTATATGTATATATGTGTATATATATACATATATATATATATATATATATATATATATATGTAAATATATATATATATATATTAGATTTCTTGAATGTGAGATGATATATATAATTATTTCTACAATCAGACAACGCCGCAGCCCACAACCCATGAAAAGAAACAAACCGGAAGTCCTAGACTCGAGTCTAGGACTTCCGGTTTGTTTCTTTTCATGGGTTGTGGGCTGCGGCGTTGTCTGATTGTGGAAATAATTATATATATATATATATATATATATATATATATATATATATATATATATATATATAATTAAGTAACACGGACTCGCATAATAAGCGGTGCGATTCCTTCAAACTTGTAATCTCCTCGTTTAGGTGCTTGAAAAGGCCGGAGGGTCGAAATAAATTATCGCACCGGTGATTATGTAGTTCCGTGTTACTTTATTTTATCATTGCTCTGTTTATTACATTGAGCTCTCATACTCGGATTTCCTTTTGGAATTTATTTCACTCTAACACACTGTATATATATATATATATATATATATATATATATATATATATATATATATATATATATATATATATATATATGTGTGTGTGTGTGTGTATGTGTGTGTGTGTGTGTGTGTGTACACGTTTATTTCTATTTATTGCTGCACTTTATATTTTTTACTTGTCCCAGGTAGGCCATATTTGCCCGAGGTCAATCACAGTTGAACTGGCTTTCGGGATTTCATTACCGTAACATAAAATGATATGGTGAACCAAGTTCTTGAATGAAAGAGAAAAAAAACAGTAATAGTCTAAATATATTAAATGTTGAGTTAACAGTGGATAAATGATTGCCCAATTTAATATTTCCTCTCTCCCTACCACCATCAAAAAAAAAAAAATCACTAAGCTGTCTTATTTTTTTAAGCATTTTCAATTTTTACGATACCCGGGGTATCTCTATTTCGAAGGAAATAGCAGCTTAAACATGTATACACATATATAGCCAATCATGTTTGTATTAATAAAAGATGTTTTACTATTTACTGTTAAACATGGCATAGTGATATGGAACAAAAGGGAGATGGTAGCAATCCTAGTTGAATTCAGTGTCACTTATGATGCTGGCTTAAACAGAGCTTAAAGGGAAAAGATAAAGAAATTCCTGGGTCTTATGTACGACATGAAAAGAAACTAGTATCTCAGGAAGAGCCCCATCGTGCCAGTAATTATAAGAGCAATCGAATTCATGAAAAATAATTTTTAAAATACCCGGCGAATAAACCTGGTGAACCAAGTGCAAGACAGATACAAAGACACGGTTAGAATCTTTAAAAGATCTCTTAGCTAAAGTTTCTAAAATAGCGGGTGAATTTCTGACATCCGGTAGGATGCTCCATCTCCAGCAAAGACAAAAAGATAAGAAAATTGAAAACAAATATAAAAAGAGGTGAATTTTAAAGCGTATAAGTCACTGCCCTCGAGTGTCTAAGGTCTCCCTGTACAGGGGGTGACAGGGCAACCTGGCATAAGAATAATTTCCCTTGCATGTAAATCCTGACAAAATATTCAAAATAACATTACATTTGAAGCCCCAAAAATGCGCCATTGGTATTGTTACACACTGACTTATACGAGTAAAGGTTATCAAAATATAGAGGTTGTCCAGTTTGGGAATGTCCGTGTACAAAGTGTCCGGTGACGAAAAATTTAAAGATTGAAAAAAAAAAGATTTCGTGGAGACTGCGTTAGAAATGTTATATGTAGTAAATCCGATAGAATTATGTTCAGTTTAACCGTAGATAAAAAGCGCTTATTCGGATGAAATTTTATAGAATGAGGGCCATTTGAAAATACTTCCGTGGACCGCGAATGAAAATAGCTTTTTAGGAATTGAGTTTAAAATTTTGTATGTATTTCAAATAGGCCGAATTACTAGTGAAAAGTGTTAGTTACTCTATATTTTGATAACTTTTTTATGTACACACTCTTACTTTCCATTACTTTATATTGTTTAATTTTTTTCAAATTTTGAATTTTGGCTATTCTCCTGCCAACCTATCCATCTATGTAATTCCTCTGATGATAAGATTTTAATCTTTGAAAAGCCTGGCTTAAGGAATGAAAGATAAACATGTTTTTATCGAGTACACATTGCATTGAACAATCGAAGATGAAATGGATTTGTCATCCGCACATCTTTATCTCTCTTTCTTTATATATATATATATATATATATATATATATATATATATATATATATATATATATATATACAAGTATCATTAAAAATAACGGACATCTTGTGTCTGGTTATTTTTTCTAAGATCCTTTCCGTTTCTCTGATTAGGTTCTTAGTTTCAGACGGAAACTGGCTGATAAAATTGTCATAGCTTCCCAAAGCGCTTTCGGACCCTTCCAGGTCCATCGTAAGTGGAGCAATATTAACTAGGCATAGACCTAGGAGTGAATATATATTGCTCCACTGACGATGCACCTGGAAGGGTCCGAAAGCGCTTTGGGAAGCTATGGCAATTTTATCAGCCAGTTTCCGTCTGAAACTAAGAACCTTATCAGAAAAACGGAAAGGATCTTAGAAAAAATAACCAGACACAAGATGTCCGTTATTTTTAATGATACTTGTATAAAAGAAAAGATGCTGCCAAGATAAACACACATATATATATATATATATATATATATATATATATATATATATATATATATATATTCATTTTTCTTACACTGAAGATTACGTAAGCATGAAACATCAATGTCTGTAGGTAATAATAATTAATATTTACTTTTAAAAATATTATAGCCCCTTTACAAAGATTGATGCCCTCTGAGAGAATTTAATAATGAACAGTAATACTACGGCTTAAATGCGAGATTCAAACTCCTTTGTTGTTGTCGACCCTGTCCCTCTGTCTACTGTATCGCTCGCTAATTTGGCGTTTATAGAGTTACATTTCTCCTAATTTCCATGCTAGTTGAGAGCGGTCGTGGGGAAAAATACCCGAATCAGTGGCGATTTGAAAACCGGGTTCAAGCACTCCGACCGACGTGAATTAACATCCCTACACTGAAGGTTGCGTAAGCATGAAACATCGATGTCTGTAGGTAATAAGAATAATTATTCACTTAAAACTCTCCTCTCTCTCTCTCTCTCTCTCTCTCTCTATATATATATATATATATATATATATATATATATATATATATATATATATATAATATATGTATATATATATGTATATGTACGTATGCAAAAATCAAGTGTGTATATTTCATTGCGTCTTGAGATAGAAAATCAGCTTTAGTACCGGAAGACATCGCATCGCCTTGCTTCGCCAGGCCATAAATAAAATCGCAGCGATTCTCCTCTGCTATCCCGATATGATGTATTTATCAACCTAGAGATATCCAGAAATGTTTCATGATTCATTTCCGAATAAACGAATATAAATTCTAAAAGAAAAATATTTAAAAAATTATATTTGAAATAAAATCGAATAAATTCAAATTTACAAGTGAAAAACAAAAAAAGCCCAAAACAAAACGAACACATGCAAGGAAATGGCTGAAAATTAATTAAATAAAACAAATATAATATAATTGGAGAAAAACATTAAAAATAACATAAAGTAGTTGGGCGTTAGTTAAATTGAAAACACGGATTTTAGATGATGGAATTAAAATAATAATAATAATCATGATAATAATAATAATATAAATAATAATGATAATAAGAATAAAATAATAATAGACAACATGATAATAATAATAAACTCGTTCTATGTTCGGGCACTTCATTTACATAAGAGTCGATGTTTATTATCAATTCATAATTATAATTACTTCGGCAAATAATTTCGAACGTAATTTAAATTTTCTGGTTTTACCAATATAGGATATTTTTAAGAAATATTAAATGAAGAAGTAATGCAACAAAAAGAAAACATGGGAAAAGATGTTGAAATATTAACATGGAAGATACAAAACAAAGAAATGGGAAGATGGAGAAAAGAAGTTAAGATGGCGGCTTGAAATTTAAAGAAAAATAGACGCGAGGAAGTGAAAAAGAAATGCGACATTTTTGAATGGCTATTAAAGAAAGAAAATGATCAAATTGAAAGATGGGTTTTTAACAGGGGAAAATGGAAGAAGCCTATGTGACAGGTAGGGAGAGAATAGACGGAAACCTGGCGGGAAATTAAATGGAATAAAATAACGGAGCTTGTAAAAAGAAAGAAAAAAAGAATCCAAATACATGAAGAATGCTAAATAAACGCAGTAAGTAATAATAATAGACAGAAAAGCTATAGAAAAAAAGCTATAGAAAAAAAAGAAAAGAAAGCATAGACATTTCGAAAGAGAGAGAGAGAGAGAGAGAGAGAGAGAGAAAGAGAGAGAGAGAGAGCACTAAATAAATTGAGAAAGAAAGAAAAAAAGAAAGAACTCAGTAGATCAGGAGAGGTAGTAATTTTTACATGCAAATGGTAATGTCTGTGTATGTGTATATCCTAAAGAAAGAAAGGTTAGAGAATCTACATAAAAACTGAAAGGGTATTTAGGAGAAAAAAAGGGAAAATAGGGACCAGGGACATTGCGGGCAATTACATGAATTTCTTGTTTTTTATTCTTTTTCTCTGGTTTTTGTGTCTTTCTAGTTTTTTTCTTTTTTCTTTTCTTTCTTTCAGGTTTTTTTCTTTTTTCTTTTCTTTCTTTCTTGTTTTTTCTCGTTTTTTTTCTTTCTCGTATTGCTTACTCGTTTTTTTTCTTTCTTTCTCATTTTTTTTACATTTTTATTTCTTTTTTTTCTCACCTTCTTTCTTTCTCGTTTTTTTCTTTCTCGTATTGCTTACTCGTTTTTTTCCTTCTTTCTCATTTTTTTTAAACATTTTTATTTCTTTTTTTCTCACCTTCTTTCTTTCTCGTTTTTCCCCTATTTTCTTGCTAGTTTTTAAAAAATTCTTTCTCGTTCTTGTGTTCTTCCTCCTTTTACCTTTTTTCTGTCTTTCTTTCTCTTTTTTTACTTCTGACTTTCGGCATCAAGCGATCGGCGCTTAAAAAAACACCTTCTTGAAGAAGGAGGTAATGCTTGGAAAAGTAAAACTCCTAAGACCAAACCAAACTATACATCATTATAACAAAGAAGGATCTAATAATTCAGGTCAGCCCCTAGGTTGTCAGAATGATGTCCAGAGGGACCTCAGCTAGTCTGATAACTAACGAGCATCAAGAAAAAAAAATAAAAGTACTTTTTATTTACAGCTTTCCACATATGAAAGAACAATAAAAATAACTATAATTTTTCTAATATATAAAGTAAAGTTGGCCGTATTTTAAAAGTTGGACTTAAATAGCATTTAAGCTCACAGATCAAACTTTGATTTTACTATCCATCTTTCATGTTTTATTGTTGTCCCATGTTATTGGCAATAGACACACGTATTTCGCTAGATTTTATTTTAAGATACTTATTGTGATCCGGCAGTTTTCTAACATGCAAAAATTCATACATAATCACCTTTTAAGAACAATCAGCTAAGGGAAATAACTCTTATATTTCTAGTAAGAGTTATCGACTCTTATTTGCGTTTTACTAAGGCAAATAAAAATAACAAAAGCGGTGATTCTGAAGATGCGTTTGTTGAATTTACAGGTTCAGCAATGAAAATGCGATTTCAACCTGAAGTGTGACAAACCAACCGACCGAGTGACGGACACGCCCTCATACACAAGCGTAGAGCCATCTAAAAATGCAATTTACAAAATTCAAATGTGACAAAGCAAATAAATACTCTTACAAACGTTACAGAACGATTGACCGACAGATCCTCTCTAAAAGTAATTGGGCAACTATAAAAAAAAAAATGGGGCCATTCAATCTACGCGCTTAATGATGAAAATTGTATTTACACATGCTGGTCAGTCACAGAAAAAAATAAAATATCTCAAATTAAAACGTTACAGACCGACGAATATGCTATTGCAAACTTAAGCGTTATTGATTGGACGTATCTAAAACGATAGGTACGTATATAGTATGTGCACCGCGGCGGCAATAAGAACCTATATAGTATGCGCACCGGGGCGGCGATAGGTACGTATATAGTATGCGTACTGTGGCGGCAATAGGTACGTATATAGTATGTGCACCAGAGCGGCGATAGGTACGTATATAGTATGCGCACCGTGGCGGCGATAGGTACGTATTAGTATGCGCACCGTGGCGGCGATAGGTACGTATATACTATGTGCACCGGGGCGGCGATAGGTACGTATATAGTATGTGCACCGCGGCGGCAATAGGTACGTATATAGTATGCGCACCGGGGCGGCGATGGGTATCTATATAGTATGCCCACTGGGGCGGCGATAGCTACCTATATAGTATGCGCACTGTGGCGGCGATAGGTACGTATATAGTATGTGAACCGGGGCGGCGATAGGTACGTATATAGTATGTGCACCGGAGCGACGATAGGTACGTATATAGTATGCGCACCGGGCGGCGATGGGTATCTATATAGTATGCCCACTGGGGCGGCCATAGGTACCTATATAGTATGTGCACCGGGGCGGCGATAGGTACGTATATAGTATGCGCACCAGGCGGCGATAAGTACCTATATAGTATGTGCACCGGGGCGGTGATAGGTGCGTATATAGTATGCGCAACGTGGCGGTGATAGGTACGTATATAGTATGCGCACCGGGGCGACGATAGGTATCTATATAGTATGCCCACTGGGGCGGCGATAGGTACGTATATAGTATGTGCACCGGGGCGGCGATAGGTACGTATATAGTATGTGCACTGGGGCGGCGATAGGTACGTATATATTATGCGCACCGGGGCGGCGATAGGTACGTATATAGTATGCGCACAGAGGCGGTGATAGGTCCATATATAGTATGCGCACAGGGGCGGCGATAGAGACTATATAATATGTGCACCGTGGCGGCGATAGGTACGTATATAGTATGTGCACTGGGGCGGCGATAGGTACGTATATATTATGCGCACCGGGGCGACGATAGGTACGTATATAGTATGCGCACAGAGGCGGTGATAGGTCCATATATAGTATGCGCACAGGGGCGGCGATAGAGACTATATAATATGTGCACCGTGGCGGCGATAGGAATGTATATTGTATTCGCACCGGGGCAGTGATAGGTATTTATATAGTATGCGCACCGGGGCGGCGATAGGTACGTATATAGTATGCACACCGGGGCGGAGATGAGTATCTATATAGAAGGCGCAGACAGAGGTGGTACGTTTTATAGAAATATGTCATACTTTTGCCCTGGGCAACGGAAGAGGAATGGTGGGGAAGAGACAGCTTTCGGAAAAGGCAAAGGGAGAAAGTAGCGGTAAAATGGGGCGACCAGGGAAGAGAAAGGTAGAAAGATAAAGAGACGGCTGTAGAGAGAGAAAGAGAAATAGAAGTTTGAATATAAAGATGTTACACACTTGTATTTTTTTCTATTTTATGTTTTTATGACTCCGAGCAACGCCGGGTAGCCCTGCTAGTCTAAAATAAGATGCATCTATTTCATCTGCTCGTTACCTTCGCCAAGGCAGAGTTTATGTTTTCGCACGAGTCTCTTTGTCAGTATGTTTGCATACAGCCTAGCGTTTACATCGCTTGACTAACTGTCATTAAACTTAGTCGAAATATTGGTCATGGTAACGTAGAACTGATTTATTTTATAGATGTCTCGGTCAAGGTTACGGAAATTGTAAAAGTCACACTTTGGACGATAACTTCAGTTGTATAAGTCATAGAGATTCACTGCTTGACCCAGTTTGTAACCAATGAAGTTCCACGTCTGATATGAGCTCAAACTTAAAATTTGACCTTAAGCTTGAAATATTGACGGAATTTCAACTTCCACTTCTTACAAATTTGATGTTTGAATCTGATGCTCTATGATAACAGTAACAACCCTGCAAAATTTCAGCCTGGTCAGATAAATATTTTTTTAAGTTATCAACGTTTCTATGGAATTACTTGGGAAATACTTCATACAATATGGAGAAGTAAGGCCCAGAAAAGACTTTGGCCCATCCTTACGTTGACAGGTGATGGTATGAGGTGAGATGATTGACTTATGTTCGTGTTCGTGTTTCTATGGCATTCAATATAGAAAAGTAAGGTAAGACTTTGGCCCATTCTTACGTTGTCAGGTATGTGTGTAGTCTCACGACGGACTAATCTTCTTGCTTATCAATGGAAATACTAGTTCAAACTTGAGCGTTATGAATCAACCGATTGGCAGAAACTCTTACAAATATAACTAGAGCCATCTAAATAAGAGTCGTCTGTCGTAGCTGTTCGTCTAGCGATAAAAATGCGACTTCAAACCGAGGTATGGCCAAATGACCCACCCGACGGACATAACCTCTCGTAGAAATGAGAGGACGCATATATGTACAGAAATAAAATTCGAATTGCACCTACGCGAATAGAATGGTCGACAGAAGGAAGCAAACACAATTACGAATGAGCTCAAACGTAAAGTATAAAGATAAGGACGTAAATAGAAGAAGAAAAAAGACGAATGAAGTGAAAACATTTTCTGAAATAGTAAAATCTAAACAAAGTAAAATACAGCATCAACGAAAGAATGAACAGAAAACCAAAACGAGACTGCATTTAGCGCGTAAAGATTAAACGCCATTACGGCGGCCATTTTTAAACGAGAAAAAAGAAAACACGACGAAAAGAAAATGAGTTAGACTTCTTACTCTAAAGTTTGATATTCCCGCCTTTTCTCTCCATATCCTTTTCATCCTAAGTGCACACCTTTCTGTATTTTTTGTGTCTCCGTTTTATAGTTAAAAGTGCCATTCTATGGCGAAAACCCGCTATTCCATTTTGTCTTTTATATTTACTAATGGCTTACTACTTATCAAGGCCCGCGATAACTCGAGGATAAGGGTCAGAGAGATTATCAGTAAAACGATGATCGTCACCACGAGAGGTTTGGAAACAACGAGTGGAATGTGCAGACTATTACTTAAGAAGGAGTGATTACCCTGGTCTGCGATGTGTTCAAGGTCTAATATATATTATATGATTTTAGGCCAGTTTTTTTAACTGAATCCAGAAAATATTCTCATTTTATTCGATCAGGTCAAGTTAATGGAATATTAGCTCATTAGAAATATATGATATGATTTTATGCTAGTTTTTTAACTGGGTCCAAAAAATATTCTCATTTTACTCGATCAGGTCAAATTAATGAAATATTAGTCCATTAAAAATATATTATATGATTTTAGGCTAGTTTTCTTTACTGGGTCCAAGAAATATTCTCATTTTACTCGATCAGGTCAAGTTAATAAAATATTAGCCCATTAAAATATCTTATATGATTTTAGGCTAGTTTTTTTTTACTGGGTCCAAGAAATATTCTCATTTTACTCGATCAGGTCAAGTTAATAAAATATTAGCCCATTAAAATATCTTATATGATTTTAGGCTAGTTTTTTTTTACTGGGTCCAAGAAATATTCTCATTTTACTCGATCAGGTCAAGTTAATGGAATATTAGCCCATTAAAAATATATTATATGATTTTAGGCTATTTTTTTTTACTGGGTTAAAAATATATTCTCATTTTACTCGGTCAGGTCAAGTTAATTGAATATTATCCAATTAAAGATATCCTAAATTCCGATCTATTTCTAGGTCAATAAAACGCAATATTGAAAATATTAGAGTGGTTTATTCACAGAAAGCTTACAAAATATTTTGAATAGATAGCAAGAAGAATATAATGAACTAAGGAAGCTACGTATAGTTTAATGGTCTGTTCAGGGACTTCCGTTTGCGCTGAGCAGACTGCGCATCTCTCTTTAGCCACAAGCAGTAGTCGGCCAGAAAGTTAACATCGTATCGGCTTTGATAGCGTTCCTCCATAACACTGATATTTTAGTGAAAAAAAAACCCATCCTGTTCTTCACTGACGTCGCCAGAATTCTCTGAAAAGCAATGCAGATGAGACCACAGGAAGTACATTTTAACTGACATGCGCGCAGCAAGTTGGCGGAAATTCTGTATTAACTCATCAACCACCTTTTTATACTGGAAACTTTCCAAGGAAGTTTCCAATGACTGACGTAAGGGGCAACCAGGCACAGAGTTCAGCAGGATTCAGTTCATCAGAAACTTATCAAGAATGCTAGTTAGTATTATTGATGAGTTTCTTTATTTGATCGCCATCAAATATACCTGCCTTAATTTTCTCTTTTTTTGTTGAAACTTCTGATGAAGGACATCAAATCCAATGTGTTTACAAAGTTTTTCATGAGATCGCGAGCAAAACGACGGTATTTTTGTAATGGAAACAACGAAGATGAGGAAACCAAATCGAGAATTATAAATAATCGGGAAAATACACCATCCATGAAATAGTGATCAAAACAATTGATTGTGTCGAATAGCTTAATACCTAGTAATTGTCTGTATTTCTGAGATGAGGTGTTTTCATTATGGATTTCAGTGTTCGGACTGACTTTGTCATGCTCACAACGTTTCGGCCGTTCTGTCCTCCGGCCTTCATCAGGTGTCCTGTATCGAACTCGGGAACCATCTGTCTGGACTCTAAAACGCAATCCCTTTATTGTTCTAGTGACACATATGGCCGTGTGGTCTAAGCCGTTGGTTCGAAAGTTGCAAGTTATCTGGAGGTGCTAAGTTCAATCCTGGGCAAAGGCAGTGAAAGTAACATTCAGCGACAGCAGCAGTAGCAGCAGCAATAGCAGTAGCAAAATGGAATCCGGGCGTGGTACCCCAATGCCAATAAAGGGATTGGGGTCGAGAGTCCAGACAGACAGTTCCCAGGTTCGATACAGGACACGTGATGAAGGCCGGAGGGCAGAACGGCCGAAACGTTGTGCCAAGATAAAGAAGTTAGTCCCAACACTGAAATCCATAAGCTTAATACTTGCCATTGTGTCTTGCGTTGATTAGGACATCACTCCTATTGTTTTCTCTTAAATGAGGCGTGTTATAATTTGATATCGATATTCTGAAGGAGTCTGGGAACGGATTAATTCGTATTTCATTATTCCTTATGAAAAGTGTCCGTTTGGAATTCAAGCACTTCGGGACTTGAATAACCCCAGAAACGAATTAATTTCGAGTTCTAAGCTATGACTCTATGCACAAAATTTTAATGTAAATAAAGACATGGATATAATTTGACTCAAATATCCCCCTCGTCTGAATAAAGTCTTTGTTTATCATACGGATTACCCAACTTACCCTAAATGTAAGCTGTCAATAAATATCCTTAATTCTCCTCATAGTCATCTCCGGGTAAAAGGATGGATTAACACGGCTTCTCTTTGGACAATAAGCCTCCATTCTGATTGGATATTTGCACGTCGTATTTCTGTGTTATGATATCGACCCGGCCACTTAACCCAGTCCACTCTCTTCTCGCGAGATTCTAACCATTCACGTCTCGACCTTTCTGTGTGTGCATCCCTTTTCCATACACATCTTGTCTTTCCTTAAGTTCTTAAAATTTATTTTTTCAAAGTCTAAACTTTAAAATACATATATATATATTTTTTATTTGCCATATTCTCCTTAAAATTCCTGAAATTCTCAAATTGAAAACAATGTAAATAATAAATAATAAATAAAACCAGTTTTAAAAGTCGACGTTATTAATATCAATGTTCTTCTTCGTTCAGATTTTACTGTTCGCCTGGCATATTTGATATTTTATCTTATTCGTTTTCTGTATTATTTCGATTAGTCGGATTACCGATTTCATCTTGGAATTAATTCTCACAACGTTTCGGCCGGTGTAACCTGCGACTTTCCTCAGGCGCATCTTGTCGAACTCGGGAATCTGTACGGAATTTTGAACGAAATTCTTTATTTAATTCACAGAGTAGTTTGCTCTCGTTTCCTAAGCAATGGCTGGGTAGAAGCTTTAAGTAATTCCCGAGTTCGATATATATATATATATATATATATATATATATATATATATATATATATATATATATATATATATAAAGTGTTTAAGGTTCATATTTTTATATATATATATATATATATATATATATATATATATATATATATATATATATATATATATATATATCCTCGAGTTGGACAATACATATCAGAAGAAAAACGGAGGTTACATCGATCGAAACGTTGTGAGAAAAACATCCAAGATGAGAAGCCTAACCCGAATAATTCTAATAATACAAATTATCAATCCTCATCAAAAAAAAAAAAAAATCCGAAACAATATTCGTTTACTCATTTAGATCTTTTTTGCTCAAGATGTCTCGAAATAAATACAGATGTGTCCAGTTATAAAAGTTCGACAGTTAGTATTAGTAGTATTCATTTTCATTGATAAATTAATTGTAGTTATTAAAGCGACGCAGCGGATAGTTAGCGCCTGCCATCCCTTGTTTCTTTACAAAAACACCGCTGGTAATTGTATTTTTAAATATCCAAGACTAATAAAATATTTTATTTTAATCACATTTTTTTTTCTTTTTGGTGAAAAACTTGAATATCCTTTATCGATATATATATATATATATATATATATATATATATATATATATATATATATATATATATATATATATATATATATGTGTATATATATATATATGTATATATATATATATATGTATATATATATATATATATATATATATATATATATATATATATATATATATTAGAGGTAAAAGATGAGAATAAAACATTGTAAAGATACAATATTTATTAAAAACATCAAAAGTTCAGAGCAAGGAGCCTCATATCTTTAATCCATGTATTTTCAAAGAAAACATTTCTTCTCATCAGAGGATGGGGAAGCCGACAATGTGATTATAAATATTGTCGGCAACAATTAACTTTGAAAATTTTATATAAAGTAAAACCAAGTAGAAGTAAAGAACAAAATTAGGGCCAGAGGTGAAAAGTCTTCTTTTGAGGTGTGAGCGTAAAGTCAAAGTGGGTGTTATCTAATATATATCTTTGGTAATTGGTAACATCCCAATTTATCCTGTGTTGTATTTGTATCCGTTTGTTGGTGCAATTTTTTCTTTTGGTACACTATCACGATAGATTATTATTATTAAACGATAATTTAATTATCGTTATAATTCTACACTTATATATATATATATATATATATATATATATATATATATATATATATACATTGATAAAATTAGGCGAAGTTAAACAATACACTTATCTGAATTTTGCAATATTAAATTTGAATAAATAACCGTTGCGTGTAAAATGAGAGATAAAAAAAGCTCATCGAAGTACAGAAATAAAAAAAAAGTTGTAAAAACCAATTAAAATTTTGGTTTTGGATTAATTCACCATTGTCTAAGGAATGCAAATATAAGATATATATGCTCTGAATTCTGTAATACAGCTTCATTGAGCTTACAATTCGATACATTTAAGATATTATAAGAACTCGATCTTTTTAAAATATATATTCTCTCTCTCTTTATATATATATATATATATATATATATATATATTTATCAATTAATCAAATTCAAATATATTGACTAAATAAAACATAACACCAATATTGTTTTTAAAAGTTCTCAATAGCGTGTAGAGCATTTCTACTCCGAAAACTTCTTTCCTCGTGCTGCTGGACTCTGAAACTCTCTCCCTGCTCCCTGTTTTCCTGACGGTACTGACATGCAGAAATTTTAAACTAATGTTAACAGACATCTCGCTGCACAGCTCCCAATTTAGGTTGACACCCCCTCCAAAATAAAAATCTCACCCATTTTCTCAGTAGCCTCTTACGCCTACAGTGGCGGTCTGCCTTGTTTGGGGTGAAGTATGTTAAAAAATATATATTAAATTAACATTGGTACAGTCAACGCCAACTAATCAACGTTTTGATGATTTTACAACTGTTCAAGACTGCATGAAAACAAAAATTGAAACGCCATAATTTGAAATTGTCACCAGAAAAAAATCAGGAGGTTAGTAAAAAGGGAACAGAACAGACCAAAGCAAATCCGGGTTATTCTGGTGACAGATGTGGCCGCCCGGCCGAGAAACGTTGTTTTACAGAGACGAGGTCCGGATTTAAACACATTTTCTATAATATTAATTCATTACTTGCGGGATCCCGTTGAAATTCCACGGCGTTTTCTACATCAATCTGTATACTTCAATATTAATAATAATATTCCTTTTAAAATACGAAATATTAGTATATGCACTTGCGAAACAGCTGGGGAATGTTACGGTGCTTTCTGCTGTTTAATCTATTGAAAATTATATTCCTTTATGAAATAATAAATATCTCTCAAAGTCAATGCTATGTAGCTTCGTAAGTTATGTTGAACCCCTAACAACATCGCAGTGAGAGATCAGACTTCAGCTGTGGACCAGACGGCTAAAGAGTGTCCCTCTCTCCTACTGACCCGCGAATCTCTCCTTTTGAGGCCTTCCGGCCCGGTTCAGAGGCTACCCCGTTTCAGTGGAAAACACTCAGTCAACTGAGAACGGGAATGGGACGATCAAAACTTGTTATGAGTTATTTGGGCTACACAACTGATCCAACAATTTGCGAATGGGGAGAGGGAAACATACAGGAAATATTGCATTGTCTGCACTTTACTGCCCAACCGGTGCAGTTTGAAAGATCTTGCAGGGCTGATGTTGCATATGTCATGGTCAAATAAAATATATGTTTGCTATCGAATGAAAATCAACAATCAATAAAACGTACAATTAAATCATACCTGGTCTCTACAGCGCTCAAGTCTCTTGTCGTCCCATGGTGATTATTTGTCAATGAGGTTCCCCCCTCTCTCTCTCTCTCTCTCTCTCTCTATTTCTCTATCTGGGATCAGTGTTGGCACAACTACACAGATAAAAGAACTATATATCGAATTTTGAGTAGGCCCATTTTATTAGGCTGTTCAGAATGCCTTTTTATCCGCTAGCAACGCGTGGGTTGAGCTACATATCGGGTTATGGATTTCAGAAGTCAGTCCCATTTGTTTATGATCGATTCCTAAGTTATTTCTGCTCGTCTCGTAGTTTCAAGCTTCCATCTGAACTGATTAATTCTCTCACCCACTCTCTATTGTGCATGTGACGTCACATCCGTTTCTCTCAATTCCAACAATCGAGTCGACAACAACCTCGAGATCACCAAGTTGACCCGACTGCATCTCGTTTTCTATTTATCTAAGATTTCCTTTGTGAATGAAAATTATCTAATAAAAACTAGTAGACGTCCCTTACTATTCAACAGATTTCAAGAGATTTGGTTTCTATGTAAGTAAAAAAAAAACGGAAACTTTGCCACGTAGCCTATGAGATCAGTTATTTTTACTATTTCAGCTTTCTTCCGGCTTGTTAGTCAAGTGGTTCAAGACGTCGCCCATGTTAAGCAGTCCCTCATCTGGGGTTCAGGTTCAAATCACGTGACTGCCTCATCTTTGACTTTGTGTTATTCCTTGCTTATATCAAGCTCCGAGACTAAATAAACATTGTATTCATAAAAGTTTATTACATAAAATGAAAATTTACACAAAATGGAATAGTCTATATATGAAATAGTGGGTAAGCATGAAATAGAATAGTTTAAATAATCACACGAACACATCTCTAAAGTCAACCGATATTTAAGTCGTGAAAACCGACCACAATTGTGGTATAAAAATTGCTTTATTGAAAAAAATGCTTACTCATGCAAAAAGCAAAACGTTGAAGGGGGCGTAAAAAGGGAGAGTAGGTATGAAAGTGGACTTTTCTTTCTTTTTTTCATCATAGTTCACCTCAAACAAGGCAGGCCGCCACTCTAGACATAAGAGGCTACTGAGAATTAGAGTCAAAGTTTCAGGGGTTCCTCCTGAATTGGAAATTGTACAGCGAGATGTCTGTTTACATTAGTTTTAAATTTCTGAATGTCGGTACAGTCGGGGAAACAGAGAGCAGGGAAGGAATTCTAGAGGCTGGCAGCACGAGGAAATAAGCTATTGGAGTAGAAGGTTCTCCTGCATTTGGGGACGTCCACAGTGAATGGATGGGAGTTAGCTGATTGTCGGGTTGGTCTAGTGTATATCCGTCGAGGGGGGCACCAGAGCAGCAAGTTCATCGGAGCACAATACATTGAAGTACTTGAAAGACAGGCAAAAGGATGCAACATTGTGGCGATGGTACACGGATTGGAGTTTAGTCGATAGTGAGGGGGCCTATTAAATTAGCGACTATTTTGTTAACCTTGTCTAAAAGGGAATGACAAGTGGTTGGTGCACCAGCCCAGATGTGGCAACTATACTCCATCTTTCTTGGGTAAGCTACTTCGATTGAGAGGAGATAGCAAGCTGACTTAATTCGATACTTTTAAATAATTAATAGCATTTCTTAAATATGGGGTGAATTTTCCCAATATTTCCCGGTCTGAGAATTTATTATCAAGGCAGATCGGGAGGTGACGGTGGTTAAGTGGATATCGACACGGACTGTAGACCTGGGTGTTCCAAGTTCGAATCCAATCGGTCTACAGTATCAATTTCACTTAGAGATGTTTGTAACCTTCTCGTTGTCCTTCTCGTAAGTACTAGAAAAATATCGGGAAACTACGGCTAACACCAGAATCATCTGATTCACATGAAAGAAGAAGAGCAAGGCAGATGTCAAAAATGATTACGAAACTATTCACTATTTCTTTCTAATCTATATAATACTAAAAGTCTATTGTTCTTGTATGTTTGCAATCAGCTTTCAGCTTTTCGGTTTTCAACATCCGGTTGCGCATGCGTAAATAGCATCGTCTTCAATCTGTTATTCCAATTCCGTTATTCTCTATTATGATTAACGAACGCATGAAATTTTTCATTCTGGAAATTTTTAAACAATTTCATTTAATTTCATCAAATAGTTTATTTGTTTTCTTCACGGCTAAAAACATTCAACGGGAGGACTGCGTAAAGTCTGTCGCAGTTTCAAAAAAACTCCTCCCTTTTAAAAAACAAAAACAAACAAACAAAAAAACAACACTCATTATTAATATCAGCCATACTAGCGGTCGGTGAACGAAACCACCTCCCACTTTCCCTCTCATAGATTTCACCACTCCTACTCCCTCTGTTTTCGTTACGTACGCGAGAAAGCCTGCTGTTCCCCCTTCCTTTCTCAAATCGCCCTAACCAACCACTTATAATTCAGTAACTGTAATTTAAAAAAAAAACAATTATAATAAACAGAACGACTCATAGAAATCTATATTCTTTTTTCATTTTAATATACTTTCATAGAAATGCTTCTGTTATGTAAAAAAAACCTATTTTCTTTATGCCACAAGTGTCACGCTTATACATGAATTCCATAGCTAATATAACAAACTGACCCAACGGGTCACGGGTGGTCTAGTATATTAATATATTTCTTGAACAAGTTGCTAGATCAGAATAAAGAATAGCAACGGAATAGAATATTTTAAGATTAGAAATAGATTAATTGATAAATAATGGTAAAAAAGTAAATTAAGAGCCCATTTTTTGTAATTATCGAATGACATATTTAAATATACGTTACCTGTTTATTGGTCCCCCGGTTTATAAAATCGGGGGACTTATGTTTTGAGGCATGTCCATCCGTCCGGATTTTTCTCCGCAACCATTCATTGAATTTCTCTGAAATTTTGCCTGAACTTGAAACTTTGGTCAGGTTAGAAAGTGACATTCTCCGATTTTTGAAAAAATCTGGTTAGAGCCCCAGGGAAGTCAAAAGGCCACGAAATGGCAAAAAATGACTTTTTTGCCCCATAACTTTTCATCCATCGATTCAATTTCTCTGAAACTTGGCCAAAATGTGTAGGTTATTGTTCCTAATAGAAAATAAGTATCGCTGACCTTGAAGAAAATCTCGTTCGCGCCCCCCAATTGGTCAAAAGCCCCCAAAATGGCTAAAATGACCCTTTTCTCCCATAACGTTTGATCCATATATTCAATTTTTCTGAAACTTGGCCAAAATGTAGAGACAATTGTCCTGGATATAAAATGAGCATCCTTAACCTCAGAAAAATTCTGGATTGCGCTTCCAGGGGGTCAAAGGGGGGGGTCAAAAATGCCCCAAATTGCCCAAATTTATTGCATTTTACACTCGCCACATCGAGTCACATACAGAGGGGGACCACGCACGCGCGGCTTGTTGATACTGTTTATTGATACTGTGTCAATAGTATACTCGCTGTTCTGTGCAATGTTTGTAACGGTTGAATTATGAGGACATTCAAAAAGATAAATGCTTACACATCACAGACGAGTAAGAATAATACAGACATAAGAAAACAGACATACGTGCATCCTATTAGTATAGATATACACGCAAAGAACCCAGTAATAGGCACTTTGAATTAAACTAATTCAAAATCCCTTTCACTTACTTCTAACCCATGATCTTATTCGTTTAATCATTGCCTTTTTTATCTTCTTACATTCATATAGATTTACATAAACACTGCCTATTACTGGGATTTATCAACAGATTGTCGGTGGAATAGTCATGCATAAAATATTTAAGTGTGCGGGGGTTTGCGCTCTCTCAGGCACTCCATCAACGATCTTAAGCGATTGGCCACCCGAGTAATTAAAATCGATCAAAAGAGGCATTACATTGAATTCTCACTTTTATTTTATTTCAATTGAGTTTTCGAAGTGAATTGCTTATAATAATGTTTCGTGACATTGATATTCAACATGTAAAGTTCATCATTTATTTAATTAAGTGTTATAATTACGTAATTGTTAGAAAATCTTACCTTTTGTAGAGAAAGCGATTTACATTTCTATAAAAACCAAAATTAATTGGTCACGAATGTTTAAACATTTTAATACCGAAATTCAGTTTACTATCAAAGTTACATTTACATTGGCCCACCTATTTCGACAGAATTAATACTTTCCCGCGTTCCCTATATTTCTGAGTGTCACGAAATAAGGGGGCCTAACAAACGGGCGCCAAAAAATGTACAACAATTAAATAATAAAGAAGCAAAATTGCAATAATCTAACTGCATCATTAACAACAAAGAGCATACAATTGCCGAAATACGGATGATTGAATTTTAAACAAGCCGCGCGTGCGTAGCCCCCCTCTGTATGTGACTCGATGTGGTGAGTGTAGAATGCAATAAATTTGGACAATTTGGAGCATTTTTTACCCCCCTTTGACCCCCTGGCGGCGCGAACCAGAATTTTTCTGAGGTCAAGGATGCTCATTTTATATCCAGAATAAGTGCCTCTACATTTTGGCCAAGTTTCAGAAAAATTGAATGGATGGATCAAACGTTATTGGATAAAAGGGTCATTTTTAGCCATTTTGCGGGCTTTTGACACCCTGGGGGCGCGAACCAGATTGTTTCCAAGGTCAGCGATCCTTATTTTCTATTAGGAACAATTGCCTCCACATTTTGGCCAAGTTTCAGAGAAATTGAATGGATGGATGAAAAGTTATTGGGCAAACAATGTCATTTTTTGCCATTTCAGGGCCTTTTGACCCCCTGGGGGGCTAATCAGATTTTTTTTCAAAAATCGGAGAATGTCACCATGTGTCTTATGCATCTATGAAAAGCTAGCCATCATGGGATTCTCGACAAATATAACTTCCTAAATAACAGATTAGAACTATCTAGCATCTGCCAATATAAGCGTAGATTGTAAAAGGAATAAGCATACGTTAAATAGAATAAGTATTATATATATAGTTAGAGTGATTAGTCCATACTAGAAAAGTAATTAAAAAAATATAAAACACAATGAGAACACGTAAAATTCGAATTTTCCATATGTTTATGTTGTTATGGCTTAGAAAATAACGACTTAGTACTGTCAGCGTATTCATCTCTACTTTTTCCGTGCTTAAATTTGTTATATAAAGGATAGGTGTCTGTGTGTAAAATGTGTGTATGTTTCTATGTCTTTAAAAAGCTCCCGAGATACTCGACTGTTAACCGTAAAGTTGACGTTTTCTGAATCGCCCAGTTTCCGGTGAATATTATCGAAAAATTAGAAAGAAAAATAGATTTATTAATTTTGAACAGCCTTAAAACACGTGATGGGGGCCTTAGATTTGTTCGTGGTGGGGAGAGGGGAAAGACGTTAGGGAGGACGGGTAGAGGGAAAAAAGATGAAGGGCAACGCAGAAAGACAGTAGTGGAGAGATGATGAAGGGGGGCAACCGGGTAGAGGAAACGACGAGGTAGAGACAGCATTCGCCCCGGGCAACAAGAGAGGGAGGCGGTGAAGGTGCAACCTCGAAAGAAAGAGCCCCAGGCAACGTCGGGTACCCATGCTAGTTACTAATCAAAGAGAAACGGCTGATTGAATTTAATCGAAACTCCTTGAATTTAAATGAAACTATATTTTGCCGTTGATAACACGTGAAAGTAACCGTGATTAACCGCGGACGTAGCAGGTTTTTATATGTAGGGGTCGGTTAGAAATCTATATCGGTCAACAGCAAAGGGGGAAATCTCACGCTAATGTTATATATAAGCTATAAATGTATACATATATATATATATAAATGAAATTTCCAATTGGCACTAGCTTATGATGCACGACGCAGTGTGTAAACAATTGAAGTTCTCAAGCATTTGACAATGCTACATTGAGATTTCAGCTGGTGTCGGATGCTAGCTAAGGGGTTAGAATGTCGTCTAGACGATAAAGTTAACCTTCGACTTGAGGCACTTGCTTTCTAGCTACAGTGAGTAGCTGTGATACAACGAATTGGTTTGTTGGTGTGTAATTATGTATATATATATATATATATATATATATATATATATATATATATATATATATATATCTGTGACCGTCTGACATTATCATTTCCTTGCGCTGATGAGAGCCGAAAGCTCGAAATGAGGCTGTACGTTGATAAACAATAAAAAATATAAGTTAATATTATTAGAAGCCTCTTTCAGTAAAGCTGAAGTAGAGCACTGTTGGAGAGTTTAAAAATAGACATTCACCTTAAAACCTCGTGCCAGACTCCGACTCTGTCGTCGAGTTCTATCGGATGTCTTGATGTTTACACTCGGTGCTTTAAGTGTAAATATAACTTAATTTTTCCGTTATTATGTGATAAGCTTCCGTGGCTTAAGGAATTGAACGAACGCTTACAAAATCAAGATGTCCCCGTTAACCGGGTTCGTGCCCTGTGACCGTCTGAAATTGTTATTTCGATGCGTTGATAAGAGCCGAAAGCTCATAACGTCATATATATATATATATATATATATATATATATATATATATATATATATATATATATATATATATATATATATATATATATAAAATCCGTTTTACGTGAAATATTAATAAATTGATTTGATATTCTTGTTTTCTCTTCTCGTTTGTTTTTGTTTACCTTCTCCCCCTTCCGGTACCTATATCACATTGCTCTAGCCTCGGATTACAAACCTACACTTATATTTACCAGCAATGCTTCAAGCAAACTACAATCTCTTTTTACATTTATATATATATATATATATATATTTATATATATAGTTATATATATAGTTATATATATATATATATATATATATATATATAAATTTATGAAAATATATTTATGGCAATTAAGCTAAACAGAGGTGTCCGCGTTTCATCACCGGAGGGTATCGTCAAGCTAAAATGCCGGGGATATGAAACGCGGAAGCCTCTGTGTAGCTAAATTTCCATAAATATATGTTCATAACTTACTACCTAGGTCTACTCACATAAAGAGCACTATTGAAGTAAATATTGAAAATCGATACATAAAAAATTATATCTCCTTATAATATTTTATGTGTATACATGCAATAATATATATATATATATATATATATATATATATATATATATATATATATATATAATTATTTATAAATAATATTTTTAAATGAACACATAATTCGCATGCATTTACTTTCCAAATAATATAATTTCCTGACTGTTCTGAATTACTACGTTACAATAATTCAAATAAAATAACACCCTAAGAAGAGAAACATCATACGATTGTCTCTCAGGGACATAAAACCCGATGTAATGTTGGGAATTGTGTTGTGAGTTGTAACTTGAATAATTATATATACGGAGAAAGAGAATGAGAGAATGAGATAGAGAGAGAATGCGAGAGATATATATATATATATAGAGAGAGAGAGCGATGGATTAAACAACACCATTTCAAAGATAGCAATCTATCAAATAAAAGAAAAGTGTCCTCGAACCATGACTTTCGCGCGGGAAATATCAAGAAAACAAGATTTATAATGAAACTATAACGAGACGGAAAACCCAAAACGAGGCTAAACAATTTTTCTATGTATATTTCTTTTCTTTTATTATATTTTATTTTGTGTTGTTTTTTATTGTTATTTTTTGTTAGTTGCAACTAAAAGCAGGCTAATTTCGAGCGAAAAATGAAAATATTTCAAGCAGTGACTAATGCCCGAAACCAGACGTCAATTTAGATGAAAAGGATAAAAACATCTCAGCGATAAATTAAGAAGTTATTTACCTATTTAAACTTTGTAGACAGTCGGAGACTTTTATATGGATGAGGCTTGATAAAGTTTTTGTAATAATCGCAATTAAAAGACTAAAATTCGCGTAACACACACACATATGCACTCTTTATAAGCATACGTACTTACATGTGTTTTCATAACGTTTACATCTGCAAGAAATTGTTGCTAGAAACTTTAACGTCTACCACACACATACACTCAGATATATATATATATATATATATATATATATATATATATATATATATATATATATATACTTCTTTGAAACATAGCCGGGAAAATCCCAGCAGAGTGCTCAATTAATTAGAATTAAAGTTAAAAAATAAAAATGAAGAGCGTAATATTTATTTATTTTAGTACAGAAAAATTAGTACAACATTCATACCGTCGGTTTCAAACACGGAAGTACTTAGCCATCCGGCTCTCTTCAGCTTCTGTTGTCATTTCAAACACTGAAGGACTTAGCCATCCAACTCTCTTCAGCTTCTGTTATCATTTATTGACAACATAAGCTGAAGAGAGCCGGATGGCTAAGTCCTTCTGTGCTTGAAACCGACGGTATGAATGTTGTACCAATTTTTCTGTAATAATATATATATATATATATATATATATATATATATATATATATATATATATATATAATTATTTCCACGACTAGACAACGCCGCAGCCCACGCAAGCTATGAGAGCCACATACCGAAAGACCTAGACTCGAGTTTCGCCCTCCTTCATCAGTAGAACATATCCGAACTCAAGGTTCGAAACCAGAGTCACTTGCATGCGAAGAGTACACTTTGACACCTAAGCCACCACGCCACATACAAGAAAGTCTGATGACAAACACAGATCAAACAAATGCGGCAAAGGTCGATTGTGGAATGTACCCACTTTTTTCCACAAGTGATTCATCTACTAAGAAACCAGGTCAGTTTTACACTCGCCAATATAATGCCAATGTATGCCAATATAAAATGGTAACACTATACTATTTCACTAGTGTTCTTTTTTAACCCCTATATTTTTTAACAGTCAGCTGGTAAATAACAAGAGATATATTTTATTAAATTTTTCAAGGAAATCAGGGAAAAATTCCCTTTACTTAATAAATAGTATATATATATATATATATATATATATATATATATATATATATATATATATAGAATGGTTCTTGGGTGTAGTGTTTGGATAGTATTATTATTATTATTATTATTATTATTATTGTTATAATTAATGTTATTTGATATGCACATTACCATATCACACGGTAGTCTTAAGGGTAATCTATTATTATTATTATTATTATTATTATTGTTATTTATTTATTTTTTATTTATTTATGTATATATTAGTGAACTTTAAGCTGAATTATTGCTACACTTGATTATTGGGGAAATGTCCGTTTGATCAGTACCATTGAAGAGCCATGAATATAATAACTGTCCTGTTTTTAAATTTCCGAAACAGTTACATGGTAAACAGATGATGATCCCCGTGTTTATAGTTCACGCTTAAGTAAGGACCCCTTGTTTTTGTTTCACTGTTGGATACTTGAATCCTCTTTTTTTATGAATTTTCCAACGAACGCTAAGTCTGTGATATCTTGGATTTAGTTAGTTTCTCTGGGAATTTAAACTGCATTTTCCTTTTTTTTTCTTTTGTTTATAATGACTCAAAGCTTCTTTAGACTATATATATATATATATATATATATATATATATATATATATATATATATATATACATATATATATATATATATATACATATATATATATATATATATATATATGAATAATTAATATATATATATATATATATATGAATAATTAATATATATATATATATATATATATATATATATATATATATATATATATATATATGTATGTATGATAGTGTCACCGATCTTCCTGACTCTCTCACTCTATCTTGCTTTATCCTCAATCACAGCAGATAAGTATTCATATATGCATAGTGAGTACCCTGCCAGTTGCTTGAGATGAGTTCCGTATGGTCTCCCATTGAACTTTATTCGTTTTTGCACTAAATAAAGAACATTGCTGACGGTTTTACCCTTAGCCTCCAGTAGTGACCAGCAGATCTTGTTCTCTCTCTCTCATCAGGAGTGAGATCCGAATACAGTGTCCATTGTTTCTCTCCTGTGGAGTTCTGCCAACAGATGTTAACGAAGCTCTAAGTATTCTTGTCTACACACCCTCACTTTTCATCTCCAATCTTTTGGTAAATTTTCAGGTACTATTTCTGTATATAAGAACTAATGTGACAATGGCTTCCATGTCCGCATACATACAGATTTATATATATATATATATATATATATATATATATATATATATATATATATATATATATATATATAGAGAGAGAGAGAGAGAGAGAGAGAGAGAGAGTCTCGGAAGTTTTTTTAACCTTCAAAACTGGAAAAAAATGTTTTCATTGAAAGATTTTGTCTAGTAAATCAATCAATCTACTGCAATCACTATATTAGTTAACTTCCAAGAATTTACTCTAATATAAATATATTTTTATATATGTTTTTTTATATAAGGGATCGTCAGTTGTTTACCTTATATATATATATATATATATATATATATATATATATATATATGCATATATATATAGATGTTTATATATATAAATGTATATATCGATTGTGATAAAATTAAAATCTTTAAAAAATAATAGCTGAGAAATTGAAGTAAACGTCAATAAATATATTGATTGATACAAATCGATACCAACACATTAATGGAAACGTCTAGTTCGACACAAATCGATAAAAATACCGTTTCAGAAATATAAAGATATAAATATATCAATAAATAAATGCGATTGTTTGGTTTGGCTGAAGGATTTTTACGGCCCATCAACACTTTTCGGGTTATCTAATTTGACAATCATGAATATTAGACTTGCGCACCGCATAAATCATTCTTACATTTGACCTCAAAAGTAGATTTCTGCTAGTCAATATGTAACACTGGTCTCTATATTTTGAGCAACAACATATCAGTGTGCTAGGTTACGATTTGATGTATGCGTGAAGACAAATTATTCTGACTAGGGAATCTATATATACAGTCGTGTATGTACGTTATTCTAGGGAGGATGTTTATTTACTCCTCGCGGAGTTAGACACAAGGCCAGTTTTATCTTACTCCCACAAGTAAGATGTGACCCAAGATCGGGTCGAGCAAGTGGGGTTAAAAGCCAGCGCTCGAGAGGTGAGCACTCTGGCCATTTAAAAATTGCCTGGGCAGCCCCGTCGGCATTCCCCGGTAGGGGCGCCTCAGACAGTAAGCAATAAACTTACTCCTCACCAAAGAGGGGAGACGAAGCCTGGGAGGGTGGACCTCCTAGAACTGCACAGGACAGGCGTGCAGTATCCATCGGAACAGATACTACACTTTGATCTTAGCCAAAAGGCCGAGACCGAGGATGTTTTCATGAATAACGGGCATATGCTACACGAAGCCTTAAAGAAGGAGTTATGCTTTTGGAGATAGTCTCGTAACACCAGAACAGATAAAACACTAGCACCCACACCAAAACGAGGTAATGCCTGGGATAATGATATAATCACTATAAAACAGACACTACACTATCACAAAAGAAATAAGTAGGATGTAATACCTGGGAGCATAGCATCATGGCGTCCGTACATATGCTAGCATGGAGTGATTACCATGGCAAAAAAACACCCTAACTGACAGTTGATCATTCAAACTCCTCGGCCTAACCTTCACAGGTAACATGAATTGGAACAAATACATTGAAGACATTGACAAGGCTGCCGCAAAGAAGGTTGGCTCCCTCTACCGTGTTAGTAAACTCCACACACCTGACATTATCCTGTATCTCTACAAAACCACCATCCGCCCATGCATGGAGTATTGTTGCCACATCTGGGCTGGTGCATCGTCTACTAGTCTCTCCCTCCTTGACAAGGTCCAAAAAAAACTCGCCAACCTAATAGGTCCCTCACTGTCAACCAAGCTCAAGTCCCTGTCCCATCGCCGCAATGTAGCATCCTTGTGCTTGTTTTACAAATACTTCAATGGATTATGCTCCGATGAATTGGCTACTCTGGTTCCCCCCTCGACGTAAATTAACTAGACCAACTCGACATACAACTAAATCCCATCCATTCACTGTGGAGGTCCCCAGATGCCATAGAGCTTTCCACTCAAATAGTTTCTTTCCTCGTGCTGCTGGCCTCTGGAACTCCCTCCCTGCCCCCTGTTTTCCCGACAGTACTGACATGCAGAAATTGGAAACTAATGTAAACAGACATCTTGCTGCGCAGATCCCAATTTAGGTTGACCCCCCCCCAACCTTTTCTTTTTTCTCAGTAGCCCCTTACGTCTACAGTGGCGGCCTGCCTTGTTTGGGGTGAACTATGTTAAAATATAAAATAAAATAAAATAAAGAAAACAATGATACCATCCCCCCAGGCAGTATCTCATTTTTTTAGAGGTTAGCCTCCAGAAGTAAAAAAAGATAATGCCTGGGAGGGATGGTATCATTTTTTTCTTTATGGTAATCACTCCAGACAAAGCATGAAACCACTTGATGTCAGGAGCTAAAAATACTACTTCAAGCTCAAATACTAACCAACGATAAGTGTCAGATGGATAGATTCCTATGCAGAAAACAGCAATGCTTCCCTCTTTATCGGAAATATCGCTTATGAAAAATAAGGGAAGCAAGAGATATGAGGCTGTTGAAAAAAAAACCCACGGTCAACGTTTTACTCTCCACTATACCAACAGACAAGAGCCTTGAATTGAGCATTATAATGATAATATATTTTTTTCTGAATTATTGTAGTAAACTGAATTGAGCATTGCACAATAGTACATTAATATAACTCAAAGGAGGCGCGAGAGCGCTCTATCTCTTAATAGACTTTACGAATGGCTTATGCTGGAAATCTCATTTCTTTGATCAATCATAACTCAAAAACCGATAAACCAAATTAGTTAAAACTTTCCACAACATTTCTATTTGATAGGTTCTATAAGTGTGTAGAATTTCAGCATCATTAGTCAAGGCAACCCAGAGATCCAGAAAGTTCAATCATGAAATCATGTTATCTGTGTGTACGTACGTAGTACGTACGTATGTGCCACCCTGTATCTCATAAACTATTCGATGGATTCAGCTGATTTTTGGCAGAGATAGATGTTCTAGAGTCTAGTGGATGGGATTTTAATTTCAGTTTACCATATACCTTAGTTTTCCAGTAAATTCATAAAAACTTTAAAATGACCAGTATTCGTACACTTTATTCTATATCTTATCGACCATTTGATGAATTCAGCTGATTTTTGGCAAAGATAAAATTTGTAGTGTCTAGTTGATGGCATTTTAATTTCAGTTTACCATATACCTTGATTAGCCAAACTACCAACTATATCAGTTATGAGAAGGCATTGTATTGAGGCATAGCCTTTACAAAAGTAGTGACATTCCATACAGTATAAATATCTATGCATGAGTGGATGAAGTGTGTGAGGTGCGCTGAAGAAAAATTCCTACCAGTAAAATACAGAGCCCTGTTGTGCTTGCATACCCTTAATGACAATAAAAGTGTAAACATTTGGGAATTTCCTTGCTTTTGTACATTTAGTGTATATGAATTTTCATCTCAACCCTATTAAGGGCATATGATTTCAGTATACTGGTATTTTTTTATGGAATGATACTAAACTTTATATCTTGTCTTTTGGCGATTTCTTCTTTAAAACGCACCGATAATTCTACATAATATTCGCTATCGATTAGTTATCCCTTTTCTAATCGATGAACAAAATTTCTTTGCGCATCGTAAAGACCTAACCTGCTAACCATTGCGCCTTTGTCGATTTGGACGGTTTTTACTTGCTGCTGCCCACTTAGCGGATTGCCGATTTGACTCTGCAGTAAAGTGGTGCATCCATATTTCATCCATTCTCTCATGTTGACGCAAAACCCATGTTTCTTGCTTTGAAACAGTTGCAAAGCGTTCAGAATCGTCGACGCATTGTTGTTTTTGATCGACAAAATCTAAATGTTGATATACATACCGTCAACGACCAAAGAGTGCTCAATTCGTTTTTTACGAAGAGTGTTTTATCATAGTCGATAGTTAGCGTTTTAACTTTCCATATTCTTTAATCACGAAAGGTGATCATATCTAGTTTTTCAAAGTAATATTGTTTCATGGCATCACATCTTTTCATTATCGCTAGATATGATCGTATTGTCTTTTTAAGTAATCATTTATTTATATTAATCATCGTGTTCAATCCTTTCATAGTATTGTTCATCATACAACTGACAATCTCATTAGCTCTTATCCTCAAGTGGCTTTTGGCCCTGGTAAACAGTTAATCACTGTTCGGCTAGGGATACTACAATAATTCTTTTTTTTAGTAGTGTGATCTAGACTTATTAAGACTACTGACTGCCGAGGGATTCATGGCTAATTTTTAATTTAATCTTAACTATATAAATATTGAAATTGAGTGACAATAAGTCTCCAAAGGATGCATGTAGCCTCTGTATCCTGCCAGTCGTGATTTAAATGGTTATTTACATTCTTATCTTTCCATCCTCTCAGTCTGTTCATGGCCATTTTTTGTTTAACAAACCGATGTGTAATTATTATACAATTCTAATATTAATGTTAATATTATTACAGTTATTATTACTATAACTTATCTATAAAAAAAGTAATATTCGCTTTATTACATAGACTATATATATATATATATATATATATATACATATATATCATGGAGGGCGGACCCGGGGGGGGGGCAGGTGGCTCAAGCCTCCTCACTTTTTCACTTAGGCCCCGCCACTTTATGGTCATCAACAATGAAGTTGATATGCATGTGTTCAACCGCCCCCCCCACTTTTTAGGAGAAGCCCCCCACACTTTTATAACTGTCCCGCCGGCCCTGTACATATATATATATATATATATATATATATATATATATATATATATGTATATATATATATATATATATATATATATATATATATATATATGTATATATATATATATGTATATATATATATATATATATGTATGTATGTATATATATATATATATACATATATGCACATATTTATGTATATATATATTTATATATGTATATATATTTATATATATATATAATTGTAAATATGTGATTTTATCTACATACGTATACGTTTCATCCTTTCGGGAATCGTCAGTGTAAAGAAGATTATGTATACCGGTCGCCAAACTAGTACCTCGGAATACGAGTCCTGTTTGAAAATCAAATTCCGACGTTTTAGCCTACACGACCGTTATCAACAATCCGGTAAATCAGCGATAGAGTCATCCTATGTAAAGGCAGCCGTCGTTAAAGTGTTCGACTACTAAAATGAACATGCATTAAAGCTACGATAACGGCTGTGTTAATAATACTCACTACAGAGCCCATCCCAAATTTTGGGTCGACAAATAATATATATATATATATATATATATATATATATAACGTTTTCGTTGCATACTGTTAATAACGTCCCAAATTACAGTTTCGTGTGAGAAAATACGTTACTCATATTAGAAATATATCATAAAAATAATTGGAGGTGGCGGTGGTTAAGTGGTTAAGTGGTTAACAACCCGGACTGTCAACCTGGGTGTGCCATGTTCGAATCCAGTTCGTTCCACAGAAACACTTCACGATGTCTTTCTAGAAACAATTCTAACTAGAAAGATATCTATGAAACGAATGCCAATAATGGAATCATCCTCATCCACGGTAGAGAGATCCCACCTTCTTTGCAGCAGCCCTGCCAATGTTTTCAATGTATTTTATTCCAATTCATGTTATCTGTGAAAGTTAGGTCAAGTAGTATGTACTTAATCCGTTGCTTTTTATTTGTGCCTTAGAAGCATTGTCTAGAGAGTTTCGCACGGTTTGTCTGGAAAACATACTAGATGATTAAGTGTTTTCCTTTGAAACAATGGAAGGTGTACTTGTTCGTAATGAGCAACCATTAATAGCAAATATTTGAATAATTCCAGATTAGCGTCAGGCGTTGCTTCAATTACTTAAATTTTCCTAGAAACGTTAGGATACGGTTTCGCTTTGCATAATTTGGATTCTCATCTTGAGTGCTATTCTCTCAGCGTTTCGGCCGATGTAACCTTCAACAAATCATCACCTACTAAAGTCAGAAACGCTTGTTATTAAGATTATTATGTTTATTATCATTTTTATTATTATTTTCATTATTATTATTTTTATTATTAGTTATATTATTATTTTTATTATTATTATTTTTATTATTATTAGTTATATTATTATTTTTATTATTATTTATATTATTATTATTTATATTATTATTATTGTTAGTATTATTATTTATATTATTATTATTACTTATATTATTTTTATTATATTTTTTTATTATTATTTTCATCATTATTATTTGTATTATTAGTTATATTATCGTTTTTATCATTTTTATTTTCATTATTATTAGTTATATTATTATTTTATTATTATTTATATTATTATTATTTATATTATTATTATTTATATTATTATTATTATTTTTATTATTACTTATATTATTTTTTATTATTTTGTTATTATTATTATTTTATATTCTTCTTATTTTTTTCTTATTATTTTTTTATGATTATAAACATCTTACTATTATTGAATTACATTATTAAAATTGGTTTATTACATTTAGCCTTTTTATTATTTTCTTCTTATTATTATTTTATATTCTTCTTATTTTTTTCTTATTATTTATTATGATTATAAACATCTTACTATTATTGAATTACATTATTAAAATTGGTTTATTACATTTAACATTTTTATTATTATTCTATTATTTGTGTTAGTATAATTATCCTATTATTGTTGATAGAATTATTATACTGTTATTCAATAATCATTAGACTTATTTATTTGTATCCTTGAAATACGTGAATGAATGGTATGAAAAGTAAACATCCAAAATTAAATTTTACCAAGACCAAAGTGAGGATCAGTGGAGGTAGTGTTGGAAAGCCTTCTGAAAAGACAGTTCACCTGCTCAGTTATCGGAAAGGGAATTACATGTCCTGTGTTATTTCTAAGCATTTAGGAATACTCGAGGTTCGATCAAATTTCAGATGATAACCACTTTGTGTGCCAGCAGTGTAAGATAATGGAGACGATTGTCCAGCAGTTGATTTACCTTGGTGATACAATAAGAGCACATTAAGTATATCGTGCTAGTTACATGAATAATTGTGGAAAATTATTGAAATTATAACTGAATTTAGTCAGAAAAGGTTAATTTAAAAAGGAAATAATACACAATCATCGGATATGAAACTTTCACTACCGTCTTGGATGACTGGTGACATATGCTGACGTACTGTTTTAAAAGGGGTTTAAATATGGAAACGAAGCTTATAGTTTTAATTCTTAATTTGTCTCCTGCTGAGTCTTCGGAGGTGACCGTTTATTTTGTGAATTAACATAATGCTTTTGTTTCCACCGAACGATATATGTGTAGTATCATTAACACTGCTTCGTGCATACCCTTGGGATTTATCTTCTTTTATTTGTCGCTCCTCGAAAAAGTAGAGCACTGTAATGGTAGTATTAACACAGCATGACGTCACTTGCTTTATAATGCATCGTTCCTTCCCTTAAAAGAAGTTGAATGCTTAGACGTTCATCCCGCCGATGAAGTGTTACAATTATCATCGGTTATTCGCTATTGAAAATTGGCCGAGTGGTTAAAGACGTCGGATTTGAGTTGAAAAATACTTGTAGTCCGGGGTTTCGAATCGCATGACCGGTAGTGAATAATCATATCTCTATGCGGATGAGTTATATTATTATTATTATTATTATTATTATTATTATTATTAACAGAAAGGTTTGAGTTATAGCTCATCCGTGTAGAACTAGAGTTCTTAATTCAATTTAATGTCATATAAACCTTAGTAAATGTAGGGAAATAATTCTTATAAAGGCATCACACAATCAGTTTTATTGAATGATATGGCCAGCAAATGAAAAATATAAAATATAAAAAATATTGTAAATAAAAATAAATAAATACCGAATACTCTTCGTTTTTTTTTCAGACCGATTGGTGAATCTTTTATCTACTACTGAAGTTTTTTTAAGAAATTTATGTTATTCTTTATATTGAGTATGTCACAAAAATGTATGTAATTAAGGAAGGCAGAAACAACTGTATGCTGATAAAACTATTATTTATGAATCTATAGAAATGTATACATTGCATGTATTATGACATTAAATATATATATATATATATATATATATATATATATATATATATATATATATATATATATAAGTCAGGTTCATATCACATTCCAATAACCATGTTTTTATTTTATTATTTTTATTTTTTCACATTTCTAAAAAACATAACATTTCTGTGAGAGATATTTTTACGCGCCGTTTCATTTGTCTTGTGCCAAACAACATTTTTTATGTTGATATCGTCTCTGCAACATCACAAAACAAAAATTCACAAAGTGTAAAAAGTTCTTGGATTGAAGTGTCTTGAATAAACCTACACTATACAGTGGTTCATTTAAGGAGAACGAGAGAGAAAGAGAGATTAAAAAGTTATTTAAATCAAGTTTCAGAAAGAAAGAGTTGTACAATCCATATAACTCGTTTTTCGAGGCATTTGTTCCGTGTTTTTATAGACACTCTCGTACAGACACCTCACCAGAATTGTTCATCTTTTAGAGCACTAAACTGACACGATTCAGTAGTTTCCTTGTGTATGGGGTAATATACTTCAATTAACGCACACCGGGCCATCACTCCAGCAACAATTCGCAACACCAATTACAACAATACACCCTGCACCTTAGCGATTTGCCCTATGGCACCATATGCATATGCCACCACACATACATTGAATATTGCATACGGGGCACCAAATACAACACATTCTGCATTGGTAAAACCGTGTAACCACTACATATTAGAACCAAAGAACATCTAGAAACACGCTCTTTATCTTTCCACAAAGGAATCCACACATGCAATAACACGAACAAAGCAATCACGATAGATATCCTGGCCGCAGTAAGAAACACCGGAAAAATTATGATGAAAGAATCTAAAATTGCCGCCGAACTTAATAACCGACTCGAATTAAGATCATTATTTTTAGTCTGGTACATACAGGTTCTCGCATCGACGTACATAATCGTACACATTCAACAATAATTCATACATACATATAACTTATATATATATATATATATATATATATATATATATATATATATATATATATATATATATATATATATGTATATATAACTTCTTTGTAATATAGCAGGAAAAAAATACCAGTACCGATTAA
>OY744545.1:43568618-43593618 GCA_963556195.1 Sepiola atlantica
GTTGATTTTTCAAGCAGTCATCCGCTATTTGTGAAAAATTGATAAGAAATGAATAAAATTACAACGGTTGGGAAAAATGGAATTTTAAACTTTGTGCAGCGTTTATTCACGCAAAATCTCATCATCTTTCTTTTTAATAGACATGTTTGTATTCAACTTGTAATACATTACCAGTAAGAACAACTGATCCTAACGGTTGATTTGTCATTCCGGCTTCAGGCACTAACTTGTCTAGCCACACTGAAGGGCTGTGATACAACGAAACAGTCCGTATGTAGATGACTATATGAAGCTCTATTCCTGGGTAGGGATTATTTGTAAGAATATCGCCAACTGCAATTAGCTCTAAGGTATAGCTCAGTGGGTAAAACTAATACGAGCTGCCGGCACTTGACAATGTTTACATTGAGATATCACTTACATTCAGTCAGTGTCGTATGATAGCGCAGGGGTGATGGCGCCGACTGTAAACTCGACGGTTGAGTTTGAATCCCGGCTTCAGGCACTAACTGGTCTAGCCGCACCGAAGAGCTGTGATACAGCGAAACAGTCTGTATGTAGATGAATATATATATATATATATATATATATATATATAGAGAGAGAGAGAGAGAGAGAGACAGACAGAGAGAGATATAGATAGATAGATAGATAGATAGATAGATAGATAGATAGATAGAAGAGGCGAAACATAACGACATCTCTAGTTAGATAGATAAGCTACAGACGACAAACAAATGCGAATAAGAAGTACTACACTAGGTTTAATGAAACAAAAAACGAATTGCTGAAGATTAAAGCATCTATCAGAAAATGAAATGGATAAATTAATCAGTTTATTAATACATTAAAATATTTGCATTTCTTTACATAATTATAATAACATCCAAAAATAATCTAACTTTCAATGCCCATTACAAAACTACTAACAAAAATGACTGCATACATTTTACGTACACCATATTTACAAAAACAAAACAGGAGTCATAATTGGGTTCTACTTATGTGCATTCAGAATTTATAGTCTACAATATAAAGACAAAGAATTTAAATAGATTTTGGAGAAAGTTCATAATGTTGTCGAGCCTATATCACCTATCTTTCTACAGTATTAGATGGGTTTCAGGGAATAGTTGCTAATAACTTTAGTCTCGAATATAAACATAACTATTTCGCATGGCATTTGGTGTTCATGGTGGTACCTTTTATTTGCAGGTGATGTCCATCATTAAATTGAAAAGTATCATATTTAAGATATATATATATATATATATATATATATATATGATTATTTTTATTTACACAGACATGTACAAAATCTGCGACTGGTCCTAACTACGTGACTTTCCAAATTTAAATCTTAAATTTCTTTTCTTTTTTCTCGATTTCACTATTTCCAAATATGATATAAGGTTAAGATTGGATTCTAACTCTGCCTGATGAGATCTCAGTTTATAATAGCTGTTGATCGATAAAATCGACATGCCAGTGTCGCAAATTTTATGAAAGCTCTATTTGATATTGAGCACTTTTTATAAACCCGGTTGAAATTCTTTGGATTACTACCCCGTGGATGTTTTACCGGGATTATTATATATATATATATATATATATATATATATATATATATATATATATATATATATATATATATATATATATATATATATATATTTACCGCGCTGTAGAGGTATTATACTTTAATAGGTATATACACAGATATGTACATAGATTTATAGATCTGAAGTATCAACCCTCAAATTCAAAGACCTGGTAAAATAATTTTAACAAAATCAAAAGAACGAACGCTGGTGTTTAAAACACTTACAATAAGATGTAATTGATTAAATTAATTAGCTTTTTAATAAGTGGCCTTTTTTACTTATATGTTAATTATATTATCACTTCATACGTACGTATCTATACCATATGCTACAGTCTAGGTCAGTCAGTAACTTGGCACTAATTAAAATGCTTAATCCGGAACATTGACACAAATGCAAGTATTTGACGATCTCATCAGACGATAGACTGTAAGGCTGTTACATCACTTTAACTCGAAGACTTGGGAAATGTATGCATCCATCTCCTTTTCACAAGTCGTGTAGACAAGCTGAATAATAATAGAATCGTTATGATGAGGGATGAAAATGTTTATTCAGAATGTATTGGAGAATTTGTTTAGTAATAACAACCCGTGTATTTGCTCAAAAAAGGACACTGCACATCCACTGAATATATTTAATCAATGATTCGAAATTTTAGCAGGTAGCAAACTGTTATCATTCCACTTTTAGCAGGTCACTCTTAAGCAATCAGTTTGTGATTAACTAAGTAGTGTCGAATTACTAAGACTCTCGTGCTGAGTTTAAAGCTTAATCATTTCTGCCCGTCGAAGCGTCGGTTAGCAATTGGCGACTACATAAACCCCGCCTACCCTGATACAACCTAGTCCTAACCACAGATAAAACATTCATCAATAAAGACCCCCACCCTTTCACCACAGATAATCACACCATCCATACTAAAACTAACCCCATCCAACGCGACTTATACATTTATCAGCAGATACTCCCTTCTCCACGTGACCCTCCTATCACGGTAAACACATGAAACCCGTTTAAAATCCCAGGAATATAGATACACCACAGAACGAAATAATTTTGACCCTTAAGACACCCGCTTCATACAGTCCATATAATAGATTCTCAAATCACCCGCCCACTTCTGTCTAAATGAAGATGAGTGTACATGCGTGTGTATATGTCGGTGTGTATGTACAAGCACGTGTGTGCGGGTGCGCGTGTGTATGTATAGGAGCATATTATTAACAAATAGAAAATATAAAATAATATTAATAAAATAAATTAAAGATTAAATTAACAGCATAATAAAAACACAAAAACTCCATAATAAAGAATTTCTTAAGTTTACAAAGATTCTCGCTGACTTAAAAAAATAAGTAAATAGTGTTTACCCGCCTATCTGTTACGTTTACAAACATTCTCCAGAACGGACAGACATACAGACAGACAGATAGACAGATAGACAGACAGAGAACCTACTCGTTATATCATGCGCGCGCTACTTACGTCTTTCCTCTCATCTCTTACCGATTAGCCGTACTTCCCCTGGCTTCGAACCGCCTATGGGTCCTCAAGAGCCTTCTGTCCTCGCTTCTCTGAGACCGGAATAGGCACTGGGTTCGCAAACAGGTTATCAAAACGATGAGAGACTTGCTTTCCTGAGTGAAACATTGACAGAGGAATCTGTGTAGAACCTCGTGGTCGATAGCGCCTTTATCGACCTCATTCTCGACCATTCAGTTGAGGGCTATCGTAGACCGAGAGGCGAATTGCAGTTTTTTTTTCGGTCGTCTTTTTTTATATTAACTGTTAAAAATGTTCTATCATTAGGAAGTGGTCAAATTTCAAGCTCGGATTAAGCAGCTGGCAGGCTTGGGTTGACTGATATCGGTAGACCTATAAGGTCTAAGAATTCGAAATTGGCGGTCTCAAGTTTGGTTGTTAGATTAAAGGAAAAAAGTTGATCGATCGAACAGAGGAGTGCTGCGCCCCCCACAGTACAATGTTTGTGTCCGTTGCGTGTGAGTCCGTGTTAGTGGATGTTACAACCGGTAGCACCCCAGTTGGGTCGATGTCCGTTTCGGGGGGCGCTACACCGGTATCTCCTCAACGGAATCGATTTTGGTGTCGTGGTGTGGGGTGTTACACCTGGTAGCACACAGGTCCAAAAGGTGATCACGCCGAAAGAACCTTGATATTGGTTCGATTTGGGAGATGGTCTTCCCATGGACACCTCACATTGAGAGGTACTGTCGCTAAGCGTTCGAAAGTCTGGCTGAACCAGCCCCCAAGCTCAGATAAAGCTTACCCGTTTGGTAAACAAAAGAACAAATAATACTGTTTGGAAATTGTCAAAGGGAAGTTTGTCGAAATGGGACTCCCACCTCTAGATACACAACTATTTCTAGAACGCCCGCAGGACGCTTGGGGGCAGCTCATTATCGGAAATTAAGTAGCCGCTTTTACGAACGTAAAGCTCCAAAATCGTTTTACTTTTGAAAAAAAAATCAAACTTAAGACTTAGAAAGGAGACCGAGTCCACGCAATACTAAAAAGACACTCTCATCGACAACAGTCTAACTCTGAGAGCAAGTCATCAACATCTTATTGGCTGCTCATTTACCAGTCCAGCAATTCACGACTGCCGGAATGGTTACAAAGTATTTATCTACCTCCTCTCCAGGAGGTTAGGCACAAGGCCAGTTTTATCTTACTCTCACAAGTAAGATGTGACCCAAAGTTGGGTCGGGAAAGTGGCGTTTGAAAAGCCAGCGCCCGAGAAAGTGAGCACGCTGGCCATTAAAATTGCCTGGACAGCCCCGTCGGCATTCCCCGGTAGGGGCGCCTCAGGCAATAAGCAATAAACTTACTCCTCCCCAAAGAGGGGAGGCAAAGCCTGGGAGGGTGGACCTCCTAGAACTGCACAGGACCGACCCATAGACCGGCGTAAATCAAGCCCCGAAGGCCAAGACAATACCAATTTATGGGGTGTAGTTTCCATCGGAACAGATACTACACTTTGATCTTAGCTAAAAGGCCAATAACAAAGAGTAGTGGAATGGTTACAAAGTAGCTACATCGACAGACAGTGACAGTCGTTCCAGCGATACTTTTTTCAGCATCATCCGTTCTAGCAACAGCAGGAGCAGTATTGAACCGTCAGTCCCAATTGTCCACAGAGGAATATAGGGAACTATTTGAAAACAAGTATACGGCCTACACAGACGGTAATGTGCTTAAACCAGTACAGAAAGCACGAGAAAAGCTAATATAAAAACGTGTACTGTCCCTGCTGACCACAGACAAAGATGCCCGAACTAGAGAAGCGTCGTCCTTTGGAAATAAGGCAGCTTCACCCAAAGAGCCTCAACGGATGAACATATCAAAGACGATGATGTAATGAATATGAAAGTCGATTACTCGAACTCTGTGGTAGGGCCGAGCGAGGACAAACTATAAGGCGATAAATCAACGTTCCCCTTAGACGTCGGATGTTCGGCCTGGAGCGCGCGAGTTAAGACGGAACTCTTAACTGACAGTCTCGGACGAACTTGTGGCGTCTTCACCCAAGAGGATTTTAGACACGTCGTCGACAGTGATTGAGCGTCATGGCCTTATATTTTGCGAATCTTAATATGAGGAGAATGAGGTCTCAAAGAAAAGCTTTCCGCGCCATGAGAGACCTACTGGCCTTCTGTATAGATGTGGCTGCGCTCGAGGACACAACTTTTGTTTTGTCTGTTGATTGTCGTGTGCTATACATGTATGTGCTTTTTAATCATATATCAATTATCGGGATGGTTGTGTCTCCTTGCTAGTGAAACGCACCTTTTCTCTTTCGGTAAACGTTGTTCATACCGATGCTATTGACAAGCTGGTCGTGGCCGATGTTGTTAAAAATACTGAGTTTTCTTTTTCGGTGGTTGGGGTTTTTATCCCCTGTTCGAAGCGGATAGTGTTAATCGGTGATTGAAATGGCATCGTTGACTCGAAGCAGGATAAGGTCGGAGTGGGAGCTAGTTGGTCGGATAGGTGTAAAAACGGTCACTCTGACCTGATGAATATATGCTATTTTGTCGAAAGAGTTCGTCTGGGTCACCCAGGGCCGTAGATGGTGGCATGAACTAGTACTTTCATCTCTATCTTGATAGTATGTTAAAAGATTTATATCGTGGCTTAAGTTCCACTAGTTAGGACAATCGGACCATCCATTGGTTATGAACTGCTTGAGGTTAAGTGATGAGACGAAGAAGACCTGGACAGATTCCCTAACCATAGAACTCGTGAATCAGGACCTCAAACGCAAGGCTAGCCAGCTTTATGAAGGTTACGTAGTTAGAGATAGGTTAAAGAAAGTATCTAACGCGGCCATGAACATTGACGCTGTTGAGCGTAAGAAAGGACTTATTCGTGGTTCGGAGAGGTACATTGCCAAAATAAAAAGCCCGGATGGACATACCCAGAGTTCACTAGGGAGATGTGTAAGTAATTTCGGAAAAACTTTGAGGAGCCCAGGGAAAAGCTTTCTGCGTCATGAAATACCTCATGTGAGAGGGGCTTGGGGATGCCTGACTTAGAAAGTAATCGACATGTCGAGATATTGGCTTTTTGAGTAAAACCTTGATAGAAGAATTTGCGTAGTACGTTTCGGCGATAATGTCTTTCTCGACCCTATCGCTAGCACATTAGTCGAGGGCAATCTAAGACTGAAAGGTGAATCGTTCTTCAAGGAGTATCGAGCCGCGCTAAAAAAAACTTCCTTGGTCTAGTGACCTCGCATGGTCTCGATGGATGATGTATCAGGATTTACTGGAAGTCCCCGCTCACGATGCGCTTGTTCAGCGGCTGTGATGGTCAATAGAGAAGATACGCTCTCAGTGGAGAATTGCGCTAGGCCGCGAATATTTCAAAAAATTTTGGGTACTCGCGACTTGTTTGAAACACACTACGTCTCAATGGCAGATCATACAGGGCTGACTGAGAAGATACACTTTTTTGTCCACGCTTTTAGACAGACGAAATCGAAATGGCCGAGCACGGTTTTTTCACTTAACCTAACTTCGATAGTTCTGAATGTATGTCAATGCGGTGAGGGTTCGCATCAATCCTGAGCAGTTGGTTCGCTTTGATGAAGCATACGCTATCGACAACGTAGACCCTGTGGAACAGGGAGAAACAACTGGTATTTTCTCTCGATCCTAGCCGTAGCTAGACGAGTGACATTGACGACACGTCTTATGTCAGTCGATAGCGTTGAGTTTTTTTCTGATTACGATCTGCTTTCAGTCTTCAATCACCAGCTTAAGATAAAAATTAGATGTGACAGAAAAAAGTTACATCTCATTCAGGTTTACATTAATAGATCCGCAGCGTACGTGTTCCCTGCTTGAGCATGCCGGCCATTTTGGGGCCCAGCCTGGTTAAGTTAGATCTCTTAGATAGTTAAGGGAGTCAGTCATATCCCTGATTAATTTTTCTGCAATTATAATTATTACAAAATACCCACTCCCTCTTGGTTTTGCTCTCAGCCTCCTATAAATTGAAGTCATACGAAATGCCATCCTTAATTTATCCGAAATTACATAGTTTATGTTTCTTTCGATCCTTCACTTACACCATACTACCACCTATAGATCCACCTGCTTGATTTCGGTTCTAAACAAACCGGAAAACAGTAGGCTGTCTATACTTAGAGAAGGTCCCTAATTTTATTTGTTTTCATTGTTTTTCATTTTGTTAGAGGAGGGCTGTTTTTTTCCACTCAACATCATGTTTCATATTATTGTAAATATTTTTTTTGTAAATAAAATGTTCTTTAAAACAAGTAGATATATTTCAAGTCTATACATTAAATGTTGTATTTTGGTGACTGGGAGATAAATGAGACGGACAAATCGTGAAAGAATGAAAGGAATGTGTTTACTTAAAAGTAGGATAGTTAGCATAGAGTAACGCCCACTAGATACAGTTCTGTAGAATGAGGGCGAAATCGTTCGGCTGTTTTATTTTACTTTCAAACAATGAACGACAATATATGTATTCTCGTTATACTTCCAGTAATAAAATTAATTATTTACATAAATATTATATATATATATATATATATATATATATATATATATATATATATATATATATATATATATATACGTGTGTTTTGGGGTTTGTCAATTTTTTAATTTTTATTTTCATTTATTCTTCCAAATGCCATACGATCACCCGCTATTTACAGACTCCAACCGAGAGCTCTTTTCCGGATTCTGGCCCGTAAATTGTATATATGTATCACAGCTATGACGCGTTGGCACTACCCAATTTTTCCTCAGTCGCAGCTATGACGTGCTACGCTTTGGTGGATTCATCAGTGACTGGTGAATACGATACAATAGCCAGTCACTGATGAATCCACCGAAGCGTAGCACGTCATAGCTGCGACTGAGGACACGATTGAGTGCAGTTGTTTGGATTTCCTTTGCACTTGGTTCACCAGGTATACTTGCTAAATACTTTTTCAAGTTCTTCTTCATGAGTCCAGTGGCTCCTATGATAACTGGAATGATGGAGATATCTTTCAGGTTCCAGTTTCGTTAAACAGAGCACAACAATTGTGATTGGGGATTTTTTTCTTTTTTGTTTTATTGAACATCAACCCTATTAGCCGTTTGGTGCTATACAATGTATATATGATATAGTCATTTTAAAAACACAGCAAATTCAACAAATATTTTTTTGAAACTAAAAATAGAAAACAAAAAAGACTCAAATTAGAACAAAGAAAATCGAGAGCGAGAGAACTATTAGCCGTTTGGTGCTATACAATGTATATATGATATAGTTATTTTAAGAACACAGCAAATTCAACAAATATTTTTTTTGAAACTGAAAATAGAAAATAAAAAAGACTCAAATTAGAACAAAGAAAATCGAGAGCTAGAGAACTATTAGCCGTTTGGTGATATACAATGTATATATGATATAGTCATTTTAAGAACACAGCAAATTCAACAAATATTTTTTTAAACTGAAAATAGAAAATCAAAAAGACTCAAATTAGAACAAAGAAAATCGAGAGCTAGAGAACTATTAGCCACTTGGTGCTATACAATGTATATATGATATAGTCATTTTAAGAACACAACAAATTCAACAAATATTTTTTAAACTGAAAATAGAAAACAAAAAAGACTCAAATTAGAACAAAGAAAATCGAGAGCTAGAGAACTATTAGCCGTTTGGTGCTATACAATGTATATATGATATAGTCATTTTAAAAACACAGCAAATTCAACAAATATTTTTTAAACAGAAAATAGAAAACAAAAAAGACTCAAATTAGAACAAAGAAAATCGAGAGCTAGAGAACTATTAGCCGTTTGGTGTTATACAATGTATATATGATATAGTCATTTTAAGAACACATCAAATTCAACAAATATTTTTTAAAACTGAAAATAGAAAACAAAAAAGACTCAAATTAGAACAAAGAAAATCGAGAGCTAGAGAACTATTAGCCGTTTGGTGATATACAATGTATATATGATATAGTCATTTTAAGAACACAGCAAATTCAACAAATATTTTTTTTGAAACTGAAAATAGAAAATAAAAAAGACTCAAATTAGAACAAAGAAATTCGAGAGCTAGAGAACAAAAAAAGCCACACCAAAAATTAACGAAGATGGAGGGCGATAAAAAAAAAGCAAAATTTCAAGATATTTGGACGTAATCAAAGCGGCTTCCATTGAAGGAGTCGGAAAGGAGAACGTGGATGAGCATGCACTTATGTTCACTTGAGGTTCAAGGCAAATCAATTAAGAAGAAAAACATTTGAATCGGATCTTGGGGAATATTTCAACGAATCGCATTAAATCTTATTAACATAGAGTTGAAATATGACAAAGTTTAATCAAATTCGATGGAAAAAAATTTTTTCTATCGTCTTTCATACAACGTGGATATGAGGCCTCGAATTTATTTAGAAATTAGTTGGATTTATTCAATAGAAAAATATGTATACACACAGAAATATGAATAGAGATATAGATACAACCATATATATGTACGTATACACACACACACACACACACACACACATATATATATATATATATATATATATATATATATATATAAGGGTGTATATATATGTGTGTGTATATATATATATATAGCACTAGATTAAGTTATATATTTTATATATTCATATATATATATATATACATATAAATTCACGTAAATCTACAGTCATGTTAATATAAACATATATATATATATATATATATATATATATATATATATATATATATATATAACTATATATATATATATGTGTGTGTGTGTGTGCATAGATTTATATATTAATTGTAATATGTAATAATATAAATGCATACTTCAATTAATCTATATGTATATGGTTTTATATACATTAATTTATGCAAATATTAATGTATGTATATTTGTATGTATATATGGATGTTATAATCTCTACACTATTTGTTTACGTGCTGTGAACACAATGATAAAACATGCGTCAGTCAGTGCACGCCCTAACACACACATCCTCATCTGAATACCCAAATACTCTAACTTGTACTTCTGCATTTCTAACTCAATTCTCCATCTATATATCTATGCATATACATCATTTCTTTGTTATTATAAACATTTATTTCAGGTGCGAACAATCACAACTTAAACATGTTTCACATTCCCTCTCTTTTAACTGTATGTATTGTCTGTAATATTAAACTACTTTTCTTTCTCTCTCTTTCCCTTTATCTATGTATATATATATATATATATATATATATATATATGTATACACATACACCCACACATATATATACATATATATATACATACATACACACATATAGATATGTATGCTTCACGCATCTACTATTTCCTCTTATATATATATATATATATATATATATATATATATATATATATATATATATATATATACACCCACACATATATATGCTTCAAGCAAACTACTATTTCTTCTTATATATATATATATATATATACATATATACACATATATATATATATATAAATATAGATATATGTATATACATATATATACATATATATATATATATATATATATAAATATATATATATATATATATATATATATTTACATTTTTCACTTAGAAGATAGTTTATTCAGTGAAGACCGGGATTAGGCCAATAAAAATAAGCTCGATGATACTCGATTACAGGGTATAGAGCATTTATATGTGATTTTTGAAGGCTTACAAAAAAATTATTTTTGTTTGGGAGGGGTTGCTTTCTATCGTTGTGCCGCCGGACGAGAAGGTGTATTCTTGCACATTGTTCCTGTTTCTTTTGAATGCATTTGGGACTAATTCTTTGCTTGTTTGCTTAGTAGCATCAGTACTGCGCAAATCTTACCAGCTTCTTTTTTAAGACATTTTTAATTTTTAATTATTTCGTCTGTCGTCTTCTTAAGTGACTACAATTAAGGCAACACCACATTGTGTATTGTCAGTTTTTGAAACGCTTACTCCATGTACGTAATTCCCCTGATGATCTGCCAAGCTAGGACTTGCTTGGTAGTGAAACACGTGTAGGAAAACACTCTTTAATTTGGATAGATATGATAAATAAATAAACTTAGAAAGAAAACGTCTTTTCTGGTGATGAATAATCTCATGAACGGAATGTTTTGGTAAGCCTTCAAACAATCATATATATATATATATATATATATATATATATATATATATATATATATATATATAAGAGGAAATAGTAGTTTACTTGAAGCATTGCTGGTAAACAAGTAAGAATAGAGATGAGAATGCAGTGCAATGTTGAAGACCGGGAGGTGGAAGACGGGATGAACAAAAATGAATGACAGGAGACGGTATAAGTGTATAAATTTCGGATTAATTTATTCATGTTTTTTTGAAAAAGAGAGGTTGTTACTCTCGAAATGATTAAAATTTCTTCCATTCCGGACCTTTAAATATTTAGCAGTAAGTCTCCCATTTTACAATTTACTGTGTTTATATTTCATTATTTTGGGGATGGAGAATATGAGGACTCTGCGGAGACTTAATGTCACGCGAACTCGAGGAAACACTAATTGTTTAAGCCAATGAACAATCACTAAAAAGGACTTGTGTGAAAACTCTTAGTAATGATAATAATATATATTTTTATTAAAAAGTGACCGCTTATCAACACCCCAAAGGGATTCAAAGCACTCTGGCCATTAAAAATTGCCTGGACAGTCCTGTCGGCATTCCCCGGTAGGGCTGCCTCAGGCAATAAGCAATACACTTACTTCTCCCCAAAGCTTGGGAGGGTGGACCTCATAGAACTGTACAGGATCGACCCATAGACCGGCGTAAATCAAGCCCCGAAGGCCAAGACAATACCAGTCTATGGGGTGCAGTATCCATCGGAACAGATACTACACTTTGATCTTAGCCAAAAGGCCAAGAAAAGTTTTATTTATCTACCTCCCACAAGGTAAGATGTGACACAAGGTCGGGAAAGTGGGATTAGAAAAACCAGCACTCGAGAAGTTGAGCACTCTGGTCATTAAAAATTTCCTGGGCAGCCCCGTCGGCGTTCCCCGGTAGGGGTCACTTCAGGCAGTAAGCAATAAACTTGCTCCTCCCCAAAGAGGGGAGGCGAAGCCTAGGAGGGTTGACTTCCTAGTACTGCACAGGACAGACCCATAGACCTGCGTAAATCAATACCCGAAGGCCAAGACAATACCAGTCTATGGAATGCAGTATCTATCGGAACAGATACTACACTTTGATCTTAGCCAAAAGGCCAAGAATCGGTTAGATCAAGGTATTTACTCCACCTCAGGAGTTAGGCACAAGGCCAGTTTTATCCTACTCCCACAAGTAAGATGTGACCACAGATTGGGTCGAGAAAGTGGGGTTAAAAGCCAGCGCTCGAGAGGTGAGCACTCTGGCCATTTAAAAATTGCCTGGGCAGCCCCGTCGGCATTCCCCGGTAGGGGCGCCTCAGACAGTAAGCAATAAACTTACTCCTCCCCAAAGAGGGGAGGCGAAGCCTGGGAGGGTGGACCTCCTAGAACTGCACAGGACAATCCCATAGACCGGCGTAAATCAAGCCCCGAAGGCCAAGACAATACCAGTCTATGGAATGCAGTATCTATCGGAACAGATACTACACTTTGATCTTAGCCAAAAGGCCAAGAATCGGTTAGATCAAATAGACGTTATTAAAAGTTTGAGATTCTAACGATCCTCAGGCTGAAGAGGATAGCATCCCACTTTAGGTTTTATATCTCCCGATATCGTAAACTCTTAGCGTATATTTCCGTGCAATGCGTGAAGTATTATATGCTGGAAATTGTCAGGCGAAACTTAATCCTTAGCGATGTTTGCGTAAAGGACATGAGGAGTTATTACATCTAATACTATGTGACACACACCGTACGTGTTCCCACCTCCTCAGGAGGAATTAAACTCATATGTCACCATATCGAGTTTAATGAGGTTTGACCCAGCACGCGTATATGTTGATACTGTGAGTGGGGAGCTCAATCCACATCACCATTCCACCCAGAAAAGTTCAAACAGGCACAGCGTCACAAAATAAAGACGGTTTGGGGGAGATGAGAGCTAAATGCAATCTATCTTATGAACCTTTTCTTCTATGTGTGTCCATGTGCGTGTGTGGTGTTGCTTTGTTGTAAGTGTGTGTAGTGGGTGCGCTTGTGTGTGTTGTTGCCTTGTTGTAAGTGTGTGTAGTGTGTGTGCTTGTGCGTGTTGTTGCCTTGTTGTAAGTGTGTGTAGTGTGTGCGCTTGTGTGTGTTGTTGCCTTGTTGTAAGTGTGTGTAGTGTGTGCGCTTGTGTGTGTTGTTGCCTTGTTGTAAGTGTGTGTAGTGTGTGCGCTTGTGTGTGTTGTTGCCTTGTTGTAAGTGTGTGTAGTGTGTGTGGTTGTGTGTGTTGTTGCCTTGTTGTAAGTGTGTGTAGTGTGTGTGGTTGTGTGTGTTGTTGCCTTGTTGTAAGTGTGTGTAGTGTGTGTGTGCTTGTGTGTGTTGTATCCTTGTTGTAAGTGTGTGTAGTGTGTGTGCTTGTGTGTGTTGTTGCCTTGTTGTAAGTGTGTGTAGTGTGTGTGCTTGTGTGTGTTGTTGCCTTGTTGTAAGTGTGTGTGCTTGTGTGTGTTGTGTCCTTGTTGTAAGTGTGTGTAGTGTGTGTGCTTGTGTGTATTGTGTCCTTGTTGTAAGTGTGTGTAGTGTGTGTGCGTGTTATCACTTATTAGCTCTAAATCTAGTCGTCCAAATTCGGCAACATTCATCATGAAGAACACTTTCGGTTCCGGAATGAGGAATGATAAAAAATATTGTTACTACTACGACTACTACTACTACTACTACGACTACTACTACTACTACTACTACTACTACTACTTGTGCTACTATCAACAAAATTAGTAATACTAATACTGTTACTAGTAATAAAGAGTTTACAGCAACCAAACTCCTCATTACAATTACAAGGTAATTTTGAGATTTTGGTATGCCGGAATGTGATTATGGTTCTAAATAATATTTCTTCTTCTTAGTCTTGTTCTTATTCTTATTATACTACTCTTACAACTACTACTACTACTACTACTACTACTACTAGTACTACTACTACTACTACTACCCCACTATTATTACGACTACTAATACTGCTACTACTACTACGACTACTACTACGACTACTACTACGACTACTACTACGACTACTACTAATAATAATAATAATGCACAGAAAAGAAGAATTTTTCAAAGTTTGCATGAAGCAACACAGCGGTAATGTTATCGAAAGATTGAATAGCATAATAGTATTACTACTGCTAGTATTACTACTATTACTACTACTAATGAAAATACTACTACTGCTACTATTACAACTAATAATGATAATAATAACTAGCGGGACCCGTGTAAATTACACGAAATGATGTTTTCAATACTAATTATCTTGTTCCTAAACTATGCATGTTTGAATAAAATATGATAAGATTTGACTTGTATATTTATTTTAAAAAATGAACAATACATGAAACAATTTACAACACTTCTTTACATACAATATTTCTAGTAACGGTTATATTTCGACGACTAAACCTTACTTTATAAATGCTTTAGATTAAATTAAATTTGGCTCCAATTCATGAGTAGCATACAAAGATTCGGAAGGTCGTTGCTTTTGATGTAACCGTGACACACAAAATAAGACACACGCTATCGTATTAATATGTCTCTTCCCGGTCGCCCCCTCCCTATCTCCCTCTCGCCCCCGCTTCGACTAGAAAAAAGGTCTTAGAGGTTGGTGGGGATCGAACTATAAAGCAGTCGGGCCGACGTCAAAAATCGACGTCAACATCCTACGTCGCTAACCGTTGCGCTAAAAGGACATACTTGTATATATGACGAAAATTAGGTAACTTGAATGATTTTCCAAATCTAGGTGCGGCACGCATGCGCAGAGCTTTTGATGTAAGCGTGACACACGAACACATACGCTATCGTAGTATTATATAGAAGATAATAACTCTTAGAAACGAAATTATATAGCAGGGATCTAGTAAAAGGAATACACAGCTGGGCAGTATCACTAATAAGATACTCTGGATCATTCATAAGCTGGATTTAAGAAGAACTCAGGCACCTTAACCACATGATTCGACAATTAATGACCATGCACAACGCACTACACCCAAAGCACGATACGGACAGACTCTACGTGAAAAGAAACGATGGGGGAAGTGGACTGGTAAGTATAGAAGACTGTGTGGGAGACACAAAAAAGAGCTGAAGAAATGCATAACTCAGAACACAGAAACGCTAATCATCGCAGCAAGAGAACAACGCAGGAAGCACCGAAACCAGCAACAAAAAGACAAGAAAAGAAAAGTATGAATAAAAACAACTACATGGACTGACAAGAGAAGAAACCAACGAAAATAGCGATGCATGGCTAAGAAAAAGAAATCTGAATAGAGAAACAGAATTTTTACTGGCTGCACAGAACAATGCGATTATGACAAACTACATTAAAGCCAAAATAAATAAACCCCAGCAAAACAGTAAATGCAGACTGTGTGAACAAAGAGAAGAAACAGTAAAATACATAATAAGTGAATGCAGCAAACTTACCCTAAAAGAATACAAGAACAGACATGACTGCGTGGAGAAAGCAGTACCCTGGGAACTGTGCAAACGGCTGCATTTCGAACACGCGGACAAATGGTACTAACATAAACCGAAGACAGTACTGGTAAACGAAAACTTGCAAAATCCTTGGGATATGGAAGTACAATCAAATAACTCATACAAGCACGGAGAACGGATGTCATGAAAATCGACAAGAAGGAAAAATCCTGTCAAATCGTAGACTTTGCCGTTCCAGCTAACCACAGAGTGACGATCAAGGAAACGGAAAAACGAAGCAAATACACGGAAATTGCCAGAGAACTGAAAGAGCTTGAAGAAAGTCAATATAATATCAATAATCGTTGGAGCACTAAGAACAGTCTAATAAATCTTGGAAAAAGAGACTGGCAGAAATTGGAATCAAATGGATTACTGAGACCATACAAAGAACGGCAATGGTCAAAGCAGCTGTAATCTTAAAGAAAATCAAAATGGTTGTGATTTGTGAGGCTTTAGATCTCCCCTAAGAGGGGAGGTAACATACATAGACTCGCTGGACCCGTGAAATTCCAAGATGTATTCTACACCAATCTGTATAATTTATTGTTAATACTATTTTTTTTGAAAGTAATAATTCTCTGCCAAGGTCAATATTATTAAGACAAAATGACTCTTTCTTCCTCAGTAAAAATCTAAATATTCATTAAATAAATGAAACGAACATGTTTCTTCTTTATTTATGCATGTATTTATTTATTTATTTATTGTAGTAATTTAATTATGTTAAAATCGATGAACATTCTCCGACTTCTAACCGTTTAATTATTGTTAGGTAAAAATTCGGTGCTTTCACAGATTATGGCCTACGCTAAATTTGACCTCGTCGTTAGGGTTAGGTTGGGGTTAGGGTTAGGGTTAGGGTTAAAGTTAGCGTGGGCCCTAATCTGTTAAAGTACCAAAAATTCTTCAAATAAATAAAACGACTGTCACTTTCTGGAATGTATTTATACAAAGTCTATTTCCAAGAACTTGCAATTTTGGGAATATGATACAACTGTGCTGTTTTTAAGTCCAATATTAACAAATTCTGGTCGAGCCACCGTCTTATATAATCAAATTCTGACCATTCTATCATTTCTTATCCTCTCAAAGTTGTTGGTCAATCTGATAATCTCTTGAATCCTTATCTTCGTTGCCATTGCCTTCTCTTCTGATAGCGGCCGGAGCGCTTTATGACTAAGGATCTTTGAAACACTTGTCTTTCTAATTTATCGTCAATGTTAAGTCATTCTCTAAACGTGGTGTTTGCTTCACAGATTATCAATCAACTGTCTACCCCTCTTACCCCTTCTTTCTTCTACTTATGTGACATCATGTCCGTTGCCGACTGGTCATTAACATATATGTTTTTAATTATGTTGATTCAATCGACAAGATGACACGATTTGATTTTGAAACCAGTGATTTTGAAAAGGGTAAAGTCGAAATGTTTTCCTTAGCGACAGCAGATTAATCACAAATCGCTATCTTTATTTATTAATTGGACGATCTCAATTTTTAAAAGTGTGTGAAAGGTGATAACGTACGTACAAACATTAAATGAGAGTATGAAGTTCACTTTCAGTTTACTTTCGGTAGTTTCGTAACTCTCGTTTCTTTTATTTTGTCTTTTAGTCCTCACATTCCATGAACGATGCTTCTGACAAAGGGGAAAGACCTGCTGTTTTCTTGGTGTGAATATATTCATCTTTCACTTATTGTTGGCTAGTATTTGACCTTGAAGCAGTATTTCTTTTTAGCTTCTTACATTAAGTGGCATCATGCCTTGTCTGGAGTGATTTCCTTTTGAAAAAAATGCTCTAGCGTATTATTATAGAGATATTTAACTCACATTTTATATGATTTTTTAAAATTGCTACTAAGGCAACACTTGGCGATTCTGTTTGGTCTCGATAACATTTCCATCTCGCAAAGCGAAGCATACATTTTACGTAGATATATAATTCGATTATTTACTTCGTTTTTATTTGCGAAATTTCAGAAAACATTAAACAAAATTACACGAAATCTGCACTTATTTCTATCAACGTGTCCGACACTAATAATTATATGCACCAGAGAATTGAATTTAATAAGTGTCTGTTTTGTGGATTTATTTATTTTACATTCATGGCAAAATAATTTCGACGTAATGTTACCGTATGCGAAATTCGCATTTGTGTTGTGTGTGGATTTCTGAGTTAGAATGTAGAATGAGACGAGCGTCGAAAGACAGAGAGTAAATCAGATCGTATCGAATAGAGATTTCATATATAGATAATAAAAAATACATATACTGACAAACACATCTATCTCTATTCGAAATATGTCAATAATATATGCGTGTCTACGTTCGTATTTATGCATTAAGAAAACATACATTATTGATGGTAATACGGAGACAACCGTCACCAGAACAATATATATATATATATATATATATATATATATATATATATATATATATATATATATATTACTTCTTTGTAATATAGCAGGAAAAATCCCAGCAGAGTGCTCGATTAATTAAGAATTAAAGTTTAAAATTAACAATTAAGAGCGTAATATGTATTTATTTTGGCACAGTAAAATTAGTACAACATTCCTACCGTCGGTTTGAAGACCAGAACGACTTAGCCATCCGGCTCTTTTCAGCTTCTGTTGTCATCTGTTTCGGAAATGTGAAGTCACGTGTCACTCTAAGCAAATAACGCGTCCAAACGATAGTGACAAGTGACTTCACATTTCCGAAACAGATGACAACAGAAGCTGAAGAGAGCTGGATGGCTAAGTCCTTCTGTGCTTGAAACCGACGGTACGAATGTTGTACTAATTTTTCTGTACCGAAATATATATATATATATATATATATATATATATATATTCCTTTAATTTATACGTATGTACTATAAAATAAATAAATATATATATATATATATATATATATATATATATATATATATATATATATATATATATATATTAACGAAAAATATGTTTTATAAAGTTATGGGCAATAATAATAATAATGCAATATTCTGCATCTTAATCACGTAGGAAGTGAGACAAACGAAATAGTACTAAGCAAAAAAGCAATAAACGTTACAATCACCAATAAAAATCATTACACAAAAATACATTTTCTCGTTTATGCAAACATTGTTAGCAATAACAGAATTCGTCTGTTTAATAATACCTTTTATTTTTTCAATTTTTCTGATGGTCTTTTTTAGATTAAAATAACAAAATAATAAATGTTCCACTAAACTCAACATCTACATCCCATTTAGTCCTCTCCTTAAAAAATGTATGACACTTTAAAGTTAGTACAAGAAATTCCGTTTTTGTCTCGTCAGAATATTGCTAAAGTTACAACTCTTGAATTTACTTCTCTCTCTCTCTCCATTTCTCTTTCTCTCTCGCTTTCTCACTCTCTATCTATCTATCTATCTATCTATCTATCTATCTATCTATCTATCTATCTATCTATCTATCTATCTCTCTCTCTCTCTCTCTCTCTCTATATATATATATATATATATATATATATATATATATATATATATATATATATATATAATTAATTGTATGGGGAACACTTTATATAAGATGAAATAGAAAAGAAAAAGAAAATAATTTTATATAAAACAAATAAAAAAAACAAATTCATCTTATATAAAGTGTTCCCCATACAATTAATTATTCATTTTGTAGTGTGGCACCATTTTGTCTCTTCATATATATATATATATATATATATATATATATACTAGATATATATATACTAGAAATCGAAACAAATTGTTTCTAACAATCTTTCCTTATCCCTTACATTGTTCCCCTCTCCTAAATTTCAATATACCTGAGTAGAACAGACTTGACCTTTAAATTTCACTAACCCTTTTCCCATTAATTTATTTCCCCCCTCCCCATTATTTCCCCCCCCATTATTTCCCCCCCCCCTATCTCTTTGGCCATTTAATATCCCTCCAAATTATTCATCTAACCCTTAATTTGGTTTTAAATTAAAAATAAATAAATAAATTCTTTATTAACTATTCCCTAGCTTTTTAAATTTAAATTTAATCTTTTAATTTTTAATTTTAATCATCCACTCTCTCACATTCCTATATTTATTATTCAATGATTCTACTTTATTCCTTAAACATATCTGATAACTACAATTTAATCTGCCCTTAGCCGCCTGATATATTTGGAAGCTCACATTTTACTTCTATTTTTAGAATCAACTTTTTCTATACCTATTCACCATTTAAGATTAACCCCACCCCCAAAACCTGCACCCTACCGCTAGCCCGCACCCTTAACCCACCTGTCACTTTATCTACATCCCCATGCCAACCCGTCCTACTTTTATTTTTCCCCCAAATTCACAAAGCGACTTTTTAAACTACCCCGCACCTTCTAACCCCCCCCCCATCCTGACCCCAAATCTGAAACTTTCATCAACTTTGGCTTTTTCTCATTCTGAGTTAATCCTTGTATGAGATCCTACCGTTTTTTCTAGGCCCGGAAGAAAATCAAAAAAATGGCCTGTTTTCCTCTTCAAAGCCTCTTTTAAGTACATCTGGACTTATCTACTTTTGAGCACCTTTTCCAACCTGCTCCCATGCAAAGTGTTTTTATTCACTTTCTACAATTTCACCGAACCTTTTCAACGGAAACTCACCACCCGGACAATTGTATTTCTTTTTCACGAAATTTTCTTTTCATTCAGTACGTTTTTTGACAAAAATTATTTTAATAATTTTTAAAAATAATTCTCATATTTTCAAATATTTGAACTTTGGTTTTTTCGAAAGCCAACTTATCCATCTGTATTTCTCCTCTGATGATAAGATTTCGATCTTTGAAAAGCCTTGGCTTAAGGAAAGGAAAATAAACACTAGTTTATTACTGACAACCTTGCATTGAACAATTGAAATTTGAAATAAATTTGGACAATCGTCGCATATTTATCAATCTTTTTTTTCTTCTATCTCTATATATATATATATATATTTAATTTTATTTATCTTCCTCCCACAAGGTAAGATATGCCACAAGGTCGGGAAAGTGGGATTTGAAAAGCCAGCGCCCAAAAAGGTGAGCACTCTGGCCTACAAAAAACCCTGGGCAGCCCCGTCGGCATTCCCCGGTAGGAGCGCCTCAGGCAGTAAGCAATAAACTTACTCCTCCCAAAGAGGGAAGGCAAAGCCTGGGAGGGTGGACCTCCTAGAACTGCACAGGACTAACCCACAGACCGGCGTAAATCAAGCCCCGAAAGCCAAGACAATACCGGTCTATAGGGTGCAGTATCCATCGGAACAGATACTACACTTTGATGTTGGCCAAAAGGCCATGTGTGTATTTATGCAGCATTTTCTCATTCATGGAAAAATTGTAAAAAATAACAGAATTCGTCCGTTTAATTATCATTTTTTTTAATTTTTTATTTTTTCTGATAGTCTTTGCGATTTTGTTCTGTGATGCCATCCAGCGTTGCTGAATTTAAATCGTCGATGGCAGAGCTTATGATTATAAAACAAATGGAGCTTAATGAAAACTCTTATAACACAACAATTACCTACATATTCAATATTACTTATATACTGATCCTAGAATTTGGGTGATTCATAATAAATAAAATTCCAAAACAATATGTTCATTCATATCCTCAAAAACATAATTTCAATAAAAAGATATTATTATCATATAGAAGAGTAATTGGTGTATCTATACATCGGTCCTCAAATACGTTCTGCAACGCCGCACTGAAAAGATGTGATACAACGAAACCGTTTCTATGTGGACGACTATTTATAGATATGAAAGTTGTTCAACCATTAAAACTATATTAAAAAAAACAACACTTTTAGTCCCAAGTCCTTCGTTGGAAAATTACATTGTTTGTAAGTCAATTAACTTTTTACAATCACTATATTAGTTTGCTTCCAAAAAATTACGCTAGTTTAAACATTATTTAAGGGGGCATAAGTTGTTTACCATGGAAAACTGTTTCTGGAATTTAAAAACAAAACAGTATATTATCTCATGGCTTCCCAACAGAGTTGATCAGACACCACTTCTCTTAAAGCACAAGAACAAAAACTTCCGGATATAAGATCAAGTTTTTTTGTTACAGATTAATTTTTTGTTAACTTATTTTGTTATAAAAATATGTACTCCTTATCTGGATTGTTCGTCTATGTCTAAGTAAATGTATTTGTTTGTTACAAAAGTTTGCTGTATTATTTATATATATATATATATATATATATATATATATATATATATCAGCATAGAGATATGACTATTCACTACCGGTCATCCGATTCGAAACCCAGGATTACGAGTATTTTGCAACTCAAATCCCAACGCCTGAACCACTGTGCCACTGCGAATAAATTATGATAATTTTAACACTTTATGCGACGGCTTGACGTCATAGAGCGTTCGACTTAATGAAAGGAACGATGCATTTAAAGCTAGCGACGTCATGCTGTGTTAATACTACACTTACAGTGCTCTACTAGACGGATTTTTCTATATATATATATATATATATTTTTTACCTCCCCAGGAGGTTAGGCACAAGGCCAGTTTTAACTTACTCCCACAAGGTAAGATTTAACCCAAGGTCGGGTCGGGAAAGTGAGACTTGAAAAGCCAGCGCTCGAGGTGAGCACTGGCCATCAAAAATTGCCTGGGCAGCCCCGGTAGGGGCGCCTCAGGCAGTAAGCAATAAATATAATTTCATTTTTTTTATTTACTTGATCTTATTTAATTTTATTTTATCGTATGTTTTTTTAATTCTATCATTATTATTATTATTATTAGTAGTAGTAGTAGTAGTAGTAGTAGTAGTAGTAGTAGTAGAGGTTTTCCTTCTCATTAGTATTGAACATTTCCTCTTTATTTATGTTTTCTTAATTGTATTCTTAATTTAGTTTCATCATTTCTATTTATCTATTTATGTATTTTTCTTTCATAATTCATCCTATATTGTGAATATTTTGAATGTTTAATTAGTTATTTGACTTGCTGTTGGTCCATATGGTACTTTCAGTGCTATATCCTTTTTAAACCAACGCATTGAAAAATATGTGATTACATAGTGAAAGATTATGTCTCCAGTATTGTCTTAATATATGTTTTTTTTTTTGAAGTGGTACTGGAACCTGATATTTTGTGCAGAGATTTATCTATGTGATGTTGCAAATGGTGCTGACGATAGACGATTTGGAATCTTCAGAACAATAATACAGAATAAAATATTTCAAAATTTTCTTGTAAACGACTATACGCTATATAATTCGTTGATTTTATATTCTTGGAACAATGTTCAGATTTTGATGATCTCAACTCACTTTATATATATATATATATATATATATATATATATATGTGTGTGTGTGTGTGTGTGTGTGTATAAAAATCATATATATATATATATATATATATATATATATGTGTGTGTGGGGGTGTGTATAAAAAAATCATATATATATATATATATATATATATATATATATATATATATATATATATATATATATGGGGTAAGGTACACGATATGTCATGAGAATGAAATGCCGTGGTAGACAAAATGTGTGAAAAATGACAAACGGTCATCAGGTTAAAATGCAGGAAAAAAACAAAAACAAGAGATTTTCCCGGTTTCGCTCGTGTTAGCGAACATCTTCTGAAAAAAGATGTCCGCTAACACGAACGAAACCGGTCAAATCTCTTGTTTTTGTTTTTCTCCTGTTTTCCGTTTGTCCTTTTTCACACACACACACACACACACACACACACATATATATATATATATATATATATATATATATATATATATATATATATATATATATATATATATATATATATATATATATATGTATGTATTTGTATTAAATGGTATCTGATATGTAAGTACATACATAAATGTATATAAGTTTATTAGTATCACATGTTAACACGTATTATATTATAAGGTGAAATAATATATTGTGTATAGATTTTCAGTATTTAGTTGAACAGTGCTCAATACGTGTGTAAAGCTTAGTAGTAAAATATGTAAATATATTGATGACAATTAAGCTACACAGAGGCGTACGAAATCGTAAAGCTAATGTAACGCGTACACATCTGTGTAGCTTAATTTCCATAAACATATTTTCATACTTTACTATATATATACATATATATATATATATATATATATATATATATATATATATATATATATATATATATATATATATATATATTACCATAGTTCACCCTAAACAAGGCAGGCCGTCACTGTAGATGTAAGGGACTACTGAGAAAGGGGGGAGGTTCATCCTAAATTAGGAGCTGCGCAGCGAGATGCCTGTTTACATTAGTTTTAAATTTCTGCATGTCAGTAGCGTCAGGAAAGCAGGAATCAGGTAGGGAGTTTCAGAGTCCAGCAGCACGAGAAAGAAGCTTTTGGAGTAGTAAGCTCTTCGGCATCTGCGGACCTCCACAGTGTATGGGAGTGATTTGGCAGATTGTCGGGTTGGTCTAGTGAATTTACGTCGTAGGGCGACGACAAGAGCAGCCAGCTCATCAGAGCACACTCCATTGAAGTACTTGTAAAACAGGCACAAGGATGACCCCTTGCGGCGATGGGATAGAGGCTGAAGTTTGGTGGATAGTGAAGGACCTATCAAGTTAGCAACTCTTTTTTGGGACCTATTTTGGGAGAGACTAGGGGATGATGCCCCAACCCAAGTATATATATATATATATATATATATATATATATATATATATATATATATATATATAGCATGATATAAAATTAAATAATAAAATAAGGTGCAAATCAATTTTTTTTAGAATTCAAAGTTCAGGCAAAGTATCTTAAAGTCCTTAACTCATGAGTTTTCAAAGATAATTTTTCTCCTCAGAAGACCATTACCGCAGTGACATCACTGCAGGTGATAAAATTACACTTTGAAAATATATAAAAATATATGCAAGAATGCATAAAAGTATATAACACATCAAATATTATGCTATTAATGCTCTATCCAGAATATTGAGCTTCAGTTTTTATCCGGATGTTTCACTAATTAAAAGATATTAGTTTCCTCTTATATCTTTAGTTGGATTAACTTATATATATATATATATATATATATATATATATATATATATATATATATATATA
>OY744545.1:43596118-43608618 GCA_963556195.1 Sepiola atlantica
GAGGGGTGGGGACGAAGGTATGTTGAAGTGTTGTTGAAGTGGTATTGAAATGTTTTTTAAAAACGTTTGATTGATAAATTCACCAATATTTATTTTGCATACTCATTCATCCGTCTGAAGATGACCGACGTCGGTCGAAAACGTTCGCGAAAATATGGCGATTTCTTATACAACATGGACGACAATACCAAATCGGTCGTGCGACGAATCGAAAAAACGAATCAAAAAATAAATAAACAGAAGCTGACGCTACTGTTTAACCAAACATGCATAAGAGAAGGAATTCTGCCTAATTACACAAATATATATATATGTATATATCTTGTTTATTTAGAGAATGGGTACCTAACCTTTTTTTAAACGTTTATTCACCCCAAACAAAGTAAATTGCAACTGAGACGTAAGAGGCTGCTGATAATTAAGCACCGGATTATAGCGACATCTTAAATGGGGATTTCTGTTGCAAAATGTTTGTCAACATTACATTTTAATTCCTGCATTTTTTTTCAGTCAGAAAAACAGACAGCAGGGATGAATTCTTACAGCAAGCAGTTCGGGGAACGAAGTTATACGAGTAGAAAGCTGTCCTACATCTGGTGACCTCTACAGTGAAAGGGTGTGATTTTGCTGCTTTTCGAGTTCGTCAGTGATATTAACGTTGTGGAGGTGCACAAGTGTAGCGAGCTCATAAGAGCAATTCCCTGAAAGTACTTGTAAAACAAGCACGAGGATGCACCATTGTGGCGATGTGACAGGCGCTAAAGCTCAGTAGACAGTGTGGGACCTATTAGGTTAGAGGTTCTTTATTGGACTTTGTCAAAGAGTTAGAGGCTAGTGGTTCGTGCACTAGCACAGCTGTGGCAACAATACTATATGCTTGTGGATACCCTGGAAGTTATTTTATCATCTGTGGATGTATATATGCATATGTATTTTGTATCATATAAATAATTGTGTCTTTAATGTATTTCTTTCTCAATACTATTTTACTTTTATACTTTCTTTTTCTGTCTTTGTATTTCTGTCATTTTCTTTTTTTTATTATTCATAGCTTCATTTTGGTTAAATTGTGGTCTCTTGTTCTTCATTGCTCTTTCATTTGTTCATCAGTTTTCCTCACACTCTTTTTCTTTGTTTTTTTTGTTTTCTTTAATGTTCATGTGTAATCTTTAGCACGTAATGTTTTATTAACTTTCATCGTCGCTCTGTTAGATTTTTTTTCCTTTCTTCCTTCCTAACGTTCCTCTTTTTTTCATTTTCATTTCTCTTTTCTTTCAACCTTTCTTTCTTTATTGATTATATATTTTTCTTTTAACCTATCATTCTTTTAGGCTTACTTTTTTTCTTTTCTTAACTCTTTATTTTCTTTTTTCTGTGTTTAACACTTTTTTATTTTCTTTTTTTCTCCTTTTCCTTTCCTTTCTTTTTTATTCATTATCCCTTTTGTTCTTTCTTTCTTTCTCTTTTTTCTTTGTACTCGTGACTCTTTTAGTCTTTCTTTCTTTCTTTCTTCTATATTTTTTTCTTTTTTTTTTCGTTTTTCTTAGCATTTTTTCCTCTCCCTTCGTTCTTCTTTTCTTATTTGTTCATCAGTTTCTGTTTTTATTTGTCTCTCCCTTTTTCATTCCTTTCTTTCATCTTCCTTTTCAGTTTTCTTATTTCTTCTGTTATCAGCAATTGCCCATTATTCCTTTTATTCATTGGATTTTCTTCTTTCCTTCTCTCCATCAATCAGTATCGATTTTCTGCTTCTGTCGATATTTTCAATTTTCTGTCGATATTATTTCTTCTTTCTTCTTTTTTATTCGTCCTTCTTTACGTCTCTCTCCCCTTCTTACATTGTCCGGTTCTTCTCCATTTCTTTATTATCATTTTTCTCTTCTTACTAATATTGTGTTCTCTATTATCTTTCCATACTTCTATCCTCTCTTCTTCTTTGCTTACTTTCCATGAATAAACATTTCGCAATTGATACGAAATGTCACCACTTATATAACTGTCATCATCATAAAAAGCGAACACGTTTATGATAACTTTTGAAATGGATTGCATATTCGTTTGAAACTCATAAACAATTTCATACCTTTTCCCTATCGTCCGATATCTTCGTTATTAATTCATCTAGGTTTTTAGTAAAAAAAATACAATTTCCTCGAGTTGATGAAATCTACGACATAGATAGGCCGAGATTACTTTAAAATTCAAGTGAAAATACCAATAGGTAAATAATTAAACAATTTATATACATATAGGACATTTAAATAACATTAAAGCACTCAGGAAAAACACAAATACACACACACACACACACACACACATATATAAATATATATATATATATCTATGTACACATATATATATATATATATATTTATGTTTATATATTTATGTGTGTACTTGTGAATCTATTAATTTGTGATTATGTGTGTATTTTATATTTAGACCAGATATTTATGCTTGAACATGTATATATGTGTATATCTGTGTATGAATATATGCGTGTATATGTGTTTTTTTATATATGTTTGTATATATATATATATATATATATATATATATATATGTTTATCTATGTACTTGTGTATCTATTAATGTGTGCGCATGTGTATATTTTATATATTGACCAGATGATCATGCTTGATAATGCATATCTGTGTATATCCGTATATGGATATTTGCGTATATATTTGTGTCTGTTATTTTTTTATGTTTTATTTTTTATTTTATTTTTTATATATGTATATAAATATATATATATGTTTGTTTATATATATACTTGTGTATCTATTAATTTGTGAACACGTGTGTATTTTATATAAATATCAGATATTTATACTTGAATGTTTGTAAATAAAATAAAACTTTGAAGTGTTAAATAGAGAAGAAAGGAATCTAAGCTAAGTAGGTAATAACACAAAAGAAAAAGGAAAGAATTAGAAGGAAGGTAATAAAAATTATAAAAAAGATAGAAACTAATTGAAAAAGTTAACACGTAAAGAATGTAACCAGATACTAAATTATAAAAATATCTCATCCCCAAAAAAGATTTATTTAAAAGGAAAGTTTTCGAAATCCATCTCACTTCTCTGTCTTCTTTGATCTGAAGAGGTTGACTCTCTGTGAAGAGTACAACCGGAACATGTATGCACATATGTAATAATAATTGTATCAATAAAAATGTATACTATATATATATATATATATATATATATATATATATATATATATATATACATATATATATATACATATATATATATATACACATATGTAAGTATGCATATAAACAACAAATATATATATATTTAGATTTTTATGAATATATTTTATAACTGAATATATATATATATATATATATATATATATATATATATATATATGTGTGTGTGTGTGTATGTGTGTGTATATACTGATAGTCTTCTTTTTGACATGTGTTCATCCACGGTGTCGCATTAGATTCAGAAGGTGTTTAGAGAAGATGCTATGTGAAACACAAATTAAGGAGTTGTTCAACCGATTAAAAAATGGCCGCACACCAGTGGAGAGTGAACAGCGTTCTGGCAGGCCATAACTTCTCGGGGTGCAGCTGTTGAGAGACAGCGAAAAAAAAGATAATGCGGAAAGCGACGGCGGAGATGAACACCATTCTAAAAGAAGACTTCCAGAAGTGTTTCCGGCAGTGGATGGATCGGTGGGTTAAGTGTGTGCAAAGACAAGGGACTTACTTTAAAGGGTATTAGGATCCCAACCCCGTCACGTATTTGAAATATTTTTTTCTGGCCTGAGGAAAGATACTTTTTAGACAGGCCCTGTATATATATATATATATATATATATATATATATATATATATATATATATATAGTAAGTTATGAAAATATATTTCCGGCAACTAAGCTACACAAAGGCGTTAGCTTTTCATCTCCCAGGGAATCGTCAGACTAATGGACTACGAAGATGAAACGCCGGCGCCTCTGTGTAGCTTAATTGCCAAAAATATATAACTTAGCTCAACACACGTTGTGAGGACTGTTGAAGTAAATACTGAAAATCGATACATAATATATTATATCTCATCATAATATCATATATGCATACATGAAATGATAATAATATATATACAATGAGAAAGGCTGAGAGTAAGAGACGGTCGAGTTTCGATTCCGACCTGTAGATACTATATATATATATATATATATATATATATATATATATATATATATATATAACATTTACATGTTGAATTAAATAACGATAATTGAATTATCGTTTAATAATAATAATCTATTGTGATAATATAAAGCACAATATATTGAATAGAGCAATCAATTTTAGAGGTGAAAGATTCTCTAATGAGAAGAGTTTGTCTTTGAAAATCCATGGATTAAGGGTATGAAGCTCCTGCTTCAATGAACTTTTGATGTTCTAATAAATATTGTATCTTTACAATTATTTTATTCATATCATTCACCTCTAATATATATATATATATATATATATATATATATATATATATATATATATATATATATATATATATATTAGGGTAGGTCAATTTTACACTTTTTTTTAAATATTAAAAAAAGGCACGTACCGAAAGTTGTATATAGACCTATTAAATACTCATGCAAAAAATTAGATCAAAAACTTCAGCGGTTTTTTTAGCGTTTGTTATCAAAGATCGTAGACAAGAATATACTGAAAATTCCTCGTTTTTGCAAGATTTGCTTGAATACTGGTGTTAAAACCAAATAATTTGTGCATTTAAAATCAGCGAATGTCCTTTTATTTTATAAAAATGATATCAATTAAAGAAATCTTCAAATTAAAAATTTGCCCCCCCCTCATTTTCAGTATCTGCTTTTGTAAACTACCTTTTAACGTTATGAATTAAACAGTAATATTTGAATACCTAAAAAAATGATTTTTTTCTGTTATAAGTGAAAATATAACAAGCAAAGAAATAAGGAAAAACCTAACACTATTTTAATGGAGCTTAATATTGAGAGTCAAATTGCTCCATATAAGACCCCTTAGACAAAAATGCTGGTCTCAATTTCTGACTCAAAACTTTGGCTGTAATGTGTTGATGCCTTGCTTCAAAACCATATACAGTTTGTGAAGCTTCTGTTATTAACTTAACTGCCCGTTCCACGCCCTGAGAATGCCAAAAATGCAGCATAATTTTAAATCTATTAATTGTGTCCAATGTGTGGCATTAAAATTAATAGGTGGTATTCTTTTTAATCTTTTTCTGGTTGACTCCTCACTCCTGAAAGAACACATTAATTAATTGAATTATTAAAAAATTCCAATCTGTACTGCTTTAATAATTATGGTGAAATTAGATAAAATCTTTAAAAATCATTCTATAAATTGGAATAAATAATTGAGTCAGAAATATATGAATAAATATTACTTACCTAATGGCCAAAATTCTTTTTAAAGCTTCTTCTCTTACTTCAATCTCTTCAGATTTAACCATGGAATATAGAAAGTTTTCAGGCAGTAAACAAAATGTATTACCTTGTATATTTCTAAATGTGATATCTTGGATTTCCTGAGGCTGCTCCTTAATCCTCTGGGTCATATTAAAAATGTGCACTTGCTGATTGTGGAATTTACTATTTCTTTTAATTTCAAACCAAGAAGTGGCATACACATTTACAATAAAATTTACTACATAGTGTAGTTTTGTCGTGTGCCTTTGTTGGTATGCACCACGTGTCCATAAACACATGAGCCTGATGGCCAAAGTTAACCATCTTGCTTGGTTTAGAGGACCAATTTTCCAGGAGGTATATCTAGAGTCAACCTTACCTCTAGAAATACCTACTGTGTATTCATAAAGGAGTCTTTGGTCAGAACTAAGATCATGTATTTCATCAATTTTAAAAATTGACTCTAGAGGATTGCTAATAGTGGAAAATGATATTTGGCGTAAATCATGGCAATGATTTGAGCATAATTTCCCCAGAGGGCCACTGAATGTTGTAGGGCCCTTTGCGCAACCATCTATGTTTTGAAAAAGGGCTCTGAAAGGTAGTTCATTATGATGCAAAGAGCAACCAATTGTGTGAAGATTTTTAAAAAGTTTTTTTTCTAAAATTGCAACCATTCCACCTTCGCAACCTGTGTTGGTATTAGTGTTGTCAACAAGTATAGCTTTGATACTGTTCTCACTGTGGAATTCATGCAAAACATCCACCACTTGATCTGCATGAACAGCACCTGTTGCACCACTATTAGGAAGAACTCTGTGTCAGATATTTACTTTCACATGGTGTTTCTTTTGTAAAAGTTAAATGGTGTTCTGGTCCCTTAGTTTTTTTCATAATTCTCTGTCTATTTTCATCCACAATTTCCTTATACATCAATGTGTCCTTATCCATTCTCCCATCAACTCCAATACATATAATATTTTAGGTGGGATAAAAACCCCTGGCTGAAATAGTTTTATTTGTCTACCTCCAACAAGGTAAGGTGACACAAGGTCATGAAAGTGGGATTAGATAAGCCTGCGCTATAGAGGTGAGCACTCTGGCCATTAAAAAATTGACTGGGCAGCCCCGTCGGCATTCCCCTGTAGGGGCGTCTCAGACAGTTAGCAATAAACTTACTCCTCCCCAAAGAGGGAAAGCAAAGCCTGTGAGGGTGCAACTCCTAGAATTGCACAGGACGGACAAGCCCCAATAGACCGGCGTAAATCCAGACCCAAAGGCCCGGACGATACCGATTTATTTGGTGGGGTAAAATCCCCTGGCTGAACTAGATTTTATTTATCTATCTCCAACAAGGTAAGATTGACACAGGAAAGTGGGATGAGAAAGCCAGTGCTCGAGAGGTGAGCACTCTGACCATTTAAAAATTGCCTGGGCAGCCCCGTCGGCATTCCCCGGTAGGGCCGCCTCAGACAGTAAGCAATAAACTTACTCCTCCCCAAAGAGGGAAGGCAAAACCTGGGAGGTGCACCTCCTAGAACTGCACAGGACGGACAAGCCCCAATAGACGGGCGTGAATCCAGACCCAAAGACCCGGACGATACCGGTTTATTTGGTGGGTTAAAAAACCCTGGCTGAACTAGTTTTTATTTATCTAACTCCCACAAGGTAAGGTGTGACAAAAGGTCGGGGAAGTGGGATTAGATAAGCCAGCGCTCGACAATTCAATATATATTTGTGATAATTACATTTGTAAACACAGAATAAACACGTGAATTCAAATTCGCTCGTTGAATTTTCAACCGGTGAATACCATAAAAAATATCCAATAAATAAAACGCCTATGTAAATAAATAATTATTTATATATAACATTAAATATTATAGTATTTTATTCCTTTTTAATTTGAATATGTACATTTAATTTCTTAAGAAAAGGAATAATAAACTTTAAAATATTTATTATTAAGTAATGTATTACTTTTTTTGTTAAAACCCGGGTTTAATTTAAAGCGACACATCTGCCGGTGAAATCTAGACTGTGTGAAAAAATCTCGATTTATTTGATCTTAAAGTTGCAATGCTCAAATAAATACAAAGTTTTGAAGAAAAATATTTCTTGTGGTAACTTTTGACATTATTTGGCAACTTTCTTCGAGTGCGATAATTTACAGTTTCAAAATCGACCTCCCCTAATATATATATATATATATATATATATATATATATATATATATATATATATATATATATATATATATATATATAAAAAAAATTTTTTAAGTGGATTCTTTAACTTACAGACACTAGTGTCATGCTATATGCACTCATCAGTGTAGGAATGTTAATTATACTGGTGTAAGGATTCGAACTGCGGGGTGAGCTCTCATCCCAATGCCGCCATTAATCAATACTGAAAGAAGATGATTTAAAGTCTATAATGTCAAATCGGCGAACACGTATAACAAGCGATCAGAGAGTGTTCAACTTGCCTGGGCAAGGAACGTTGCTTAGCGCCTTAGTTAGACTGACTGTTTATACATTCAGCTAAAGTCTCATTCTTCTATTTACGGGAGCGATAACAATATTTATATATAAATATTAATTATTCTTACCTACAGACACTTAGTGTAGGAATATTAATTACTACTGTTGAAAGGATTCGAACCCTTTCACAAAGTCACCTTCGACTCTGCAGGCTGAGCTCTTATTCCGAGGCTACCATTAATCGACACGGAATGAAAAGAATTTAAAGTCTATCATTCCAAATGACTAAAAATTGATGCCGGTATATGAGATCACTATGTTTCTATTGATTTTATCTTGGGGTATCTTTCCAAATATTATCCTGAATGTTTGATCCTTTGAACATTATTCACGATCGTAAATATATCTTTTTTGTTCATGCGATTTTATTCATGTTGTTTTGTACTCTTATATTTTTATCCATGCGATGGACTTCACCATTTTTGTTTATGTCGTAAACTAAGGCCTTTTGGCCATGATCAAAGTGTAGTATCTGTTCCGGTGGATACTACACCCTTATAGACCGGTATCGTCTTGGCCTTCGGTGCTTGATTTCCGCCGGTCTATGGGTTTGTCCTGTGCAGTTCTAGGAGGTCCACCCTCACAGGCTTTGCCTTCTCACCCTTTGAGAAGGGGTTAGTTTATTGCTAATCGCCTGAGGCGCCCCTACCGGGGAATTCCGACGCGGCTGTCAAGTCATTTTTTGAGGGTCACAGGTGCTTTTCCTCTAGGGTTCTGACTTATCAAATCCCACTTTCTGACCTTGTGTCACATTTTACTTTGTGGGAGGTAGATAAATACCTACTAAACTACGGGGTTCATTTGTTTACTCTGATCATTTTCTGGAAACAATTTTTAACCCGTTTGAGTTATTTAGCGTATGCACACTTATAAGAAATATCTATATAATAAGAGCGGGTGCCACACAACATAGAATGAGAGAGGGCGAGAGTAATAGACAGAAACTTAATCAGGGATCGATTACTTAGTGTGATAATTGCAAATTGAAGCCAATCAGAACAATCGAAATAGATGTTTCAAACATAATCCAATCCAAGTACAAAACAAGCCGCGTGTGCGTGGTCCCCCTCTGTATGTGACTCGATGTGGCAAGTGTAAAATGCAATAAATTTGGGCAATTTAGGGCATTTTTGTCCCCCCTTTGACCCCCTGGGGGCGCGAACCAGAATATTTCTGAGATCAAGGATGCTCATTTTATATCCAAAACAATTGCCTCTACATTTTGGCCAAGTTTCAGAGAGATTGAATGCATGGATCAAACGTTATGGGAGAAAAAGGTCATTTTTTGCTATTTTGGAAGCTTTTGACCCCCCTCGGGGCGCGAACCAGATTTTTTCCAAGGTCAGCGATACTTATTTTCTATTAGGAACAATTGCCTCCACATTTTGGCCAAGTTTCAGAGAAATTGAATGGATGGATGAAAAGTTATGGGGCAAAAATGTCATTTTTTCCATTTCGGGGCCTTTTAACCCCCTGGGGAGCTAACCAGATTTTTTTTTTAATCGGAGAATGTCACTTTCTAACCTGACCAAAGTTACAACTTCATGCAAAATTTCAGAGAAATTCAATGGATGGTTGCGGAGAAAAATCCGGACGGACGGACATGCCTCAAAACATAAGGCCCCGATTTTATAAATCGAGGGACTAATAAAAGCTTTGAGTGTTAACGCGAAAATTAGAAATTCCTTACATGACTCGAACCCCCGAAGCTGATGAAATCAAGCAAGCCACCGAGCTGCAACTAACTCCGAGAATAGTCACAATTTGTCAGCTTATTTTTTGTTAAAACAAAAGTGAAATTAAAATAAATGTGTAATGCACGGAAAACGAATTGTGTGTAATTAAAACGCTGAAAACAATGGAGTGTCTTTTTACCAGATTAATATTTCATTTTTAATTAGGAGTTTTGTGCAATTGAAATTAATTTTGTTAACTTACCTTTTGGTAATTAAATTAATTGCATCAAATCGTTTCAATTATATCTTAATTTAAACAGTTTCATATAGGCACTATCTCACAGAGAGACGATATTTGGTTTAAGAAGTGTATTATATATATGTACGCATGCGTGTATATATATATATATACATATTTCTTTCTCTGTCTATATATATATACATATGTTTACACACACACACACATATATATACACACACACACACACATATATATATATATGTATATATATATATGTGTGTGTGTGTGTGTGTATATATATATGTGTGTGTGTGTAAACATATGTATATATATATATATATATATATATATATATATAATGAAGAAGAATGGAAAGGAATTAGAGAAGCAAAAGTCAAATCATAATTCAATTCAGGCAGAATTTTGCCCTGTGTTTCTTCCCCCTACAACTTTTATTTTATTTTTTCAAATTTTAAATCTTGGCCTTTGCCAACTTATCTATCCCAGCGACTTCCTCTGATGATAAGATTTTGATCTTTGAAAAGCCTGGCTTAAGGAAAATTTAACTTGAATAAATTGCCTTTTTTGCGGAATTACCTTGCTCTGAGCAATTGAATTGAATTATGATTTGACTTTTGCTTCTCTAATTCCTTTCCATTCTTCTTCATTCTACCTGCTCTATCCTGGATATTGAGCTATATACTCTTCACAATAGGTTTCACTTTTCCTAAAAGTTCGCTTTTAGTACACCACTTTATATATATATATATATATATATATATATATATATATATATATAAAATAATATTTGTTATTGTTTATTATCTATGTACGTATACGTTTCCTCCTTTTTCAATAGGGACTTATCAGCATAGAGATATGACTATTCACTACCGGTCATGTGATTCGAAACCCCGGATTCCAAGTATTTTTCAACTCAAACACGACGTCTTTAACCACTTGGCCAATTGTAAACAGCGAATAACGATGATAATTTTAACACGTTATCGGTGGGCTTAACGACTAGAGTGTTCTAGTTCTTTTTAAGAGAACGAACGATGCATTATAAAGCTAGGCTGCCGCGTCAGAAATGAACGCTGACGTGTAAACCGATGGAGCCTCAGTCATATTGCTCTGGTGGTTAAACGTGGCTATTCTTTGTTTATGACCAAGAATATTTTTAGATGGAAATAAAGAAAGAAAAAATTCGACCCCACCTCGATGTTTGTATTAATCTTCCCTATTATACATACAAAAAAGTAATCCATGGACACGTGTTTCTGGCTCATAGCCGTCATCAGCATGGCTAACTTAGACAGAGGTCAGACCTTCGATATTGATGTCTATAGTCCAGCGTTCTACCACTGGACCAAGACGCTCTGTCTAGAAATATGTACGATTTTTATCACCTAAATATTTAATGTATTTTTATGTAATTATTTTTATTGGTGATTGTAGCATTCGTTGTTATTTTGCTTACTATTATTTTGATTGTCTCACTTTCCTAAGTGATTAAGATGCAGAAAACTGCATTATTAGTCGCCATTAACTTTATATGACGTTTTTCTATTAATATACACAATCACCAATAAAAATAATTTCATAAAAATACATTAAATATTTAGGTGATAAAGATCTTATATATTTCTAGACGGAGCGTTTTGATCCAGTGGTAGAACGCTGGACTATAGACATCAATATCGAAGGTTCGATCTCTGTCTAAGTTAGCCATGCTGATGACGGCTGTGAGCCAGAAACACGTGTCCATGGATTACTTTTGTGTACGTATAAAATAAATAAAAATAGATATTAACGGAAAAAATAGGTCCTATGAAGTTAAGGGCGACTAATAATGCAATTTTCTGCATCTTAATCACTTAGGAAAGTGAGACAATCGAAATAAGAGTAAGCAAAATAACAACGAACGCTACAATCACCAATAAAAATAATTACATAAATATATATATATACACACACACACACACACACATATATATATATATATATATATATATATATATATATATATATATATATAGTCATATGCAGGACAGTCATATGCAGGACGGACAGTAATATGAGTTGAATATGGTTTGGTATTAAACTGCACGTAAGCGTCAAGTGCATTCAAAAGCCACATTGCTGAATCAGGTGTTCATGGAAGGAGAAATGCATATTTTTTTCGGTTATAAAACTAATATTTTTGTGAAACTCACTTGCCATGAGTATTATAAAATTATACATATATATAACTATATATATATATATATATAACATTGAATGATATATATATATATATATGTGTGTGTGTGTTTGTGGGTGTGTTTATATATATATATATATATATATATATATATAGAAAACTAATATATATATATATATATATATATATATATATATGTGTGAATATATATATATATAGAAAACTTATATATATGCGTATATATGGGTGTAAATATATACGTAATATATATATATATTATATATTATTATTTTTGTTATTCATTATTATTATGTATATTATATATGTATATTTATAAACTGATTGTGAATTCGATCCCAACCTTGTACAATAGACCGTCTTAATATTGTGTGT
>OY744545.1:43613618-43618618 GCA_963556195.1 Sepiola atlantica
TGTATTTGCATAATACGAACTGGCCGATCTGTCTTAACCAACTGTCTCATAAACATTGCCATTTGCATAGGAGACAACTCATGAGTTTTAAGTACAAATCACAAAACCAATGTTTGTCATACATAAAAATTTAGACTTGAAAACGACTTGTATGATAGTATGACGATTGATTTGATAGAGTACAAAATAGATTAAGCATAATATATACATATATATATATATGTATATATTTGTGTGCGTGTGTATACAAACACACACTACATATATTCATATATTTATTAATATGAATATATGCATGTGCGTTTGCATACACACGCACACACACATACATATATTCATATATTTATTAATTTTCACGTACATAGATGTAATCCATGGGCACGCCTTTCTGGCTATCAGCCGTCGTAAGCATATATATATATATATATATATATATATATATATATATATATATATATATATATATATAGTGTTAATTTAAGTAATATGTATAGCAGCTTTATCTACATATTTTCATATATATATATATATATATATATATATATATATATATATATATATATATATAGTGGTAAATATACATATATATATATAGAGAGAGAGACAGGGATAAATTGCTAGGCCACGGGCATCGTGGTCGTCGTTTTGAATTACTGTCAAAGTCGAGCCACGCTGAGGATTAGTATAACTATGAAACGCGCACACATAAATAAAAATAATTATATATATATATATATATATATATATATATATATATATATTGAATTTTGGCTTTTGCACTGCGAACTATCTATGTAATTCCTTTGATGATAAGATTTTAATCTTTTAAAAGCCTTGGCTTAAGGAAAAATAATAAACATGTTTTTACTGAATACATCTTTCATGTATATATATATATATATATATATATATATATATATATATATATATATATATATATATATATATATATATATATTAGTAGAATGTTTTTAAAAGGCTGTGGGCAATGCAAATTCCGGGTAAGCTTGAAAGGAACAAAAATAATAAATCGAATTCGAAATGTGACTTACTATTTATTTTTTCATAAAATCTAACATAACAGCAAGGGTGGTGTTAGCTGTTTGTGTGAGGTCCCGATGATTATAAAAATCATTTATTTAATATTTCGGGAAAATAAACTTCCCTTTTCTCAAAAATAATAAACACCAGAGGAAAACTCCGTCTGTGCAGAGAATCTGCCAAAATCGATGCCAGTAGACATAAGACAGTGTAGGGGCAAACCAGTGCCGCAGAGAATAGAAATTAATAAGTTTTAAAGTTATGTCATGTATATAAATGTGGTGTTCAAAAATGTGTGAAATATTGGATAAATGATGGATATTGTATGGTGATCGACTAACTGTTAGCTTTAATTATATATATATATATATATATGTATATATATATATATATATATATATATATATATATATATATATATATATATATATATATAAGGCGGGGATACCATAGTTGACCCCGGATATGCTAATCTATAATATAGGAAAGACATATAAAACAAAAAAATATAGTTAAAATCTGGATGAAAAGAAAATAAATAGGCCGAAACAACAAAGAAGCCGTTAGTAAAAACATTCATACATATTTCCTGTGATTTGGAATTAATACCTTAATCGATGACGAATGATTAAAAAAAGTAATAGCTGAACGCATATGTCTTGTGGATGCCGCAGAAGTTAACAGCTCCATTGGTGTAACTGATATGTTGATTTGTGTTAACTGTGTTCACCCCAAACAAGGCAAATTGCCACTATAGACGGAAGGGGCTACAGAGAATTAGGATGAAATTTTAGGGGATCATCATGAATTGGGACCTGTGCTGCTAGATGTTTGTTCACATCAGTTTAAAATCTCTGCATGTCGGTACAGTCGAGGAAACAGGAAACAGGGAGGGCTTAGTTTATTGCTAATCGCCCGAGGAGCCCCAACTGAGGAATGCCGACGGGAGGTCCAGGCATTTTTTAGGCCAAAGTGCTCTTCCTTAACGGCCGCTGGCTTTTCAATCTCACTTTTCGACCTTGTGTCTCATCTTACCGCTGTGGGAGGGATATAAATAAAAAAAATTACAAAAAACAAATAATGTAAAAAAAGAATTAAATTTTGGGAACTATCGGATGAAATATTAAACAGAGATCGTTATGTGTATTGATATCGCATTAAAAGAAAATTCTGTTAAGTGTTGAGTCGAGAAGATGGTTTAAGGAATAATAAATAAAAAACAAAATTTTCAAAAGAAAAGGATCAGACAGGAAGTGGACTCGACATAGCCGATTCTGTAGGACACAAAAGTATACATAAAAAACTAATCTAGAAAACGGAACTGTTAAACCTGACATCGTAATATTGGACAAAAGGGAGAAAGTATCAACCCTAGTTGAAGTCAGTGTCCCTAATGATGTAGGATTAAACAGAGCAGACAGGGAAATGATTACAAAATACCAAGGTCTTATATACGACATGAAAAGAAACTGGAGTCTTAGGAAAACCTCCATCATACCAGTAATTATAGGAACTCCAGGACTAATGAAAAGAATTTCAAAAGCTATCTGGCGAGTATACCCGGTGAACCGAGTGCAAGAGAAATACAAACAATTGCACTTAAAGGGACGGTTAGAATCTTTAAAAGATCTCTCGGCTGGAGTGTCTGATATAGCCAGTGAATGTCTGGCATCTACATCAAAAACGGAAAGATAAGAAAAAGAAAAAAACTAAAAATAAAAAAGCCTAAACCTTTTGCCGTTTTCAAGGAGGACGAATGCCTGCGGGGATGGCCGGCTGAGACCGCACAAACACTACCCTTTGATCCTTATTCGAAGGCCGGATTTGCTACCTGTCTGTCTCAGTGGCAAGGTTAGACCTACGGTCAATGTATACTGTGAATCTAACTTTTGAACAGCGTTACTCTGATCCGGCTTATGATACCCTGGTGCTGTCAGCATTTGCTCGTAATCTAGAACACCACAGGCGATGCAGGAAAAGAAAGAAAGCAAACAAGCACCTCTATCTGAAAAGCAAGTAATTTATTGCTGCATCCAAACAGGAGTTAATACCTGGGTGAACGGCTTTCTGAGAGCGAAGAGATACTACACTTTGATCCTAGCTCGAAGACTGAATGTTAATTTAGGTCAGTCACCCATGCTTGGGAACGCCTTTATTAAGTCAATGAGAAGTAAGGACTAGGATAATCAAGCTTCTATCGATATGGTATTTCTAAAATCACCAGGACGTTTTGTGGAGTACATCTAAAATTGTCAAGACACGTACGCTGTTTTTTCTCTCCCCCAGGTACCATGGCTAGCTCCATTTCTTTACTGGGGTAACGTTATATGTTACGAAATAAGGGAATACTAACTTGTTCTCTTGTTAGAGAATTCTTCTCATATTTTTGTTGCATCACATGTTGTTATATTATGGAAGACTCGAAAAACACACAAAAGAACTTTTAGTTGTCAATTTATTTCTGATGGTACAAAGTCTTCTATAACACTTTCAAGTACTGTTGGAGTTCCGACATAATGAGAGCAGTGTCCAAGATACGTCTTCGCTGCTTAGTCCCAAAACTCACTTGCGCGTTTTTTTTTTCTAGCTATCCAATCGGGTCTGTACATTACTAACTAGCCAGTAAATCACATTTATTAGCTTTTACACCTCATATTGTGTTTACATTTCATAACTGCATTCATCATTAAATTTCAATACTTGACCTCACACATTTTTCGTTAGAATTAGTAACCCCCACGCCCCCACTTACGCCCCCAGGGCAATCGCGTTAACTGGTCCATGAATCGTTGTCTTTTTCAAACGTGCGTCTGTTTTTTTTTTCTTATTTACGCAAGATTTTACGAAAAAGTTCGTGTGTATCCGAACCGGCTGAAAAGTTGTAAACTTTGCCTCTCATCTAATGAAAGCAAGCACGCATTCAGGTGATTGGAAAGGAAGGGGTGCCAGGGGGGGGAGGTGTTCATGTAATGACGCATGCGTGTTGGCAATAGGGAGTTTCGGTTGATTTTACGCGCGCGTCTATGTTTTTCTCGCATGCTATTTCTATTTAATTTCATATTTCTTCGTTATTTTGTTTTCCTTCCTTTTTGCCGGTGTTCAATTTTTATTTATTTTCATTTTCCGACTTCGTATGTGCCGTTCTTTGGCGCGGTGAATGGTCGAAAGAAACAGTTTCGTTTAGCAGGTGCCCGTGGTCTGAGCTTCTCAGGAACAGGACAATGTTTGTCACGTCATGTAAAATTTTAAACGAACCAACTCTTTTGAAAGACAATTAATTCAAATCATGACGGAAAAACGTTTCCACACAGTTAATGAAACAAACGTATAAATACGTGCCTGTTTTTTTTTTGGGGGGGGGGGGCATTACACCATATATACTAGTTGAAGCACTCGTTGGGTAAAAGATATCCGCATGCAGAGAAACCACACATTTTCTCGCTCTCTCTCTCTCTCTCTATCTATCTATATATATATATATATATATATATATATATATATATAAACTGTGTCCATCGCTTTATTGCAGATTACAAAATAATCAATATTTCAGTAAATATAAGTTATAAAAAGCTGAAAATTACACCATCCAAGGACTGTATTAAGGTGAGATAAATCCTAAAATTTCATCAAAATTCATGTCATATTTAAAAAGTTATGTTATTTTTTTAATATTCAAGGAATTTTCACCGTCCATTGCTTTATTGCAGGTCTCATAAAATGCCAAAAAAAGGACGTTTAACAGCTACCGAGAAGCAGAGGATTATTGCAGGACTAGCGGAAGGACTCTCGATCATAAATTTAGCCACAGAACTAAAAAGGGATTCCCGAACTTTAGCTACATTCGTCAAGAACCCCAACATCAAGTCCAGGAAAGATAAGGGCACAAGGAGGAACCTTTCTGATCGGGATCTTCGAAAAATTCGTAGTGAGATTGTGCGCAACCCAAACAGCACCAG
>OY744545.1:43623618-43633618 GCA_963556195.1 Sepiola atlantica
CATACATATATATATATATGTATATATATGTATGTATATATGTATATATATATATGCATATGTATGTATATATATGTATATATGTATATATATATGTATATGTATATATCCGTATGTATATATATATGTATATATATATATGTATACATGTATATATATATGCATATATATATATGTATGTGTATATATATGTATGTATATATATATATATATATATATATATATATATATATATATATATATATATATGTATGTATACTTATATTTATAAATAATTAAGTTATATTTACCTACAGACGACGTCGGGTCGAGTATATCCTCATATCAGTGCAGGTGGGTGTTAATTTTAAGCGGGCACAAGGCGCGAACACGGTTTTCCGTTCACTTTTTACTCCGCACGCTCCCGCCTTATTCTAGGTCATATGACATTACCACGTGATACGGAGAAATGACGTAATATTTTTGCCGAATGCAGCGAACTATAAACATGAAAACAATCTAAAAAACTCAACACACTTACTTGCAACCTTGCTTTTTAGTTTAAGTGAATGTCTATTTTTTACTATCTCGGAATTTATTGAAGGGGATTTTTGAAATAATATTAATGAATACATATTAAAATCTATTCATCTGCAGACAACGTAAACCTCTGATAATATCCCTTGCTTGGTTGCACATAGTATGTATTATATGGCGCAAATAATGGGTCATTATGTAAACGTTCGTCTATCTGGTCAGTCAACATGGTAACCATGGTTTTGATTGGATGACGTAAAATACCGTTATTCCTCTGTAACGCTTTCTTAAAGGTAAACCCTTTACTCACCAGGCTAGGGGTGATGGCAACGTGTGAGAGCTATGCTGTATGGAACTCCGTCTTCTGGCAGAACCATTTATGGCGGACAGGTTTGGCACCAGGCGGTATTAACATCGCAACCCGAGTAAGATGGTTCTGTTGAAAATTGAAGATGAGTCGGTATCAGGATCCGTCGCTTGCTTCTGCGTGTAATAAGCAACGGCGTGTCAATGAAGTTAGAGTGACAACGTTGTTTCTGCACTATTCCGTCGTGTGTTCTGAGCAAAACCTTCCCCGACTTCGCATGGAACCAGCGAGCCTTGCTTATCTCGATGTCGGGGATGACCCCCTGCAAACTTGCATGTTAACAAATAGCTGCGACCTTAGAAGAAAATCTTCATGCAGACCAGACAATCCTCAGGCACAATCTCTGCGAGCTCTATACGGAAGTTCGATTCCCTTAACGACAGTAACAATGAACAGCAGCGTTTGAGATGATTAAACTATGTGTTTATTTTTTATCGTAACTGACGTCTCCGATTATTATTTGTGAAACCGGAAACTCCCGCAGTATTTATCAAAAATGTCACTTTTCTTTTTTTTGTTAAGGAAGTTCCTTATTTTTTCGTAATATATACACCGCAAAGAGAACTCGATAATCTCCACAAAATTTCGAACGGGACCCTTTTATTTGATCCACAAGCGTAGCTTTCTCTTGTCCCATCAGCAATGACAGGAAGTACTAAGTAACTCATAGTTGCTTTTGTAGAATCGCCCGTACTGAGGACTGAACCTTCAATTTCTAGAAGACAGTCACTTACCACTTATTACGTTTCGCCACATGACCTTGCGGACAGGACGAGAGACAACTACCCCCGTTGATTAAATAAAGTGTTCCGTTCGAAATTTAACGCAGATACCCGAGTTTTACGTATAGATTCTCGAGTTCGACAAGATGCACTGGAACAGCTTGGAGATTTCATCGGCTAAAACGTTGTGAGAATAACACCCAAGATGAGAATAGTAGTCCGAATAATTACAAATAATACAAATTATCAATTCTTATCTAAAATATGCAATCAATTGTGAACATAAAATATTTATATATATGTATATATATATATATGTATGACATTTTTCAGATGATAAATTTAAAACAAATGTTGCCATTGTTTAATGTCGTTTTTAAATTGTATACTTACAAACAGGTATGTTAATAGAACAAAAAATAATAGCGAACAAAAGTCAAGGTTGAGAATTGAAAGAGTTGAATAAAAATGTCAGTTGATTCTCTGCCCAGGAAGTTGATTAATTTGGCAAATACTTCTTTTTGGAGAGTGGATTTTGGGGTGGAAGTAGAAGGGGTTTTATTTCCCTGAAGGGCTTAATTAAATTATGAACTAATTAGCTATAGAATTGAAATTATAAAATCAACCACCGATAATTGGCAGCATTAGTTTGTTATTATATATATATTTCCCTGGTCGCTTGTGAAATTTCAGCCATCATATCGTGCTCTCATGAATTAAGTGCAGCAGACGCACAAGCACACACATAATCATATACACATACACATACACACAGATATACATAGATATAGGGTGTTCTAGATAAATTTGAAATATTTTGTAAAAGAAAGACAAAACGTCATATATTGGCCAATAATTGATGTATTCTCAAAATTTAAAGCGAATCTCTTAGATGAGCTATTGCTGAATACAACTCACCCGTGGAAACGGCCCCGAACTTCCGCTACGGTCTCCAAGCGGGATCTGACCCTGGAACAAGCTGTCTTCACAGTAGCTGAGGGAAACGCTTGGACACCAGTTTGATAGTGGCTATCAGCTCGCTTTTGGTATTGCAGACCGTGCGATTGGTGTCTTTCTTCACGGAACCTCATATATAATAGTCCAGTGGGTTGCAATAAGCGAGTTTGGAGCAAGATGTTGAGACTTGTAAAATCATAGAAGTTCTCAGGCAGACACTTTTTAGTTTTCCCAAACGTGTAACACGGAAGTAAAACAAACTGCCACACATATTACATTCCACAGCAATCTTCTCCACCCATCACTTCTTCCCTTTCTTTCGTGTGAATCAGATGATTCTGGTGTTGGAATTAGTTTCCCCGACGGTTTTCTAGTTAGAAAACTTTCTGGAAAGACATCGGGTACATACGGGAAGGACCTCGAGAAGGTTGCCAACATCCCTAAGTGAAAGTGGTACTGTGGAACCGACTGGATTCGAACTTGGTCTTCAGTCCATGTCGATATCCACTTAACCACAGTCCCATCCCATCACTTGAAAACAGTAGACAGCCACTCAATATAGTCATTAGAATTGAGTTTGAATCTCTTTTTGGAGATGCGAGTCAGCATTATTTGGCTTTTGCTGGAAGCACATACAAAAACCATCACAGCTTGAAGAAACTTAGTCTTCATGACTCATGAGACTTTGTGCGGAGTGTAGGATTGTTACCTGTAGTTCTGCAAGTTGTGTAAATGGTCCTGTCAGAAGAAATTGTCGTCAGAGTAGAATCAAAACATTCCTTGCTCGACTGCGTGTTTGACGGTAGTAAAGCGGTTCTCTAGAGCATGTGCCTCTTCTATGAGGAGTATTTATTTACCTCCTCTCCAGGAGGTTAGGCACAAGGCGAGTTTTATTTTACTCCCACAAGTAAGATGTGACCCAAGGTCGGGTCGGGAAAGTGGGACTTGAAAAGCCAGCGCCCGAGAAAGTGAGCACTTTGGCCATTAAAAATTGCCTAGGCAGCCACGTCAGCATTCCCCGGTAGGGGCGCCTCAGGCAGTAAGCAATAAACTTACCCCTCTCTAAAGAGGGGAGGAAAAGCCTGGGAGGGTGGACCTCCTAGAACTGCACAGGACAAACCCATAGACCGGCGGAATCAAGCCCCAAAGGCCAAGACGATACCAGTCTATAGGGTGCAGTATCCATCGGAACAGATACTACACTTTGATCTTGGCAAAAAAGCCAAGGCTGAGCAGTAGCGAAAATCCCAAGCTAGACATTGCTTACAATTAATTTCTGTCATGCTAAAAGGGCAAGGACCCCCTGTCCGATCATGGGATATTTTTACCGTGATTGGAAATCTTGGATTCCAGCCTTTCTCACTAGTCACCATTCGACCACCCAAGAGCTGAGCGTAGAATACATTACTTAGATATAACAACCATACAGTAGTCTACTCTGGTGGGCCTTATCATGGAGACTATCTAAGAACATTATTTTCTGGTCTCAGCATGATTCTCTGTTTTTAAGAGTCACTTATTTCATTTCAAAGAGAAATAAGATTATGTGTAGCCTTAATATACAACATCAGAGATATTTTCGAATTCATCTATCTCCCCCGCCTTTTTCTTTTGATTAAGCATCTAAACACGCAACGTCTTCCATTCGCATGCACTTACAAAAGCTGCAACCTACTGCATGGTTACAGAGTATAAGTGACAACAAGTCTCTCTTAATTGACAACTTCTTTAAAACATCGGTGAAAATTTCACGTTACATCCGTTTACCATTGGATTCTATCCGAAAAGGGTCCTTTGGAATTTAAATGGCAGTAAGCCTTCTAAGTATTCCAGTACTTTTCGTGCTTATCCAGTGGAGATCTGAATGGTGTTCTCCATCATCGGTTTTTCATTCATCTCACAAGTTTTACGACTGGGGTACCAACAGATGTTGGCGCCATCGTGTTTTTCGAACGGGTTATTATTTACTTACAAGGAGTTCTCACACAAGTCACTATCAGCAATTGCTAACTGGCAATAACAAGTGATCTTCCCTGGATTCTGAGTGACAGCTAGTTTCGCCAAATGTTCAGCACTCTCCGCCTATTTAATTATTTAAAATCATTTTGAATCATCGAAACAGCCAATTGTCATGGATTTTCGCTGCCACCAACAGTTGGCCTACTTTGGAGTCTGAGTGGAGATAAGCCTGTCCAAGATGCCAGTATTATTTGTACCCTTATACTCGGGGTGTGGTCAGTGTTTTCCTCAAACAATCTTTACTTTATCCATTCTACTTCAAAACCACATTGCGTAATGTAAGCTGAAGCTTGTGTACACCACACACGTGTACACACACGTTTTCATGAAGCAATTGAGATTACTGGATTACTGGATTACTGGTAGTTTCAGTTCTCTTGGGCTCGTCCTTCAACATCGGGTGTACATATATTCATTTCCACCCGGATCTCTCGTAGAGTATTAAGCTCATAAATGCCATTATGATTTATGGTTGTCATTAAGGTGCTGTGTGTAATTAGGACACTAACACATCAGCTAATTAAAGCTATTCCTGGTAGGCTAGGTTTTAAAGAAATAGCCTAAAATATTCTTACAGGCAATCTCCACAACCAGGGTGTTTTACCCCGCCCCATAGACCGGTATTGTCTGGGCCTTTGGGTCTTGATTTACGCCGGTCTATCGGTCTGATCTGTCCTGTACAGTTCTAGGAAATGCACCCTCTCAGGCTTTGCCTTCTCACCCTTTGAGAAGGGGTTAGTTTATTGCTAATCGCCTGAAGCGCCCCTAACAGTGAATGCCAACGGGGCTGCCCAGGCAATGTTTAATGACCAGAGCGCTCAAATTCTCGGGCGCTGGTTTTTCAAATCCTACTTTCCCGACCTTGTGTCACATCTTACCTTGTGGGAGGAAGATAAATAGAAGCAATCTCCACGCCACGTCTCTGATATTATAGATGCACTCCTGAGATCCGATCGCCCATAAACATGTATTCAGGGATATTTAATGCCAACAACAGTAATTGGCTTGGTTTCTCTAGCTATACAAATGCAGCTGGTAAAAGTACGCACAGTTCCCTACTTGCGCATGCTCTTTCACATACTGTCACTTTCCCGACCCGCCTCCCAGATCACAAGAATCCGGAAGCTTCGATCTATTCCCCACCCCACTGACAAATGCTTGTGTACATGATGCGCATAGACCATTCGGGAACGCTGGTCACCTGGTAATAATGGTAGATATCACCCTAAAAATTCGACTAAAAATTAAAAAATTGTTGCTCAAAATAACGAAATACTACAAACGGGCTGGTTGCGAATCCATCAGAAATCACACCAGAGACGCTCTATATTAAATATTGTCTCTCCCTGCTGATCAGTGTGTAATGGGTCAAAGTCGGCATTGAAGCACATAGCCCTACGTGTAAATTCTATAGCAAGCTCCACTTTCCAAAAGGGTTCTCGTCAACCTGTGCAGCTGGAATTGCGCATAAGCAGCAAGTATTCGGCCAATTCAACCGCCATAAGTCAGATACAAATAGACACAATTTATAGCGTCAAGAAATCATTTTAAAAGTGTAATAGCTAACAGCAGGTATGCCGACATGACCAGAAAACGCATTGAGTCACAGAAATATAGAAATATTGTTTTGTCGAAAATCTATAATAGTGCAGGTAATAATAACAAATCAACAATTCCACGACTATCCAACCATCATAATGTAGTCTGGAAGGTGACGGTGGTTAAGTGGATATCGACATGGACTGAAGACCTGGGTGTTCCAAGTTCGAATCCAGTCGATTCCACAGTACCACTGTCACTTAGGGATGTTGGCAACCTTCTCGTGGTCCCTCCCGTAAGTACCCGATGTCTTTCCAAGACAGATGTCTAACTAGAAAAACATCGGGGAAACTAATGCCAACACCAGAATCATCTGATTCACACGAAAGAAGAAGATGATGTAGTCTGCACAGCAACTGAAAAGGTCGAACTGCTTACCCAGCGGTTTGCCTTGAACTCCACTTTATACACCACACCCCACCTCATCCCAAATGTCTTACTGCGAACTGAAGCAACACTCGATGAACTGATCATAACCCCTTCCCATGTTCGGAATATCATAAAAAAACTAGATCCCTCAAAGCATGTTGGCCAGATCTTATCCCTGCTCTTCTGAACTGGTCACTGTCCTCTCAAACCTCTAAAACAAATACCTTGCCGAATTTTTGTTCTATGACAGATGGAAAATTGCCTCTGGGTACAAACGTTCAAGATTTCTGGTGAAAGAACTTACCGGCAAAAATATTGCTCTCTCTAAAATCTTTGCGTCGTTAATCAAGGGAGGCGCGAGAGCGCTCTATCCCGTAATAGACTTCAAAAACGGCCTATGCTAGAAATCTCATTTCTTTGATCAATCACACCTCAAAAACCAATGAACCAAATTAGTTAAAACGTTGCACAACATTTTTATTTGATAGGTTCTATAAGTGTGTAGAATTTCAGCATCATTAGTCAAGGCAACCCAGAGATCCAGAAAGGTCAGGCATGATTTTGTGTTATCCGTGTGTACGTATGTGCCACTCTGTCTCTCATTAACTATTTGATGGATTCAGCTGATTTTTGGCAGAGATAGAGGTTCTAGAGTCTAGTTGATGGCACTTTAATTTCAGTTTACCATAGTCCTTAGTTTTCCAGAAAATTCAAAAAAAACTTTAAAATGACCATTGTATTGAGGCATAGCCTTTACAAAAGTAGTGACATTTCATGAAAAATGCCAGTATACTGAAATCATATGCCCTTAATAGGGTTAAGATGAAAATTCATATACAGTAAATGTACAACATTACCTTTCTTTTGTAAATTTAGTGTCTATGAATTTTCATCTTAACCCTATTAAGGGCATATGATTTCAGTATACTGGCATTTTTCATGGAATTAATCTAGCGATAATCCACCACCTGGTTACGGCTAAACTTCTTCCGGGCAAACTGCATGGGTTGAGGCAAGCATGTTCGACTGTGTATATCCTAATGATTATCTCTGAACGCATATACCATACATTGGACAAGTTGGGTGAAGCTAGTGCGTAGCAGTTGATATATCCAAAGTCTTTTACAATGGCTGGCATGAAAGTCTTCGCATGAAAATTAATTAACACTGTGATGGCACCAGCCTCGGCTGATACCACATAAATTGATTTATTGTCATCTGGTCGTCTCTGTCGCAGCGTGTGGCAAGCGAACATGTGTCAAGAGTGAGGGTGACAACGTTGCTTTTGCGTCATTCTTTCGTGTGTTCTGAAAAAAACCTTCCCCGACTTCGCTTGCAACCGATGAGCCTTGCTTCTTTCGTTGTCGGTGGTAAAAACATGAAATCTTACAGGATTAACGCATAACCTCGTTCAACAAAGGGGACTTGATGCAGACCAGACAATCCTGAGGCACGATCTTCGTGAGCCTATGCAGAAGTCCTGCAAACGTAACAACAACCACAGCAGCACAAGAAGCAGTTCTAGAAAAACATAGAATAAAGAATAGGAGAAATTGGAATAACAGGGAGGATTACACCATACAGCATTAATAAACAGTTCTGAAGTATTGAGAAACATCCTAGGAATATTAAACAATAAATGGTAAAATACTTCGGGATGGGATTAATATCATACTAACAACGGAAGTGATGAAAACAACGGGAATATTGGGACAAATTATCGAGTCCAGTATAGGTAGGTATTATATTGCGACACTACATGGGCTCTTCCCGACACTATGCAAAGTGATAATGGTGTTAACAGAAAGAGTCGCTATGAACAATCCTCCAGAGGAAGACCAAATTGATGTCGTATTCGACACCTTTGCGGTTCTAATACCACAAACGGCTTCAGAACACAGAAGATAGAACTGTTGTCTTATTGTTGTTCGGCCCTTGAAGACCGCAGCAGTAGTTGAAGCTGACCAACCACAGGTAGCGGACAACGAATAACTCTGTGTAAAATAAACTAGAAACAGAACGAACATAACATGAAACCAAGGAAACCACCTGAGTATTGATTTACTCCTCTCCAGGAGTCAAGCACAAGGCCAGTTTTTATCTTACTCCCACAAGTAAGATATGAATCAAGGTCGGGTCGGGAAAGTGGGGTTTAAAAATTGCCTGGGCAGCCCCGCCGGCATTCCCCAGTAGGGGCGCCTCAGGCAGTAAGCAATAAACTTACTCCTCCCCAAAGAGGGGAGGCGAAGCCTGGGAGGGTGGACCTCCTAGAACTGCACAGGACAGACCCATAGACCGGCGTAAATCAAGTTCCGAAGGCCAAGACAATACCAGTCTATGGGGTGCAGTATCCATCGGAACAGATACTACACTTTGATCTTAGCCAAAAGGCCAAGAACAGAAAAATACGCAATAGTGCCACAGAAAATCGTCAGGAAGGGTCAAGGAGGATGGAAAGGTGAGGAGTGAGATAAGCATGCAATGGCGTAGAAAACATACGTCATCGACAATTAGTTCGACGGAGACTGTGCCAAATTCTGTCGAGCCGTGATATTTGTTTTGTTCGGCTCGAGAAGGACCAACCCTCCTAGGCTTTGCCTTCTTGCTTTAGGAAGGAATAAGTTTATAGCTAACTGCCTAAGGCGCCGTCACTGGGAAATGCCGGCGAACTGTTCAAGCATTTATTAAGGAACCAGAATGCACTATATCCTGTGCGCTGACTTATTCTTCCAACCTTCCGACTTTGTGCCATCTCTTCTCGCGGTGGAAAGGAAGAAAATTCCCGGGGGAGAACCATGCAGACGGAAGAACGCGAAACTTCCAGGATACTGAAAAGGCTTATTGTTTCCCCAGAAAACAAACAGTCGGTATCAACGATAAATTAATCGTAAACTCTGTTACGAGGAATCAAATTGATTTGCAACGGTAATGGAAAAAAGCGGTTTACTGGAAATCAAAGGAAATTGTTTTCACTCAGATTTACGGGAATCCCACCTGTTTTAGGAATGAGCGATCTTTGGTAATGTGAAAACTCATTGCGAGTAAAATAATTCAGTCAATCATTCATTCCGTATGAATCAGATGATTCTACTGTTGGCATTGGTTTCCCTGATATCCTTCTAGAAATACATCGGGTATTTAACGTATATTATGCGTATTATATATATGTCTGTCTTCTGGCATCCATTTTGGTAGATTTTCTACACAAACGGAGTTTTCCTCTGGTGTTTATTATTTTTGACAAAGGGAAGTTTCTTTTCCCGAAGTATTAAATAAATGATTTTTAATAACCATCCGAACAACACACAAACAGCTATCACCACACTTGCTGTTATGTAAGATTTTAAGAAAAAATAAATAGTAAGTCCCATTTCGTATTCGATTTATTATTTTTGCTTCTTCCATCTTACATCCTACCCGGAATTTGCATTGCCCACAGCCTTTTAAAAGC
>OY744545.1:43643618-43676118 GCA_963556195.1 Sepiola atlantica
AGACGGAGTTTTTCTCTGGTGTTTGTTATTTTTGACACGGGAAGTTTCTTTTCCCGAAATATTAAATAAATAATTTTTATAATCATCCGGACATCACACAAACAGTTAACACCACACTTGCTGTTATGTAAGATTTTAAGAAAAAATAAATAGTAAGTCACATTTCGAATTCGATTTATTATTTTTGTTCCTTCCAGCTTACATCTTACCCGGAATTTGCATTGCCCACAGCCTTTAAAATAAATTACTACTACTACTATTCCCAGCAATGCTTCAAACAAACTACCATTCTCTATTTTTTCTTTATTTCTACGTTTTATGTGCGTATTATTTTAGTTAATAGGACTAATGGTGGATATTATGAAAGAAAGTAATGTAATTCTTTTGAGTGTCTTCTAATAATAGTATTGAGATTTAACCCACAGAAGTATGTAACTAAATGAATTCTACATTGGTCTGTGAAAAAATGGACTATAAGTAAAATGAGGAGAAACATTTTGAATGTTAACAGTTCTGTTTTTTTGGGGGGGGGGCTTAATTTGATAGTAAAGTTTTAGTTGGAAAGCTTTTTGAAAACATCTTGAGTTTGTTAGCAAGTATGTTTTAAAATGGACAGAAAAAATGTTTTTTTTTGGGGGGGGGGGCTTAATTTGATGGTAAAGTTTTAGTGAGAAAGCTTTTTGAAAACATCTTAAGTTTGTTACCAAGCATGTTTTAAAATGGACAGAAAAAATGTTTTTTATTGGGGGGGGGCCTTAATTTGATGGTAAAGTTTTAGTGGGAAAGCTTTTTGAAACCATCTTAATTTGTTACCAAGTATGTTTTAAAATGGACAGAAAAAATGTTTTTTTTTTGGGGGGGGGGCTTAATTTGATGGTAAAGTTTTAGTGAGAAAGCTTTTTGAAAACATCTTAAGTTTGTTACCAAGCATGTTTTAAAATGGACAGAAAAAAATTGTTTTTTATTGGGCGGGCCTTAATTTGATGGTAAAGTTTTAGTGGGAAAGCTTTTTGAAACAATCTTAATTTGTTACCAAGTATGTTTTAAAATGGACAGAAAAAATGTTTTGTTTTTTTGGGGGGGCTTAATTTGATGGTAAAGTTTTAGTGGGAAACCTTTTTGAAAACATCTTGAGTTTGTTAGCAAGTATGGTTTTAAATGGGTAGAAAAAATGTAGGAACTAAAATATTTTGTTTTAAACAAATTCGGAACATTTATTAAATCATTGATTAAATATATTTGAGCAAACTATAATATATACAATATTGAGCTATTACCCCAACGTTTGTGTGAATTTAAGGGAATTTATATAATATATACATATAATACATATATTATCTGTATATAATATATATATATATATATATATATATATATATATATATATATATATATGTATTGATATACACGTGTGTTTTGTAGATGTGTTGATGTGGATAGTTTTGGTTTTGTGTGTTGTTCTCTTAAAACCATGCACATTTCTGCAATAACGGAGAAAATAAAGTTATCTTAATGAGATTAAACTATATTCCTGAAGAAGGATACTTTTCACCAAATAATCGAAACAAACAAAAAAAAAACACACACAAAAGGATGATTTTAAAACCTGATTTTGGAAAATTATTTTTCCATAACCAAATCACGCTGTCCCTCCGCGTTAATATCGCCCTCCCAACACCCGGCAACCCCCAACAACAACAACTTCAACACTACAGCAATAACCACGTCAACCACAAAACCACAACTTCCTTGTCATCAACACCTACCTTCCTCCTCCTCATCATCATCATCATCATCATCATCATCATCATCATCATCATCATCATCATCATCATCAACTTCCATAATCTTCTTCTTCTCCTCCTTCATCTCCTCGTCGTTCTGTTTCTTCTTCTTCTTCTTCTTCTTATTTTTCTTCTTCTTTTACCCTTCTTTCTTCTTCTTCCCCTTATTACTACTATTACTACTATCACCCCTACTACTACTACTACAACTTCTTCTTCTTCTTCATTATTCTCGTCTTCTTCTTCTTTTTTCTGTTTTCTTCTCCCCCTTACGACGACTACAACTACTACTACTACTACTACTTCTTCATTATCCTCGCCTTCTTCTTCTTTTTCTTCTTCTTTTTCTTCTTCCCCTTTACGAGCCTACTACTACTACTACTACTACTACTACTCTTACTTATCCTTCATTATCTTCGTCTTTTTCTTTTTCTCTTTCTTCTTCTCCCCCTTACGACTACTACTACTACTACTACTACTACTACTACTACTACTTCTTCATTATCCTCGTCGTCTTCTTTTTCTTTTTCTTTTTCTTCTTCTTCCTCCTTACGACTCCTATTCCTCCTCCTACTACTACTTCATTATCCTTGTCGTCTTCTTCTTCGTCTTCTTCTTCTTCTTCTTCTTCTTCTTCTATACCTTTACTGCTACTACTACAACTACATATTTGTCTATTTGTTCGAAGTCTTCTAACTTTATTATTATTTCTTACTAACTTGGAGTTCTCACACATGTCATTACCACTGATCGCTTACAACTAAGAACTGATGGTGTTCCGTGGAATCCGAATAACAAGTCTTCCCGGATTTCCAATAACCTCCGATTCTTTCGAACGTTGCAAATCGCATTACGTTCTCGCAAAAGCCGTTTACATTTAAATTCTCGATGATTCAGAACATTGATTAAAGAAGTCGCTGATTATGCCATGTTTCTTACATTCATACGCTGACATTATTTACTTACTAGGAGTTCTCACCTAAGTGATTAATAGTGATTCTCTAATGCAAAAACAGCTGGTATTCCTTGGAGCCTGAGTGACAACAAGTCTTCCCCGTTTTTTTTTAGTTTTTAAAGCATATTTCGATCATCGTTGCGAATCACGTTGGTTACTAGTAACAGTTATTTATCGTTGAATTTTCAACAATGGTTCTTTGTTTTCTCTGGAATCTGAGTGACAATACCACTCCTCGATTCTATTTATCTTACTCCCACAAGGTAAGATGTGACACAAGGTCGGGAAAGTGGAAAAAAACCAGCGCTCGAGAATTTGAGCACTCTGGTTGTTTAAAAATTGCCTGGGCAGCCCCGTCGGCATTCCCCGGTAGGGGCGTCTCAGGCAGTAAGCAATAAACTTACTCCTCCCCAAAGAGGGGAGGCAAATCCTGGGAGGGTGCACCTCCTAGAACTGCACAGGACTGACAACCAATAGACCGGCGTAAATCCAGACCCGAAGGCCCGGACGATACCGGTTCATTAGGCGGGGTAAAACACCCTGGTTGCTTCTGCGCAACGATCCCTCGCTGTTACAGTAATTACTGTGCCCTTGCACATGGGGGTAATAGGGTTCTGCCTTCTTGATTCATGAAAGTCGCTCCAGACAACGCATGAAGCCACTTTTCAAAAAAAGAAGGCACATTTCCACTGAGATGTAAAGAGATACTATAAATGATGGACGATACACACAAAGACCTCCTAAGTTGGTAGTTCAGCAACGAGATGCCTGTTCACAATTCATTTCAACTTCTGCATGTCCGTACAGTCAGAGAAGCAGGGAACAGGCAGGGGATTCCAAATGTTAGCAATTTGAGAGAAGAAACTATTACAGTAGAAAGCTTGCCCGCATCTGAGGGCCTTCTACAGTGAACGGTTGGGATGTTGATGCTTGTCGGGTTGGTTGGGGGTGTTTAAGTAGAGGGGGCACCAGTGCCATGAGTTGACGGTGGTTAAGTGGATATCGGCACAGACTGAAGACCTGAGTGTTCCAAGTTCGAATCCAGTCGGTTCCACAGTACCACTTTCACTTAGGGATGTTGGCAACCTTCTCGTGGTCCTTCGCGTAAGTACCTGATGTCTTTCCAGAAAGATTTCTAACTGAGAAAACATTGGAGAAACTAATGCCAACACCAGAATCATCTGATTTACACGAGAGAAGAAGAAGATCGGAGCACATTACATCGACGTACTTGTAAAACAAGCACAGAGATCTAACATTGTCGCGATGAGACTGAGGTTGGAATTGGTTGACAGTGCGGGACCTATTAGATTCAAGACTATTCTTTCGACCCTGACTAATACAGAGAAGCTAGCGCGATACGCACACGCCCGGATGGGGTCACAATACTCCATGTATGGGGACATAGTGTCTTTGTAGAGATACAGGCAGATGTTAGAGATGTTCTAGTGCCGTAGAGGAAGACCACCTTTGCAGCAGTATTAGCAATGGCTTCAGTTTATTTGTGTTGCATGCCTTTAATTTCTCGTACCTTCTCTTCCTCGTCGCGTGGAGGGGTGTCGTCTAGTGGTTGAGATTATTTCTTCTTTTTATATTGCCGTGAACCTGGCCGTCCGCTGTGTATGCGACAAAACCTTCATGACCGATTCAAGACGCAACAATCTTTTAGTTTTGATTTGTTTATTTTAGGCGTCAGTTACCTTCGCCGCTGGAGCGTCTTCACTAATCTTGAGGGAGAGACCAAATTACTACTCTATCGTAGTTAATTCCTAGCTTAAGTCCTTAGCCATTCGAGAAAGGGGAAGAAGGAATCCCATGCCTGTATTCTCTTAGGGAATTTAATTCCCATAATCATTTGAAGACTACATCGAAAAATCGTCTGCTCGGCTTGCTTCCAAAACCCAGACTGGCAAAACTCCGTTCCCCACACAAAAGCCCGTGACGTCACGGCCCCCCTATGCGCAGGTGCACCTTGACCCTTGACCTGAGGTCTCGTTAACGTGGTGGCCCTGTCAACGCTTGTGAACTCCAACTGTGAGAACAGCCCTATCTTGCACTCGGTTGTACGGGTTCGCCCGCACTACATCGCGCAAGCCAAACCAAAGGATCCCTCATACATACGCCCACTTTAACATGCGTCCGACCCCACAGGGCCATTATCCAACATTTGTTCCAATTCATATTGCCTGTGACTGTTAGGCCGAAGAGTTTGAATCAATAACTCCTGGGTAGAGTATTAGTAGCCTTTGCAACAGGTGGTTGAGAATGTTTCCTGTAATAATTTAAAAAAAAAAGAATCTTTGTCGTAGGTGCATTAACTGTTACCATCCATGTTCATGTCCAATCCAGTAAAAACTTTATGCTATTTTCTAAGATTTCAGACATTGCGTTGGATGTAGCTGCCTATTTGGTGTCGACAGCTAAAAGAACGAAATATGATTAATTGCATGATAAAAAAGGGGAGAGAAACGTAGAATCACCTAAAAACAAAGTAGTATTTAAACTGACAGTGATAAGATCAGATGCAAAATACTAGAAGTTGAAGCCGAAACATTAGCATGACACTGATGGACCCAATCATCGACACAGGAAATACCTCATATAAACACATTCATGCGAAACATTATCCTTGAGAATACTCCAACATTTAGCGAGTGCTTATGGAAAAGCCTCTCAAGAAGTTACTACTGAGTCCGGTCTACTGTACTATCATCCGTGAAAGTACCAACTAGAAAAGCACTATAACCTCACCGTCTACCAAAGATACTTAACTAATATCATTACTTTTCAATAATCAGACAAAGCAAACCTTAAAAAGACTCCCTTCTCTGAATTCCAAACAGGCAACCCAAAAAACAAGTCCCAGAATCCAATAAAGAAATAAGGGTTTACAAAGCTGGTTGACAACAGGTTGAGTGCCTGAGCAGAAACCGCGATTTTTATCTTCACGCCATTATCAGAAGAAAAAGTATATACATTTTCTTCCAGTTTTGTTTTCAAATATAGCTTCCTTTGTTCCTGCTCGTTCGACTGTTTAGTCTAGTGGTCTTCATCAATTCGCTATTTAGATACATTGTTATAATACATTTTTCGTCTTCCAATAGCTTATTTCCAAGAACTGCAGGCTTGTGGAACTCTCTTCCTGCTTACTGTTTTCCTCCTACATATAGCTTTGGTCATTTAAATACTAAAGTCAATAGGAATCTCCTGCCTGTGCGTTAACCATCTTTCGTTTTTTAGCACTTGATAGCAAGTCGCTTAATGCCTTGCCTGAAGCGACTTCCATAAAAAAAAACCTTATTCATCACGATCATATTTTGTGGTACCAGCATTTTTTTCACATTGCGTTTTGGGTTCTTCTGTTCAGATTTATTAAACAAGTTTCAGTTTTGGTTCAGATTTACCAAGCAAGTTTCAGTTCTCTTGGTTTCATGTAATATTCCTTGGATGTTTTTACTTTTGTTTATTCGGTTTTTCCGCGTTTAATCGATATCATCTGGTTATGTGTCGCGGATATTTTTTTAATATTTAAGCGATTTTTATTTGTATTGTGTTAATCCTTTCTTCAATTCTAATTCTTCCTAGTATGTTCTATGTCTTTGGGAACGTTTCCTAGTGCTCCTACAATTATTAGTATTCTAGTATTTTTCGCCCAGGAGCTCTCTGAAAAAAAAACCCTTACTTACTTAGTTTTCTAACTTATTGATTTTCACACTATGATCTGCTGGGACGGCGAACTCTACTATTTGGCAGAATGCTTTCTCTAATGTTTACTATTATAACGTTCGATAGGGTTTCTTAGATCAGTCTGCCCGTTTAAATTTGAATGTCCCAGGGGATTTGTTACCTTTCATTTTCCATTACAGACTCCGATTGTATCTGTACCATTTATTCGCATGTTGAAAATGCACTCGTTTGCATTATTCCGAACGAGCTACTTTCCCTACCGTGTCATGTCTGCTTGTACATCCATTTGTGGTTAGTTTACTGCTTGTACATATGATGAGATTTACTCTTTCGTCTCGTTGTCCACAACGTCTACACTTAATGTTCGCGTTGTTTTGTGCGGTCGTCAATAGAGTAACGATTTCGTTTTTCTTTTCAGTTGTCCTTTTCGTAGCCATACCCATGTTTTATCGTTCTCAATTTGTTTCGTATGTCTTATAAATTGTGCATGTAGTTGCTTCTATTTCCATTTTTCTTTTCTCACCTTTTTTATTCCTGTTTCACAATTCTCTGAATTGTTCAACTTTGCGCTTTTTTAAATCTGTTATTTCTGTCATGTATTTTCTAAGTTGTTTTATCGCACAGTCCGCGCAGTATTCAATGTAGACAATACCTCTTCCACCTTCTTTTCTTTTTACATAGCGTCGGTCAGTATCATACTTCAATTGCAATGCGTTGTGCACGATCATTGATTTTTCTGTTTCCTCAGTTTCATTTGGCTATTTTACGAAGTGCCCAACGTACCTCATAAGAAATACTGTCCAAGGCTTTATTCATGTATTTTATTAGGTATTTACCATATAAGTTATTTTGAAGATCTTTCTTCTCTTTCTGAAGCCTTCTGCTTTTTTATCGCATTTTCATTCGCTTTGCTTTGATAATGTCACGTTACACACAGTCCAGATGCGTTTATCAATTGTCATCATGCACTAGTACATACTAGTAGATTTGTCATGCATTAGTACATACTAGTACGTAACGTCAGGAAAGCAGGGAGGGAGTTCCAGAGTCCAGCAGCATGGGGAAATAAGCTTTTAGAGTAGAAAGCTCTTCGGCATCTGGGGACCTCCACAGTGTATGGATGGGATTTGGCAGATTGTCGGGTTGGTCTAGTGAATTTACATCGTGGGGGTACCAGAGCAGCATGCTCATCAGAGCACAATCCATTGAAGTAGTTGTAAAACAAGCATAAGGAAGCAACATTGCGGCGATGGGACAGGAGCTGGAGCTTGGTGGATAGTGAAGGACCTATCAAGTTGGCGACTCTTTACGAAGTTGAAACTTGGCCACTACGACAGGGGGATTCGCACGGACTACAGGTCACAACAATGTGCGTCGTATGGCCTGCATCAAACCACGTGACAGAATCTACAATGTCGAAGTCCGACGCCGTTGACACACACTCCTGTATCCCAGTAGCTTACAACTGGATGTCTTCTTTGGCCAGATCACGTTTTCCGATGCGAAGAAAGTAAACTCATACGCAAAGCTGTGGTACTAAGACTCAAGCCAGGATGGCAAAAGGCGGGTAGTTGAAAACCGACGGTCACCGCAGACACAGAAATTATGTCTAGCCATCTACGGTCTCCGATGAAAAGTGACTGGTTCCAAATTATCAATCGATACTCCCGCGGGCCGGGGAGAATTGAGCGTATCGATCAGATATGTTCTATACCCCATGCACCTTTGTACCTACATACCTGTAAATTGTACGGTATTCCACCTGGGCGGGTTGTACCGGCTTCCTCTAAAGGAGGAAGTACCATGGGAGTATCAATATCACAAGCGGTTCCCAATCGCATGTATATCCCGATTAGGGGAAATGACGACGTTTTTGCAGTTCTTGTAGGGCGGTGTCGATGTCCTCCTACATATAGCGCCTGGTATTCGCAAATGGTCACCCATCTGGTACTGATCAGGCTCAATGTTGCTTAACTTCGGTAATCTAACGAGAACCGGTGTGTACAACTTGATCATACCGTATATACGTAATTAGTAGATAATTATTATTTACTAAATTACAATGGATGTTTAGATAGTGCAATCCGTTATAAGATCTATTATTATATACTTATTCGGTGTCTTCACACAAATTACTTATAGATTCCGGTTAAACCCACTTCCGACGAAAAAACGATTTACGTACGAGTAAAGTGTCTTTATTCATTTCAAATAATGCACATAGTTTTATTCTAAATTCCATTACTGTATTCTAGCTGCGGATTCTTGTTGTATTTATTAGTGTTTCTATCTCACTTTTGTTTATTGTACTTTTTTTTAAGGGAATATAAAATTTTATTCCAGGACAAGAAATACAATGTCAAACCAACAATAAATAAACAATCATGGCTACCATTGTGAAGATAAACCAAAACAAGTCAAATTATTTATGAAACAATAATGTGAGAGAAAGAGAAGCAAAGAGACAGATACAGACATAGGTAGATAGAGAGGGGGAGAGAAAGAAAGAGAGAGTCAACAGATGACGATTATCCCGGAAGTGACGCCGCTGTTACTGACATAACGCTGCTACGAACGATAGCCAGGGAGATGCGTTGGAACAACCAGGCTGACTCACGGGGCTCGTGCCTAGATGTTGAAATTGTAAATTGTTTCGGATCGTCCATTTATATGACGCCGTTTATCTTTGTCTTTTGCTTCTGTGGATTTTTATCCAATAGTACTTCTTGGGCACACTGTTCAGTTGCATCCTAACTATGATAAACAGTAGTGGTGATATAGAGTCTCCTTAGTTTACGCTTCTCTGTATTTCCATTTTTGTCAGTCTCTCGACTATCTGTTCCAGTTTCCATATTTCCATTGTTTTCTCAATAAAGTTAATAACTTTGTCAGATATTTTTCATATATGAAAGCCTTAAATTATGAATGCGTGCGACATTGTGCCGTAGTCGTTCTTGTAGACGATCTATACCATGGCTATGCTCGTCTTAATTATATTTCGCCTTTCCCTATGTTTTAGAGATGTATAGTAGGTAATTAGTATTTACTAAAATGGTAATAAAAGTTTGGATAGAGCCATCTGTTCTCTTTTTATAGGGCGTGGTTATAGGAGTTATTATTATTTACTTATTTGGTGGTTTCACACAAATCTTTATCAGTGATTGTTCGTTGACAATCAAAAGTGATGTTTCATGGAATCTATGCGACAAGTCTTTCCAGATTTCAAATACTTTCTGTCTCTTTCGATTGTCAATGTAAATCATATTGCGTTATGGTAACAGACATTTACCATTGACTTATTGATGGTACCAACCGTTTTATTTGTCTGCAATTTAAGTGGCAATAAGCCACCCAAACGTTCCAGTACTCTCAGCACTTTTCAAGTGAAGGTAGGATTGCTGCTCTCCCTTTACGGTCATATAAGCTACCTTGATCCTTCACGGGCATTTTGCGGGCGCCAGTCGAGGCTAGTGTCATGATATGTTTGTGTTCTTAAGAGAGAGGGAGAGAGAGAGTTATGTCAGTTAAAGGATATTTGTCAGTTTCAGTCCTCTTGGGCTTTTGTGATGTCCTTTCTATATTTTTGTTCTGTTGCTATTTCAACTTACCCCTTAGCGGTCTAGACGGTTCGTCTATGATTAAAGAATCTCTTTCCCCCGCTCTGTGTGATTTGATGGATGAGAAGGAGGGGCATCATTTTGTATGCCCCTAAAAACTCTTTAAAATAATCCAAAGCTACTGAAATTTGAGAAATATTTATTATTGTTAAATTTCACAAAAAAAATCCAAGGTATTTTTCACAAAGGGCTTCCACCCCCTCTTTGGCCCCTATTGCATAAAACAAAATATATCCCACATTACGACCCCTTGCACGTGTGTTCCTAAATTCATAATAATCAGTTAATTAGTTTATGAGTGAATTCTATACATACAAATATATAAATATATGCACATACCTAACTTTATATGAATAGAGACGGAGAAACTTCTTCTTTTATAGAGTTAACTGCTTCACGTCTGACTTGCAGGATTCATTTATGAAACCATGTCATGAATTCTAACGGCATTTTCTTGTAGATTACGGTCGTTTTCATCGTTACCGTGCGTTGTATTGTTTAAATTGTCCCTTTAATTCAAACTTCTCTTAGACCATTTTACTAAGTTTTCCGGGACTTTTTCTAGTTCTCCTACAATTATTGGTATTATAGTAATTTTTTCATATTCTAAATCACTTTTAGTTTTCTAAGTAAGTTTCACGTATTTGCTTCGTTTTTCTTCCGCCTTATTTTCGACGTGCGAACTGCTGGGACGGCGAAATCTACGATTTTGTCTGTTTTTACTATTATATTTTAGACAATTGTTCTTCATATTGTCTCAAGTTTTTATCAGTACCATTTGTATGTATGTTCAAAATGCAAGGGTTTGCATAGATTTTGGTCAACTACCTTAGCCATGCAATTCTGTCCGCTTTTATATTCTATTCAGGCTAGTTTTCTGCATTCACTGATTATGTGATTTACTTTTTCGTCTTTTTGTCCACAGAATCTACATGTACTGTTTTATTGTGTTTTCTTTAATTTAGCTTTCATATAGTTCGTTCTGGTCGCGTTTTTGTGCTGCTGTCATCAGTGATTCCGTTTCTCTGTTCAAGTGTTCTTTTCGCACCCATATCCATGTGTTATCGGGCGTCTCTTCGCTAGTCTGTCTTATAAATCGTCTATGTAGCTGCTCCTCTGCCCATTTTATTTTGTCGACGTACCCTTCATTATTCATGTTGCAGCAATGATCAGCCTCTCTGTGTTGTGGGTTATATATCTTTCTTGTTTGTGTTTGTGTTATTGTACACTTACCAGTCCTCTTCCTTCTTCTCTCCTTTTTATATAGATTCGGTTCGTATAACATTTCGGACGTAATACATTGTACTTGGTAATACGTTTCCTAGTCTTCTTGCCCAGGGGCCTTATATCCAGTTTATATCAGGTTTCTACTATATTATTGGTCCCCCGATTTATAAAATCGGGAAACCTATGTTTTGAGGCATTTCCGTCTGTCCGTGCGTGAGCCGTCCGTCCGTGTGTCCGTCCGTCCGTGTGTCCGTTCAGATTTTTCTCCGCAACCATCCATTGAATTTCTCTGAAATTTTGCATGAAGTTGTAACTTTCGTCAGGTTAGAAAGTGACATTCTCCGATTTTTGAAAAAAAATCTGGTTAGTCCCCCAGGGGGGTCAAAAGGCCCCGAAATGGCAAAAATGACATTGTTTGCCCCATAACTTTTCATCCATCCATTCAATTTCTCTGAAACTTGACCAAAATGTGGAGGCAATTGTTCCTAATAGAAAAAAAAACCTTAAAATGGCAAAAATGACCCTTTCCTCCCATAACGTTTTATCCATACATTCAATTTTTCTGGAACTTGGCCAAAATGTAGAGGCAATTGTTCTGGATATAAAATGAGCATCCTTGACATCAGAAAAATTCTGGTTCTCGCCCCCAGGGGGTCAAAGCAGGGTCAGAAATGCTCCAAATTGCCCAAATTTATTGCATTTTACACTCGTCACATACAGAGGGGGACCACGCATGCGCGGCTTGTTTTTATTATTATTATTAGTAGTAGTAGTAGTAGTAGTAGTAGTAGTAGTACCAGTAGTAGTATTGTCATCCATATTAAAATTAGCGAACACATAAAAATCAAGAAACAACGAATCGCTGAAAGAAATCTAATATGGCTGTCCAAGAAATTATAATTATTATTCGAATAACGACAACGTGTATATCTTTTCTCCGAACTCACGAAAAACCTGCGATATTTAATTCAATTTGTAATCACTCGTTTTGAATTCGGTGGACGTTTTTCATTTTTCTTTTGTTTCTCTTAACTTATATTCTAATGCTGCCAACGTATGAATAAAGCCACTTCATCACCCACACACATCTTATTATTATTTGTACTCACTAGGAGTTCTCACACAGGTCATCATCAGTGATAGCTCACTGATAATCAATGGTGTTCCCTGGAGTCTGAGTGACAACACGTACTCTCCACCTCTTTTCGATAAATATTGCAAATGACGTTGCGGTATCGCAACAGCAGCTACCCATTAGCTTGGCCTTTTGGCTAAGATCAAAGTGTAGTATCTGTTCCGATGGATACTGCACCCCATAGACTGGTATTGTCTTGGCCTTCGGGGCTTGATTTACGCCGATCTATGGGTCTGTCCTGTGCAGTTCTAGGAGGTCCACCCTCCCAGGCTTCGCCTCCCCTCTTTGGGGAGGAGTAAGTTTATTGCTTACTGCCTGAGGCCTACCGGGGAATGCCGACAGGGCTGCCCAGGCAATTTTTAAACCCAACTTTCCCGACCCGACTTTGGGTCACATCTTACTTGTGGAAGTAAGATCAAAACTGGCCTTGTGCCTAACTCCTGGAGAGGAGTAAATCAATGCCCATTGATTTCTTACTGATAACAACGATTGGTGTTTTCTGGAATTTGGGCCGCAATAAGACCCTCAAGGTCCCAGTACTCTCCGCACTATTCCAGTAAAGATTTGGTTAGTGCTATCTCTTCTCGGTCTTACAATGCTCCTTGACCCTTCACGACAATTCTGTACGGTACAATGAATGGTGTGACAAGGCTTGATTACATATGAGGCAATTTATAACAAGTATTTGCTGTCATTGGATTTGAAGACGAATATGTTGTACTCTACAGGGAATCAGTCCCACGATAATGTGTTCCACAGACGGGGATACCTTATAAAGTATCTCTGGCCATTGAAATTCTGCTTGACGCAAGGCATATGGAGAACGAAACGAAATTATTTTTCCGTTGTTGTATGAAGGCGAGTTCTTGCTGTGAATGTATTTTATTTCAAGAAATTTATTTAACCTATTAAACACTAGTCACCCTATATATGTAAAGTATAGCCAGAAAAGTCTTCAAACTCTGTTGGAATTCATTATTTTCTGTAAAATGTAGAAAGGCATAAACATGTGGCATACTAATCGCACATAACTGGCTTGTGCCATCACTTTATTGGAGGAGGGGGTCAGTTTATAAAAAAATCCTTGCAGTTTCTATTTCTTTGGATGACGTGTTGGTGTTCCTCGTGTGGTTTTGTTTTATTCCGATTGTAACTTCCATGTGACTGGTTACCGTTTGTAGCCTATACTGATTGGTTTCCGCATTCGAAATTATTATTTGTACTCACTTCTTGGCCTTTTGGCTAAGATCAAAGTGTAGTATCTGTTCCGATGGATACTACACGCCTGTCCTGTGCAGTTCTAAGAGGTCCACCCTCCCAGGCTTTGCCTCCCCTCTTTAGGGAGGAGTAAGTTTATTGCTTACTGCTTGAGGCGCCCCTACCGGGGAATGCCGACGGGGCTGGCCAGGCAATTTTTGATGGTCAGAGTGCTCACCCCTCGGGCGCTGGCTTTTCAACCCCCACTTTCCGACCCGACCTTGGGTCACATCTTACTTGTGGGAGTAGGATAAAATTGGCCTTGTGCCTAACTCCTGGAGAGTAGAAAATAAAACTCACTTCTTGGCCTTTTGGCTAAGATCAAAGTGTAGTATCTGTTCCGATGGATACAACACGCCTGTCCTGTGCAGTTCTAAGAGGTCCACCCTCCCAGGCTTTGCCTCCCCTCTTTGGGGAGGAGTAAGTTTATTGCTTACAGTCTGAGGCGCCCCTACCGGGGAATGCCGACGGGGCTGCCAAGGCAATTTTTAAATGGCCAGAGTGCTCACCTCTCGAGCGCTGGCTTTTCAAACCTTACTTTCTCGACCTGATCTTGGGTCACATCTTACCTGTGGGAGTAAGATAAAACTGGCCTTGTGCCTAACTCCTGGAGAGGAGTAAATAAAACTCACTTCTTGGCCTTTTGGCTAAGATCAAAGTGTAGTATCTGTTCCGATGGATACTGCACGCCTTTCCTGTGCAGTTCTAGAAGGTCCACCCTCCCAGGCTTCGCCTCCCCTCTTTGGGGAGGAGTAAGTTTATTGCTTACTGTCTGAGGCGCCCCTACCGGGGAATGCCGACGGGGCTGCCCAGACAATTTTTAAATGGCCAGAGTGCTCACTTTCTCGGGCGCTGGCTTTTCAAACCCCACTTACTCGACCCAAGCTGTGGTCACATCTTACTTGTGGGAGTAAGATAAAACTGGCCTTGTGCCTAACTCCTGCAGAGGAGTAAATAAATACTCACTTCTTGGCCTTTTGGCTAAGATCAAAGTGTAGTATCTGTTCCGATGGATACTGCACGCCTGTCCTGTGCAGTTCTAGGAGGTCCACCCTCCCAGGCTTTGCCTCCCCTCTTTGGGGAGGAGTGAGTTTATTGCTTACTGTCTGAGGCGCCCCTACCGGGGAATTCCGACGGGGCTGCCCAGGCAATTTTTAAATGGCCAGAGTGCTCACCTCTCGAGCGCTGGCTTTTCAAACCTTACTTTCTCGACCCGATCTTGGGTCACATCTTACTTGTATGAGTAAGATAAAACTGGCCTTGTGCCTAACTCCTGGGGAGGAGTAAATAAAACTCACTAGGAGTTATCACACGAGTAATTATCAGTGATAACTCACCGACAACAACGAGTGGTGTTCCCTGGAGTCTGAGTGGCAACAAGCCTGTCCAGATTTCCAGTACTCTCAACCTCTTATCGATACTCTTCGCAAATGATCTTGCGGTATCGCAACAGTCGTCCACCATTGATTTCTCGCTGGTAAGGACCATTGGTCTCCTCTGGGATTTGGGTGGCAATAAGCCTCCACAAGGTCTCAGTACTCTCTGCACTCTTCCAGTGGAGGTCTTGTTAGTGCTCTCCCTCATCAGTCCTCTCTTACTCCTTGACTATCCACGACTAGTTGGTGTGGTATCAGCCGAGGCTTATGTTATCACTATTTTTTTTGGTGGGGGGGGGGAGTTTATGAGATTTTTTGCAGTTTCTGTTCCTTGGTTCGTGGGGCGGTATTCTTTCTGTGTTTTTTTTCTTTTTTCTTATTGTAACTTATGCGGGTTGGTTTCCGCATTCGAGGACTTTCCTTAAGATTGCATCTGCTTTGATCATCGCCGTCCTTTGTATGGTCTCTGTAATCCCTTTGATTCCAATTTCTCCTAGACTTTTCTCCACGTTTTTTGGACTGTTCCTAGTGTTCCTGCAATTATTGGTATTATTTTGACTTTATTCATGTTCCATATCCCTTTCAGTTCTCTGGCAAGTTTCGTGTATTTGCTTCGTTTTCCGTCTCCTTCATCTTTACTGCTACTGATCTGCTGGAACGACGAAATCTACGATTTGGAAGGATGTTTCTTTCTTGCTGATTATTAGTCCATCCATTCTCCTTGCTTGTATGAGTTTATCTATTTGTACATCCATATCCTAAAGAAGTTTGTGTTTTTTCGTTTTCTAGTACTGTTTCCGGTTCATTTATGTATCATTTGCCCGTGTGTTCTAAATGCAATAGTCTGTACAGTTTCCTGTGTAGTGCTTTCCCCGCACAGTCATGTCTTTGCTAGTTTGTTGCATTCACTTATTATATAATTTACTGTTTCGTCTCTTAGCCCACACAGTCTGCATTTACTGTTTTCTTGGGTTTTATCTATTCTAGTTTTGATCTAGTTTGCCCTAATCGCATTGTTCTTTGCAGCCGTCAGTGAAGATCCAGTTTTCCTGTTCAAGTTCCTTTTCCTTAGCCATGCCCAGTATTTTAGTTGGATTATTCCCTTGTTAGTTTCACGGATCGTCCATATAGTTGTTTTTCTTCCCACTTCTCTTTTCTTGTCTTTTTGTTTCTGGCTTTGGTGCTTCCCGAGTTTGTTTGGGTGGTGTCACTTTCTGCGATGATGAGTCTGTCCGTGTCTGGGTAAGGTATTTATCCCGCTCTTTTTTGTATATTCTACACAATATTCTATACTTACCAGTCCTCTTCCCCCTTTCATGTATATTCTGTCTGCATCGTATTTTGGGTGTAGTGCGTTGTGCATGGTCATTAATTTTCTAGTCCTCATATCCAGGTGCCTGAGTTCTTTTTTAATCGAGACTATGAATGGTCTTATCTTATTAGTGATACTGCCCAGGTGTTTATTCGTTTTACTAGATTTCTGCTATATAATTTCGTTTCTAAGAGTTTTCTTGTTCTTCGTAAATATTTTTTTTCCAATTTTCTCTTTCATTTCTGCTTCTAGAACTCCCAGATATGTATAGCTATCTTGTTTGCCTAGCGTCCTCATCTCCTCTTGGTTTGGGCAGTTCCATGCCCTGTGTCGTCTCCAGTTTTCCCCTTTTCATCTCTAGCACTGCACACTTTTCCATTTCAAAATTTATTATTATTATTAGTAGTAGTAGTAGTAGTAGTAGTAGCAGTAGTAGTAGTAGTAGTAATGTTGTTATTAGTATTGTTATTGTTGTTGATATTGTTATTTTCATTATTATAGCGAATATTATTATCATTATTATTATTATTATTATTAATATTGTTATTATTGCTTTTTTGATGTTGTTATTTTTGTTATCATTGTTATTATTATTGCTTTTATAATCATTATTATTGTTATAATTATTATTGTTGCAGTTATTATTATTGTTATTATTATTATTATTTTGATTATTGTTGTTATTATTATTGTTGTTATTATTATTATTATTGTTTTTATTTATGTTATCGTTATTGTTATTAGTCGTTTAATAATTATTGATATTATGATTATTGTTATTTCATTAATAATAATAATAATGATAATAATATTAATACTACTACAAGAACTACTAGTTATAATAATAATAATACTAGATGTAGTTGTACATGTTTTCTGTCTTCCCATATGTAAATAAGTATTAAATAAGTATTATTCTAATTTGTCGCTTGTTTTATTCGAATATGTTATTCATCTCTACATTCACTTATAATTAATTATTATTTATTCCCAGTTTACTTCGATGTTTTTCTTCCTATTAGAATTATTTTTTTACATTTCTGACCCGTTGCAGGAATATTATTTTCAACAAAATTCATTTGTAGAAATTTACACGTACTTCCTTTGATCACTTTTTTCTTTCTTTCACTTTCTTTTTTCACTTTTGTTTTTTTGTGTTGCTTCATATTCGTTTTTCTTTTGTTCACTTCTCCAAATTTTCTTCTTTGCTTTCCATTGTTTATCCATTTCTTTCTCTTTTTTATCTTTTTTACTTTCCTTTCTTTCTCTTTCTTTTTTTACTTTTGTTTTTTGTGTTGCTTCATATTCGTTTTTCTTTTGTTCACTTCTCCAAATTTTCTTCTTTACTTTCCATTGTTTATCCATTTCTTATTCTTTTTTCATCTTTTTTTACTTTCCTTTCTTTCTCTTTCTTTTTTTTACTTTTGTTTTCTTTTGTTGCTTCATATTCGTTTTTCTTTTGTTCACTTCTCCAAATTTTCTTCTTTACTTTCCATTGTTTATCCATTTATTTTTATTTTTTATCTTTTTTACTTTCCTTCCTTGTCTTTCCTTTTTTTACTTTTGTTTTTTGTGTTGCTTCATATTCGTTTTTCTTTTGTTCACTTCTCCAAATTTTCATCTTTACTTTCCATTGTTTATCCATTTCTTATTCTTTTTTCATCTTTTTTTACTTTCCTTTCTTTCTCTTTCTTTTTTTTACTTTTGTTTTCTTTTGTTGCTTCATATTCGTTTTTCTTTTGTTCACTTCTCCAAATTTTCTTCTTTACTTTCCATTGTTTATCCATTTATTTTTATTTTTTATCTTTTTTACTTTCCTTCCTTGTCTTTCCTTTTTTTACTTTTGTTTTTTGTGTTGCTTCATATTCGTTTTTCTTTTGTTCACTTCTCCAAATTTTCTTCTTTACTTTCCATTGTTTATCCATTTCTTATTCTTTTTTCATCTTTTTTTACTTTCCTTTCTTTCTCTTTCTTTTTTTTACTTTTGTTTTCTTTTGTTGCTTCATATTCGTTTTTCTTTTGTTCACTTCTCCAAATTTTCTTCTTTACTTTCCATTGTTTATCCATTTATTTTTATTTTTTATCTTTTTTACTTTCCTTCCTTGTCTTTCCTTTTTTTACTTTTGTTTTTTGTGTTGCTTCATATTCGTTTTTCTTTTGTTCACTTCTCCAAATTTTCTTCTTTACTTTCCATTGTTTATCCATTTCTTATTCTTTTTTCATCTTTTTTTACTTTCCTTTCTTTCTCTTTCTTTTTTTTACTTTTGTTTTCTTTTGTTGCTTCATATTCGTTTTTCTTTTGTTCACTTCTCCAAATTTTCTTCTTTACTTTCCATTGTTTATCCATTTATTTTTATTTTTTATCTTTTTTACTTTCCTTCCTTGTCTTTCCTTTTTTTACTTTTGTTTTTTGTGTTGCTTCATATTCGTTTTTCTTTTGTTCACTTCTCCAAATTTTCTTCTTTACTTTATATTGTTTATCCATTTCTTGTTTTTTATCTTTTTTTACTTTCCTTTCTTTCTCTTTCTTTTTTATACTTTTGTTTTTTGTGTTGCTTCATATTCGTTTTTCTTTTGTTCACTTCTCCAAATTTTCTTCTTTACTTTCCATTGTTTATCCATTTATTTTTCTTTTTTTATCTTTTTTACTTTCTTTTCTTTCTTTCTTTTTTTACTTTTGTTTTCTTTTGTTGCTTCATATTCGTTTTTCTTTTGTTCACTTCTCCAAATTTTCTTCTTTACTTTCCATTGTTTATCCATTTATTTTTTTTAATCTTTTTTTACTTTCCTTTCTTTCTCTTTCTTTTTTTTACTTTTGTTTTTTGTGTTGCTTCATATTCGTTTTTCTTTTGTTCACTTCTCCAAATTTTCTTCTTTACTTTCCATTGTTTATCCATTTCTTTTTCTTTTTTATCTTTTTTTACTTTCATTTCTTTCTCTTTCTTTTTTTTACTTTTATTTTTTTGTGTTGCTTCATATTCGTTTTTCTTTTGTTCACTTCTCCAAATTTTCTTCTTTACTTTCCATCGTTTATCCATTTCTTTTTCTTTTTTTATCTTTTTTTACTTTCCTTTCTTTCTCTTTCTTTTTTTTACTTTTGTTTTTTTGTGTTGCTTCATATTCGTTTTCTTTGTTCACTTCTCGAAATTTTCTTCTTTGCTTTCCATTATTTATCCATTTCTTTTTCTTTTTTATCTTTTTTACTTTCCTTTCTTTCTCTTTCTTTTTTTACTTTTGTTTTTTTGTGTTGCTTCCTATTCGTTTTCTTTGTTCACTTCTCCAAATTTTTTTCTTTGCTTTCCATTGTTTATCCATTTCTTTTACTTTTTATCTTTTTTATTTTCCTTTCTTTCTCTTTCTTTTTTTTACTTTTGTTTTTTGTGTTGCTTCCTATTCGTTTTCTTTGTTCACTTCTCCAAATTTTTTTCTTTACTTTCCATTGTTTATCCATTTCTTTTTCTTTTTTTATCTTTTTTACTTTCCTTTCTTTCTCTTTCTTTTTTTACTTTTGTTTTTTTTGTGTTGCTTCCTATTCGTTTTCTTTGTTCACTTCTCCAAATTTTCTTCTTTACTTTCCATTGTTTATCCATTTCTTTTACTTTTTTATCTTTTTTACTTTCCTTTCTTTCTCTTTCTTTTTTTACTTTTGTTTTTTGTGTAGCTTCATATTCGTTTTTCTTTTGTTCACTTCTCCAAATTTTCTTCTTTGCTTTCCATTGTTTATCCATTTCTTTTTCTTTTTTTATCTTTTTTTACTTTCATTTCTTTCTCTTTCTTTTTTTTACTTTTATTTTTTTGTGTTGCTTCATATTCGTTTTTCTTTTGTTCACTTCTCCAAATTTTCTTCTTTGCTTTCCATTTTTTATCCATTTATTTTTATTTTTTAACTTTTTTTACTTTCTTTTCTTTCTCTTTCTTTTTTTTTGCTTTTGTTTTTTGTGTAGCTTCATATTCGTTTTTATTTTTTTCACTTCTCCAAATTTTTTTCTTTACTTTCCATTGTTTATCCATTTCTTTTTTTATCTTTTTTTACTTTCCTTTCTTTCTCTTTCTTTTTTTTACTTTTGTTTTTTTGTGTTGCTTCATATTCGTTTTCTTTGTTCACTTCTCGAATTTTCTTCTTTACTTTCCATTATTTATCCATTTATTTTTCTTCTTTCTTTCCTTTCTTTATCTTTCTTTTTTTACTTTTGTTTTTTTTTGTTGCTTCGTATTCGTTTTTTTGTTCACTTCTCCAAATTTTCTTTTTTTCTTTCCATTGTTTATCTATTTCTTTTTTTTTTATCTTTTTCCTTTGCTTTCTTTCTTTTTTCGTCTTTCTCTTTTTTCTTTCCCATGTTTTTCTTTTCATTTCTTTTCTTTCCATTTTTTATCCATTAACATTCTTTTTCTTTTTTTTTCTTTTGCTTTCTTTGTTTTTTCTTTCCCTTTTTTTCTTTTCATTTCATTCTGTCCTTTCTTTCTTAATGCCCTTTCATTATTTTTGCGTTTATTTCCTTTAAATTGCAATCATTTTCTTTCCTTTTTCCTGTGATCCAATATAACACAAATAATTATTTTTTCTCATCATAAAAGTATATTAATGAAAATGCATGTATTTACTTTCTTTTATTCATTTTTCTTTTCTGTCTAAAACGCCAATCATTCAAACTAACCCACTGTTTGGTAAGTTTTAATCTTTTTTAGTTGCATTATCTAGAAATACACATGACCTTAACTGTAACTATATACAATTAAGATTGTTTATATATTTGCATATACAGCATTTAGACGCAAACTTATTAACCGATCATTATGAATTTTTGAACTCAGCTGCTTGGCGTAAGGGTTCAGAATGTTGTCTATATTTAGTTTTGGTTTAACGCAACCTAAGTAAACGGGGGAGGGGGTCTTCCTGAAAATTCAGATATCTCCGAGATTTGTGAAAATTTTACAATAAATATTATGTATGTATGAATATTCCCATAACTTTAGTTTATGTGTAGTATTTAAACAAGTGTTATGTGGTATAAATTGGGTAAAACCTCCTATTCAAAAATACAAATATATCAGATTTGCATTAAATTTAATCTGTAGTAAGTAGACACAAAAAAATAAGATTTCCTGAATTTCAATTTAATTCAGAAGACCCCTCAAGCTTAAATTACTATTTTTAGACATTCTCTAAACCAAAAATTATTGGATGGATTTTGATCAAAATTAGAATATACATTCTAGACGTAAGGTTTAGTAGAAGAATGTTGTCTATATTTAGTTTTGGTATAACCCAACGTAAGTAAACGGAGGAGGGGCCTTCTGAAAATTCAGATATCTCCGAGATTTTTGAAAATTTTACAATAAATATTATACATCAATATATGAATATTCCCATAACTTTAGTTTTAAATAAGTTTTAGGTGGTATACTTTGGGTAAAACCTCCTATTCAAAAATTCAAATCTATCAGATTTACATTCAATTTAATCTGTAGTAAGTAGACACAAATTAAGTAAGATTTCCTGAATTTAAAGTTCTTTAGAAGACCCCTTAAGCTTAAACCATTATTTTTAGACATTGTCTAAACTAAAAATTATTGAATGGATTTTGATCAAAATTAGAATATACATTCTAGAGATAAGGTATAGTAGAATAATATTTATTTTCTAATCTTCATAAAGGGGCATAACTGTGAAGGAGGAAAACTGTTCAGTTTGAAGAAGACATTTTACCGGAAGGATATTCGTATGCCGTTTGGCTAAGATCAAAGTGTAGTATCTGTTCCGATGGATACTGCACCCCATAGACTGGTATTGTCTTGGCCTTCGGGGCTTGATTTACGCCTGTCTATGGGTCTGTCCTGTGCAGTTCTAGGAGGTCCACCCTCCCAAGCTCTGCCTCTCCTCTTTGGGGAGGAGTACGTTTATTGCTTACTGTCTGAGGCGCCCCTCCCGGGGAATGCCGACGGGGCTTCCAAGGGAAGTTTTAATGGTCAGAGTGCTCACCTTCTCGGACGCTGGCTTTTCAAACCCCACTTTCCCGACCCGACCTTGGGTCACATCTTACTTGTGGGAGTAAGATAAAACTGGCCTTGTGCCTAACTCTTGGAGAGGAGTAAATAAATACTCTATATTCCTATATTTTTTTGTTTCTGAATATTTCGAATACAGGCAAATATAAGTGCGCTCCGTGTGCTAGTATAAAAAATCGACTAGCATACCTCAACGCGAGATGTGAATATCGAAATTAAAACGAAAATAAACCCTAATATTCTAATAATTGCTTAATTGTAAAACCGTAACTTTGGCATTTGGTTCGTGTCATAATGGAAGGCGATCAATTTGCGTCGTTCATTCGCCGTCTATTCCCGTTGTGACTTCATCATATACGACACGGTTTTCGTTAGCGTCATTTTAAATACAAAATTTAAAAAAAGAAAAAAATGGATGTCAAAAAATAATTTCACTAATTGAACAATCGATCGAAGCGGCATTAATTAAGAAAATTAGTGAAAAAGCAAATAATTAATTTAGCAAAATCACTTCTCGTACGGTTTGGGTATAAGGGAAACTTTTAGCAGAAAAAAATAGAGCAACTTATTCAAGAATCAAAACTCACATAGAATTAAATAAAAGAAAACGAAATAATATCACAGATAATTATAAACTATATAAAGGTTTAAAATTTCACTTGTCTCGTTCGAATAATTAGTAAAAATTATCAAGCATAGTTACCGTCCAAAATCGAATTATAGTTCTATGAGAATCTCAATAAAAACGTACATCTGCATGAATCAGCACGGAATAGCATTGGTTTCACCAATTCATTCTAGAATCAAGTACTTACAGAAGAGACTAGAAGATTAAGATTGAAGAAGTATATACAGGGTGGGCAAAAATAAGGGTTCTATTTTTAAAAATTCATAACTTTTTTATTTATTGATTTTTTTTTTTTTTTTTTAGAATAAGTAAAGGACCCCTTCCGAAGCAAGCATGAACCGTATTAGCCCTAAGGAACGTACCCTCATTTAGAAAACATTATTTTTGCTTAAAAAACTCAAAACAGTGTAAAAAACAATACTTTAGTCTTTGTAAGTTTTAAGAAGTGTTTTTCGGCTAAAATTTGTTTTGTTTATTTCAAAAAATCTCGGAAGGGTCAGTCTACACACACATAAAGTTTGGTGAGTTTAACTTTTATTTTGTGGAAGTTATTCAAATTCAAGTTATTCAAATTTAAAGATAGGACCCTTATTTTGGCCCACCCTGTATATACCATAACGTTATTTTAATACTAGGTGCTCGACTGAGCTCCAATCTATTGTTTCTCCATGTAAAATATTCATATCAAATCTTGTCTCGTTATAACCACTGTCAGGAATTTTCCTTTTTTTTTCTCTGTGTATCTGGAGATTGAGCGGAACTCCTATGAGCAATGTGTATTTCCTAGAACTGTCTATCTGTGGAACACAATACCACAGAGCCGCTTTCCAGCTGACTACAACATGGTTGTTTTCAAGTCCAATGCATACAAGTTCTTGTTGAGCCGTTCTCTTAAGTAATTAAATTTTGCCAATATTTAATCGTCTACAATCTTTTCGGTGTTAGTTTCACAATTATTGACACAAACCATAAGATATTGTCCTCGAGTAGCCTTTAAGCCTCTATGAGCGATGACTCGTTAGTAAAAACAAATACCCGGGAAATTAGTTTGCGTCGATATCGACTTCACTTTTAAATATTGAAATATTTCCAATTTGCATGAAATCTGAACCTTAGGTATTATAAACCCTCCGTCTAAAAAAAATAAGGATAGAAATTATTGTTTGCCAGTGTTCGCACTTACTATCTATCTAGATGTATTACTAAAATATACATATACAATCATAGATTTAGATCAGTAAGTTTATTTGGTATGTATAAATTATGTTTAAAGTCCTAAAGAATAAAAAACACACACACTTACAGTTGAATTTTTATTTTAAGAATGAATGATTCCTTTTCGAATTAATTTCAGAAAGTTGGAAAGGTCTGGTATAGTTCTTCGATGGGCTATTGGCTTTCTCGCTTAACCTAACCAATTGAAATAGTTTCGTCCGTAAGGTAAAAAAGGGGAAGGTATTTTACTCGCTATTTCTGCGTGACAGGCTGAAATGTGTGTGTATGGTTTGGTTTGGTAGTTTTGTTTTACGGCATATCAACCCTTTTTGGGTAATTTAATGCCGAATCTGGTCATTATAGTAAAAGATTTATGCTTCAAGTTCTAAAAATAAAATAAAAAAGGGGAGGGAGAAAGGGAGAGGGGCTGTTGTTTTTGTTTTTGGTTTTGTAGAACATAATTAAGTTTTACAAAAAAAAAAAAAAAACGTCAATGTAGGTGAATTTCGTCTCAGGGAGCCACAGGGCAGCCTGATCTGGTATCACCAGTGTGTGTGTATGTATATATATATATGTGTGTGTGTGTGTATTTGTTTTTATCTACATACGTATACGTTGAATCGTTTCGGGGATAGTCAGTGTAGAGATGATTATTCATACCGGTCGCCGGACTCGAATCCCGAAACCGGAGCTAAATTCCAACGTCTTAGCCCACACGGCCGCTATCAACAACCCGGTAAATTAACGAGAGATTGAACCTATTTAAAGCTAGCCGTCGTCAACGTGTTCGTCTACTGAAAAGAATTTGCACTGAAGCCACAATGAGGACTGAGTCAATAATAGATTTGGGGGCGCCACATAATTATAAATATTTTTTTTTCATCAACATACGTATACGTTTCATCCATTCGGGAATAGTTCGTGTAGAGATGAATCGTCAGTATATATATACATATATATATATATATATATATATATATATATATATATATATATATATATATATATGTAAGTAAATTTCGTGTACAACACAATCGTAGGATTAATTTTAGAGGAAGCATTATTATAATCAATGAAACAGACGAGTGGAAAAAGAGTAAAATTGTTAAAATTACCTTAAAGCCTTATCGTCTGACCCTCTGTAAAAGAACGTCATGATGGTAAATTAAAAACTAAAAGTCGAATGAGATATGAGGGGAAAAAACTTATTTCAGTTGGAGGAAACGATTGACAGGGGGGGAAAAAAGGTTAATCTCTCAACGTTATGGTGGCTATATATAAATATGTATATATATATATATTTATATATATATATATATTTATATATATATATTTATTTATATATGTATATATGTGAAAAAAGAAACAATGTTTCAGACAATATGTAAAAATTCCATTTTTATTTTTACATATATATATATACATATATATATATATATATATATATATTTATTCTAAATATATATAAATATATATATATAAATATATATATATATATATTTATATTTATATATATATTTATATATATACAAACATGTATATTTATATATATATGATAAATATATTTATATGTATATGTATATTTATATATATATAAATATATATATATATATATATTTATATATATATATATATTTATATATATATATTTATATATAGATATATATATTTATATATATATATATTTATATATAGACATATATATATATTATATGTACATATATATAAATATATATATACATATATTTATATATATAAATATATATTTATATTTATATATAGATATATATATACATAAATATATATATATATATATATATAAATAGATATATAAATATATATATATTTATATATATATTTATATATATATATATGTATGTATATATTATAGATATATTATAAATATATATCTATATAAATACATATATATATTTATATCTATTTATTACTATATATGTATATATGTATATATATAAATATATATATAGTATACATATATGTATATTTATATATACATATATATATATAAATGTATATATAGATATATATATAGATATAAATATGTATATATATATTTATATATTTTTAATATATGCATATATATATAATATATATAATATATATATTTATATATATATATATATATATATATATATATATATATATATATATATATATATATATATGAACTTAAACAACGGGAAAACAAAATTATTTTGAATACCACGTTTTAAGATGCAATATTTTTTATCAAAAATCATTTAATTTTAGTTCTTGACTATTAATCTTATTTATATAGGATGACAACACATTATTTTCAGAATATCGAGGATCTGAAAAAAATCAAAAGTAATAGCTGTATTTCTTCATAATTGTAGTCATCGACCGTATTGAAGTGATGGCAGATACCCTTGCAGTGTGATGCAAAATGGAGCGCATGGTAGCTTATATGATAATAAAATTAGACAAAAGTTCTTGGAAGCATCTTTAAGAAATTTAAAAACTTTGATGACAGACAAACCAAAAAAAAAAAGATTTAAATTATTTCTGAAGTTGGTCGAACTAAGTCGGTCTTGAAGAGTCACATTGTACATCCATTGTTATATAAGTTCTGATCAGTAAACGCATGTACCAAACTCTTACTGGTCATATTTCGCTTTCATGCATCATTACACTACATACATGTGGTTGATAGACCTTTTCTTTGGTCGACAGTGTTTACGCTCTACTAGTTTGTAATGACAGAAGTTATCTTAACTGACTTCATGCACCCCTAACTTTTGCAATCACGCTAGCACTTTGACTAAGATCAAAGTGTAGTATCTGTTCTGATGTATACTGCACCCCATAGACCGGTATTGTCTTGATCTTCGATGCTTGATTTACGCCGGGCTATGTGTCTGTCCTGTGCAGTTCTAGGAGGTCCACCCTCCGAGGCTTCGCCTCCCCTCTTTAGGGAGGAGTAAGTTTATTGCTTACTGCCTGAGGCGCCCCTACCGGGGAATGCCGACGGTGCTGCCCAGGGAATTTTTAATGGCCAGAGTGCCAACCTCTCGGGCGCTGGTTATTCAAACCCCCCACTTTTCCGACCCTGGGTCACATCTTACTTGTGAGAGTAAGATAAAACTGGCCTTGTGCTTAACTCCTGGAGAGGAGTAAATAAATACTCCGTGCTCCAATGGTATTTTCAATATAACAACATTTCTCTATATACATACATATATATATATGATAAACAGGTTATCATCTCTCAACCTACCAGCAATTCAACTGCGCTTCTTGCGTACTCAATGCTTACAAAATATAGAATTGCACCCGACTTCCTTTTCACACACAGAGCAGAATAACATATAATCAGCGGAGTATAAAATACTAGCTGTTCTTACCCGGCTTTGCCCGGGAGCTTTTTTTAATTTTAATTTCGTTTTGCTATGCGTTTTTTTACCAAATTATTTTTTAAAGTCTGACTTTGAAAGTTAAATTTAACTATTCCATTATCGTTTGGTCATTAAGTATGAAGTCTTATAAGCAGAGCACCTGTAAATAAATCGGATATACAATTCCCATAGGTGTTTATATATTTATTCAGTCCAAACAAGGAATATTGTCATTGAGATGTCAGGGGTTACTTTATATAGAGGGTATCCGAAGTGGAGAGTAATATGTACAACGTTATATTTGTTAACATTACATTAAAATTTATGAGTATTGCTACAGTCGGAGAAACAACAGATCCGACGAAATTCAAATGAAAGCGGTCCAATGAAAGAAGCTATGAGGGTAGACATTTTTCCAGCATCTAGGAGTGGTCACAGTGAAGGGGTAGGATTTTGTTGCTAATCGGGTTTGTCGGTGGTATTGACGTTGACGGTGTACACGTGCAGTAAGTTCGTTAGAACGTATCCTGTGTAAGTTTTATTTACTCCTCCCCAGGAGTTAGGCACAAGGCCAGTTTTATCTTACTCCCACAAGTAAGATGTGACCCAAGATCGGGTCGAGAAAGTGGGGTTTGAAAAGCCAGCGCTCGAGAGGTGAGCACTCTGGCCATTTAAAAATTGCCTGGGCAGCCCCGTCGGCATTCCCCGGTAGGGGCGCCTCAGACAGTAAGCAATAAACTTACTCCTCCCCAAAGAGGGGAGGCAAAGCCTGGGAGGGTGGACCTCCTAGAACTGCACAGGACAGGCGTGCAGTATCCATCGGAGCAGATACTACACTTTGATCTTAGCCAAAAGGCCAAGATCCTGTGTAAGTACTTGTATGTACAACAAACACAGAGATGCAACATTGCGGCAATAGGACAAAGGCTGGACCATGATAGACAGTGTCAGACGTATTAGAGATTCTTTTTATGTCCTTTTTATAGATTCGTGGTGTTGACACTAGCCTAGATGTGACAATAATACTCCATACACTGGCAAATAGTCGTCTTATAGTGAGATAAGATGCTGGTCAGTGTGATAAGTTTACTAACGCTGAAGAGTTATCCCAACTTCTTTGCATCAGACTTGGCAGTATATTCTATGTGTTCATTCCAATTCATGTGTCCGGTGCATGTTAGACTAATAAGTTTGAACGTCGGGATCTCGGAAGGGTAATATCAGTGATGACAATGTGTGATTAGAAATGTTACTTAGAATTGTTAACAGAAAATACCTTTGTCTTGGTAGCATTAAATGTAAGGTGGCTCACACTCTCCACTTCTGTGTGGCAGAACCTTCACTTGTTATTGTTGCTGAGACCACTCATCTTTTTAAAGGCATTGGTCATCAACCCTTGATCTTGGACAGCCATTATCATTCTCTCCTGATCATAGTGGAACGATCCTTTTTTCAGTCAGTCTACAGAGCCTTTCTTATCTATATATTCGTGGGGTAATTCACCTAGCAAATACTTAGCACATTGTTGGTTGGCCTATTCTTCACGTTTTCTAGAATGGAAGGTCTTGGTGTATTTTTGGGGGCTTTTGCGTGCTATTTCTGTTGCATGATTGTTGTTTGTTTCTGCCTTATTTATAAGACAGTCCTGTACAAAATGTTTTGCCAGTTTTGTGATAGAGGTTGTTCTTCTTGCTCTGGTTTCTTGATGTTGGCATAGCATCATAAGGTTTGGGTTCTGGGAGCTCATCAGATATTGGCCAGTGCTTACAATAGTGGCTCAATGTTGATGCCCAATTTCTAAGAGACCCATATCCCCTGAATATCTTGGCACATACAGCCTTGGTAGACACTGGTTCCTGTACACTACTCTGTACATTGGCAACATTTTTCTCGTTTTAGTGTCTAATCTATTAATGTCCATTTTGTGGCCAATCAATAATTCCAAAGATGTATGTTATCACTGGCATAGCTAATTGGCAGTTACTTGTTTGTAAGCTGTGTTTTGCAAATTTTTCTAACACGGCGTATATATTCTCTTCCAATTTCTTCTCTCATCTTGGCATGTTGAATTGAATCGTTTTCTTCTATGTCAAGGTATTTGTATTTTTTCTGTTCTGCAATGTCTTTGATGTCAGTATATTCATCAAGTTGTATGTTTTCCGTTTGGATCTTCTTCCCACATTTGTCCAAGCCGAACTTCATTCCAATATCTTTAGAGAAGGTATGTACAACCTGCAAGAATTGGCTTAAGTCAGCATCTGAACTCGCATACAGCTTTAGGTCATCCATGAAGATCAGGTGGTTGACTCTTTTTTATGTCTTGTTTGCGGTCCTGGCTCAGATTGTAGGCACACCGGCTTTTTATTTAGTAATTTACTTAGCGGATCAATTTCCAAGTAAAAGAGTAGAGGAGATAAGCTATCTCCTTGGAAGATTCCTCTTCGGATCTTGACGTCATGGATTTTTATTGTTCCATTAGTGTGTCTTAATGCCATGCTTGTTTGCCTCATATTTATATGTACTGTCATGATTTTCTTGATAACCGGATGGATATTATATAGAACAAGGCAGCGCAGGAGCCATGCGTTGGGTACACAATCGTATGGCTTTTGGTAATCGATCCACGTCATGCTTAGATTTCTCTGCCTCTTCCCAGAGTTACTTGTTCTTTTTCCAGGTATGCTACATTATATATATATATACATATATATATACATATATATATATATATATATATATATATATATATATATATATATATATATATATATATATATATATATATATAATATTTGTTATTGTTTATTATCTATGTACGTATACGTTTCGTCCTTAAATCGGGACTCATCAGCATAGAGACATGATTATTCGAACCCCCGGATTACGAGTATTTTACAACTCAAATCCGACCCCTTTACCACACGGCCAATTTAAAATAGCGAATAAACAGTGATAATTTTAACACGTTATCGGCAGCTATAACGTCTAGAGCGTTCTACTTTTTTGAGGAAGGAACGATGCGTTTAAAGCTAGTGACGTCATGCTGTGTTAATACTACACTTACAGTATTCTACTTTTTCGAGGAGCTACAAATAATGTATATATATATATATATATATATATATGTGTGTGTGTGTGTGTGTTTTATGTGCTATAAATTACAACTAGACATTCTGCTTTTGTAAAATTGGTTCTATTCAATGAATATGACGTTTTAGTAAAATGTATATCTTGTGATACGTAAGATAGCATATATTCAATGTACAATGTTGAAACATGTAGATAAATAAATGTACTTCACGGACGATTCTTGTAAAAAAAACTACTGATTTTCTGCTTAACAGGTTATATTCTCGCCGAAAAGCTAAAAATCAAATGTTCTTAGAAACACAATAGTGAGTCAAATTTGGATATTCTCCGACTGAAGACAAAAAAAACAACAGAAAACGTGTAATAGAAGAAACCTTTTCAACATAAACATGAAAAGAGTCTAAGCATCCACACCGGAAACTCAGCGAGAAAAGCGCACCAAAGACGAATGATGGGGGGGGACATTTTGAAAATGATTTTGTATAGAAGTGAAGCAAACGCCCCTTCCAAAAAGACAAACAATGAACATAAATACCAAAAAAGAATCAATAAATACATAAATAAATTTTTAAAAACATTTAAATAACGCCCATCATTCCCTCATGATGAATATACGGATGGTGATGATGGAGATGAGGCGGGTGAGTAGCGGTACGGAAAGAAGAGGATAAGAAAGATGAGGTGCGAATAAGAAAAAAAAACTGTATTCGTTAAAAATAAGTGAAAGCAAATAGATAACACGAGTATACTTCGAGAATGTTTTACTACAACTACTACTACTACTACTACTACTACTACTAATAATAATAATAATATTAATAATAATAATAATCATAATGATGATAATAATAAAAAATATGATAATGATAAGAAAAATGACAATAATAAAAATTATCATAATGATAATTATAATTATAAAATAATACTAATAATATTGATGATAATAATCATAATACCGATAATAATAATAATGATAATAATAATCATGATGATAATAATAACGATAATGATAAACATGATAATAATAATAATAATTATAATAATAATAATAATAAGAAGAAGAAGAAGAAGAAGAAAAAGAAGAAGAATAACGATAATAAAAATAATAATAATGATAATTATGAAAATAATATTAATCATAATAATAACAATAATAATATAAATAATAATACAAAAATAAAAATAATGATCATAATTATAATAATAATGACAATTATTATTATTATTATTATTATTATTATTATTATTATTATTATTATTATTATTATTATTATTATTATTATTATTATTATTATTATTATCACACAGAGTCAAGGAACAGCATCGGTTATTATTATGATAATGACCTGTGTGAGAACTCCGAGTGAGTAACGATAATAATGAAAATAATAGTGAAAAGATATAGTACACACACACACACACACATACACACACCTATATATATATATATATATATATATATATATATATATATATATATATATATAGGAAGCAATCTGAGGCAAAAAGTCTTGGAAGACGAGTATTGATTTAACTCCTCTCCAGGAGTTAGGCACAAGGCCAGTTTTTATCTTACTCCCACAAGTAAGATGTGACCCAAGGTCGGGTCGGGAAAGTGGGGTTTAAAAATTGCCTGGGCAGCCCCGTCGGCATTCCCCGGTAGGGGCGCCTCAGGCAGTAAGCAATGAACTTACTCCTCCTCCAAAGAGGGGAGGCGAAGCCTGGGAGGGTGGACCTCCTAGAACTGCACAGGACAGACCCACAGACCGGCGTAAATCAAGCATCGAAGACCAAGACAATACCAGTCTATGGGGTGCAGTATCCATCGGAACAG
>OY744545.1:43691118-43696118 GCA_963556195.1 Sepiola atlantica
CATCCCGTCGGATTGTTTTATCCTTTCATCTACCCATATATATATATATATATATATATATATATATATATATATATATATATATAGTATGAAAAAATATTAATGGTAAGTAAGCTACACAGAAATATCTCGGTTTCATTCCCGCAGAAAAGCGTCAGGTTAAATGCGTTGAGGCATTGTATGCGATTACTTTTATATATAAGTATTGTTTACTCTCGCTTACAAACTGATCGGATCCGCTGGTATTATTACTCCTTCTCGGACTATTGTTTTCATTGGCCAATGGTCAAACTCCTCTCAAACAAAGGCTGGGCAGCTTACAATAAAATTGTACCATCCAGTGATCGAAATGAAATATTATTATCCAAACACTCTGTGTAATATATTTTCAGAATACGTGATTATGAGGGCGCATGCCTGTTTTCAAATTATAAATACAAGAAAAGAAAATTGTTCAACGCGAACGTTACCATCACAATATTATTTGCCCCCTTTGATCAAAATTAAATATATTATTCAGAAACTTTGTGTAATGTAGTTTTTTTGGATATTTATGCTTATGAAGGTCTATCTCAATTTTCATGTTATAAGTGCAATAAAATATGGTTGATTACCACACAAACTTCTAAAGATTTAACATAAATCTTACTAGTACATTAAATACATAAGTTAACAGACTTATCACTGTTAATTACGAATAAATTGATAATTTCTAACTTCCGAAAATAAACGGTGATTACAAATCTGTATTTTTTATACGGTACAGTTAAGATACATACGGCTATTTCCCCTCTCCGACCCATCATATCCCAAATTATTACTCTTGTATATTCATTAATAAAAACCTTGAATGAACTAATCTGCCCGTATCTACATAGTAAATATGGCGTCAAGTCAACACAAGAAATATTACAAATCATACAAACCAAACAACCGGTCAATAAAATTATTGCTTCTCTAGATGTAGGAAGATTATTCACCAATGTAATTGTAAAAGAAACAATTGATATAATTATTAATAATATATAAATTAACTTGTATTTACGTCCACTTAAAATCAATAAAAAAAATGCCAAAAAGTTACTATTTATTTGCATCCCTGAAATACCTTTTTTATGGAAAACATTTGCACTAAAATTGACGGGGTTTCAATGGGTGTGGTTCTCGGGCCGACTTTTAGAGAATTATAAATGAAAAATTTAGAAAAATAAAATATTTAACAAAATTATAAAACCTTCTATTTACATACGCTATGTCGATGATATTCCTATCTTAGCTGATAATAATGACCAAATACACAAACTGCAGGATCTTTAAAAATAAAATTATGATCTTTAATTCATCGAACACCTAAACGTAAATAATAAAATTTAATTATTTAATGTTTTTATTAACACCTCCAATAATAATTTTAATACTTCAACGTATAAACAAAACAACCAGCTTAAATTCTAGTCTCTTAAATTAGAAAATCTATAAAATAGCCATTGTTAAAAACCTGCAAAAATAATATCCTCCACCAAAAAACAATATGAATTGAATTAAAAAATATTAAACAAGTCATTATTAATAACGACTTTTCATAATTGATGAACAGGAAAATTAATAGTTTCAAACTTAAAATATAATACTACAAATAATGATATCCAATATCACAACTAAAACTATATTAACTTAAACTATTGTAATCAGAATGAAACTAGCTACCGGGACAGTAGCAGAAACTCGCTATGAAGCGAGCTGATAACAGAAGATATTGTTGTATGGAAGAAACAGCGTACCTTGTTGGCTTGTATATATATATATATATTTCTTCGGCTGTTTTACTGGTGGAATACTCTATTCCACCTTCAGACAATGTCGGGTCATCAGGAAAGAATACGCACCGATATTCTTATTTTAGCTGATAATAATGACCAAATACACAAATTTCAAGACCTTTTCCAAAAAAACTACGTTCTTAAATTCACCATAGAACTAAACGTAAATAATAAAATATAATTCTTTGATGTTCTTATTGACACCTCTAATAATACGTTTAAAACTTCGACTCATAGAAAACTTAACTTCTAGTGTATTAAATTACAAGAGCGAATGATGCCATCGCTACAAAATAGCTATTGTTAAACACACTACTAAACCGTGCGAAACTAAAACCCTCCACTAAAAATACTATTCGTTGAATTAAAATATAAAACAAGTTCTTAGTAATAACGAATTCTCTAATTATATCGTTGATAGAACAAATACAATTAATGATTCAAAACTTAAAAAATATTCCTGCAAGTAAAAATAATATCACACATCACAACTCAAACTAGATTAACTATTGTAATCAAATGCAACCAAACTTAGATTAAAATAAAAAGCCATAAAAATATTGTACACAGATCCCCAATTCATAATAATGATATTATTTACCTGATTATAAACTATAAGAAATTTAAGATAAACAAATCTTGTAATAAAAAAGCACTACGTTCCAACCCCCAAACCATTTGAAAGAACCAATTTTATTTATGAAGTAAAATACCATTTGGGAGTATGTAACTCACGCTAAGAATAAATAAATAAATAAATAAATAAATAAATAAACCACGACGACGACGTATTCAAAATATATTATATTTATTCAATAAATAACAAAAAAAAACGATCGCTAATTAATACAATGCCATTTTTCGAAACCAATATCAGGAAGTTTAATCGTATGTCGTGCTGCGTTAGCAGGCCGGGAACAGGTGTAACACGTTTCCACGAAAAGTACATTTGATTGTCTAATAGGTAAGTAGAAATCCATTTTAAAACCCGTTTACACTACCCTGTTTCCCTACTTCGTTCTTTTTTTTCTTTTCTATTTCTTTTACTTTTTCGTGTCAATAACATTTTTTTAATTTTTTTGTAATAAATCGTCAATATGAAAGCAAGCTTTTACTCTTGGCTTTTGCATATTCGAAGAAGATGTATAAGATCCCGAAAAGTCCTATGGAATGTGTTGTGACCTTGAAGGGCCGATAATAATTTAAACAACACGATAGCATATTTACTAGAGTGTCTTTACATAAGTGCAGTATGTTACAAAAGGTATGCGTCCGATACTGTGGCCATAACTCGCAATGATTGCCCCGACACTTAGTCGTAACTCTATTCATACCCTCGGGAAGAGTACATCTATACCGGAAATAGGGTAGATAAATATTACACCATAGCAGAATGAATAATGCCTTTTTCATATAAAATATATAATCGTTATCCAGTATATATATATATATATATATATATATATATATATATATATATATATATATATATATATATATATGTATATATATATATATGGAAGGGTGGTCACACATACATCTATTTACTGTATGCATTATCACAACAAACTTAAATACAAATAAAAACATTAGAGACTAACATGTAAACATTAGGATACACACGTGTTTATATGTAATACGTATCAATATTTAAACAACACTTATTCTTCTCGACATATTTGTTTAAATAGTAGAAACGACTTATCTCTACATACTTTCAATTTGATCTTTTAAAGTTTCTTGACAAGTGTTCTGATTTCAGGCTGTAAGTAGCTGATGAACTTGTCGTACTCATTGGGTACATTACTAGTGTAGGTTCCTTCAGAGTGAAGAACAGAAGTTCATAGACGTTTTACTTGTGGCTTTGGTGGGAACCATTAAGATTAGCTGTAGTATTAATGGGGTGTTAGTATTAAAGATATCGTCAGTCCTATTTAAATAAATATATTGGTTACTCTCATATTTAATATAGCCGAATAGATTGGAGTTACAAACTCGGGTCCAAGATTTGAATTGTTCGGTACAGTTATATATAGTTACACTGATGATTGTTTGTGAACACGAAACGTATATGTCTGTAGATAGGTTTTATTTGAAAAATTAATTAATTATATATATATATATATATATATATATATATATAAATATTAATTATTTTAATACCTACAGACATCGATGTTTCATGCTAACGCAATCTTCAGTGAAGAAACTAATTCTCAACGGTCGGCGGGCGCGAACCCCGATCACAAATCGCCACTGATTCGTAGTCAAGGGTCTTATTCCATCGGTCATAAACAATTAGTTAGTAATTAGAGAGGAATTTAAGTGTAAATAGCGAGTCGGCGGCTAGATTTACCAAGCAGCTAGATATATATATATATATATAAATATATATATATATATATATATATATATATATATATGAATATATATGTAAATATATATGTAAATATATATGCATATTAATATATATATATATGAATATATATGTATATATATGCATATCAATATACATATATATATATATATATGTATATATATATGCATATTAATATATATGTATATATGTATGCATATTAATATATATATACATATATATATATGCATATTAATATATATATATATATATATATATATATATATATATATATATATATATATATATATATAAAAGGAAATTGTAGTGTGCTTGAAGCATTGCTGGTAAATAGAAATGTAAGTTCATAATCCGAGGCAGGAGCAATGCGATATAGGTACCGGAACGTGGAACATATGAACAAAAATTAATGAGAAGAGAAAATATGACCGTGCGTGTGTGTGTGTATATGCATATTAATATATATATATATATATATATATATATATATATATGCATAATATATATATATGTATATATATATTCATATTAATATATATATATATGTATATGTATATGCATATGAATATATATATATATATATTATATATATATATGTATATATATATACATGCTGTTTCTTTATTGTAAACATCAAACACCTACAATATGTATTATATTGTACGTATATGTGTACATAATGGCTTGATAAATGCATTTCTGTTACAGAGTAGAAAGTAAAATAAGCCTAGGCCTAGAGTTGCCACACACACAAGCTAAGTTAGGAAAAAATCAGGCCTAAGCGATCTGAGCGTCATAGTTTG
>OY744545.1:43706118-43741118 GCA_963556195.1 Sepiola atlantica
CAATTCTATTTTTTGTACTAAAGAGATTGACACGAGGTAACAATGGAAGTGGACACACTCACCTAGTGAAGCAATACCAGTCAAAAAGTATAAAACAGTTCTAAGTCTATTCATAGTATCGCCTGTACAAAGGATGGCACAGGCGACACTCAGAATAAGAATTGCTAAAGACTTTTACACGGTCATGGCTGACGAAACATGTCCGTTTAAAATTATATATATATATATATATATATATATATATATATATATATATATATATATATATATATATATATATATTCTAGAGTACAATAAGACGCACGTGTAGAAGGTCGAAAGTTACATCGGTCAAACCTTGTGAAAATATCATCCAAGATTAGAAAAGTAGTCCGAATAATCGAAATTATACAAACTAGCAAATATATGCTCCCTCCGGTCGTATATTTTTGCTAGGCTGCCGCGTCAGAAATGAACGCTCACGCGTAAACCGATGGAGTCCCAGTCATATTTCTTGCGTGGTTAGACATTGATTTTCTTTGTTTATGACCAAGAATATTTTTAGTTGAAAATAAAGAAGAACAAAATTCGACCCCACCCCGATTTTGGTTTTACCCTCCCCCATAAATATTAATGTTTTTAGTTTAAAAAATAAAGAAAAAAATGTTTGGCCCCCTTCAATTTTTTTAATTTTACCCTCCTCCATACATAGAAATATTTTTAGTTAAGAAAGGAAAAAAAATTTTTTTTACCGCCCCCCCAATAATTATTTATCCTCCCCCATACATATAAATATTTTTAATTAAAAAGAAAAAAAAAGAAAAACACTAAAACAATCAAATACAGTGAACACGCGTAGTTATTTAAATGCTCTCGAGAAGTTTACCTAAATTAAATTCATTAGAATGTGTGTGTGTGTTTTTTTAAATAGTAATTTTTAAATAAATTATAATTTTTATTAAACAATTTGATTCAATAAAATTGTTAAAATCAACAATTTCAAAAACTAAATACAGCGAACAGTATTTTTACAATCGGGGAAAAGGTGTACCTAAAATAAAACAATAAAAAAATCGGTACTCTTTTACTATAAGACCCGCGCTAACTTTGACCATGACCCTAACCCTAACTGTTAACCCTTACCCCCACTTTGAATCTGACCCTAACCCTTACGACGGGGTCAAAGTTAGCGCGGGTCCTACAGTGAAAAAGCACCAAAAAATCAAAAACAGTGGACACGATTAGTTATGTAAATGGTCTCGGAAAGAAAGTTTACCTAAATTAAAATCATTAGAATGTGTGTGTGTGTTTGTTAAATGACCTTTTTTAATTAAACAATTTGATTCTAAAATCAGTTGTATAGTTTTCAAGTACAATGTGTTAATTTTTTTGTTGACAGAAAAGAAAAACATCACATCTTTTATTTTAATAAATAAAACATGGAATGATAGAAGCAGTTTTTAACTAAAAGCTTAACAACGTATAAGGTGAAATTGAAATCATAAATTCAGTTATGGTCGTGAAAAAATGATAATATTGGATATGAAAGTATTAAAAAATCAAATACAGTAAACACGAATAGTGTTTTAATTCTCGAAAAGAAAAAGTTTACCTAAACTAAATTCGTTATAATGTGTGTGTGTTTTTAAATAGTAATTTTTAAATCAATTATTATTTTAATTAAACAATTTGATCTAGTGTATTTGTGCTTTAAAACATAATGGCTAATAAGATTTAGAAAATAAACAAACTCATAACGTTTTAATAAAAAGATTCAGAGTAAAAGTAGCACGGTAAATGCCAGCGTTTTGTTTACATTTTAAATAACGCGCCCGTCTTGCGTCCATACTGAATAATCGAAGGGGGTAACCAATTCAATGGATTAACGCTTGCTGTTCAATAATTTTCGCAATAGATATATTAACTACGTAACTCATTTCATGTATGTATATATATATATAAATAATAAAAGAAATAATTATAATTCATAAGTAAGATTATTAGCGAGCAAAATAGCATAAATACATGTGGAAATCTGAAGAAAACAATCATTAGTGTATATTTACGAATACAAATTTATTAGAAGTTTAAAAGCAATTCATTATGTAAATTGAGAAATTCGCATAGTGTTTACGGCGGTTTTTGTAGTAGTATATAAAGAAGCTGGCAGACTAAGTAAATAGTAATATTACCCTGATGAAGTTTCGGTTCAGACAGATAGATACATAATCTCCATTATCAATAGATTATCAATCATAATCTCAAATATTCCGAAACATAAGTTGACCGTCGACCCTTTTTCTCATAAAGAAATTCGCGACGGACATTGTAACTCCATCAATCACTCATGTATTTTAATCTAATTCGATTCGATGCTGTTGGTCATGCGACTAGAAGCGTTTTTGGATGAAATGTGTAATCTTATAAAAAGAGTCAATACTAAAGTTAGTCGTGAGAGTGACAACGTAAAGATAAGCCGAATTCTTATATGGTGTTTATTTCGCCATGTTGTATGAAGTATTCCTGAAGTTATACCATAGAAACGTTGATAACTCATAAACTATTTATCTGATCATGTTGACATTGTGTATGGTTGTTAATGTTCTCAAAGAGCATCAGATTACTACATCAAATTTGAAAAAAAATATGAAGTTGAAATTCCATTAAAATTTCAACCATGAAAGAACATTTCCATGTCAAGGTAACCAATCAACGTGAATATCAATGTAATGGTCGTTATTCATCTTCCTCCCACAAGGTAAGATGTGACACAAGGTCGGGAAAGTGGGAAAGAACCAGCGCTCGAGAATTTGAGCACTCTGGCTGTTTAAAAATTGCCTGGGCAGCCCCGTTGGCATTCTCCGGTAGGGGCGCCTCAGGCAGTAAGCAATAAACTTACTCCTCCCCAAAGAGGGGAGGCAAAGCCGTGGAGGGTGAACCTCCTAGAACTGCACAGGACCGACAACCAATAGACTGGCGCAAATCCAGACCCGAAGGCCCGGACGATACCGGTTTATTAGGCGGGGTAAAAAAACCCTGGTTGAATCAATGTAATGATCGTATTAAGTATCGAATTTTATTAATTACAATATGGACCAAATATTGACACGTGTTCGACTTCGGGGGGGGGGGGTAGAGGTTCTGTTGATGTTCAAATTTATTACCTTATAAAAGTTAATAATCGGTTGGATAAACTTATGTGAATAAATATGATCGGTATCATTTTCCAAATGAAAATCATAACCTTTGACCCCAGTGTACACCTGAACGTCAACTAGTGACATGGAAATCAAAAGACAACACAGAATGAGGAGAAATGGAATTCAAGAACGGATGAATTTAAAAACTAATGAAACATTTTGTAAAAAGTCAAGTGCTATACAAAACCGTGTAAGATAGTAAATAAATATGGGGGGGGGGAGTAGTGAAACGGATGTGCGATCTCTAGAAGTAACAGAAACGCGGCTCAAACGCACAAGGAAAAGAGAATAATAGAATGAAAAAGTCTGAATGAAAACACAAAAGGAAACTATGCATAACTAACAAAAGGAAAGATAACTTGTTTTGTTTTTTTTAAAACGGGACATGGATGTCGTCAAAGATTGAATGATTTGAAGAAACGATGGAAGTGAGTAGAACAGATAAATAAAAGAGCGAATAAGATAAAAACAAAAATGAAGAAAAGCTGAAGAAAATGTCGACAAATCAAGAAAGGAGAAAAGAAAAAATGTTTAAGAAAAAAAATAAAACAAGAACGGATATTATTAAGATACGTCTATTTAATCTGTGTGTTTAATGATGAAAATGTTAGTTACAAAATTATGCGTAACAGACAACATTATATTCCTAAATTATATGTAACGGACAAAAACTTATTACAAAATCATGCGTAACAGACAAAACAATATTTCTAAATTATATGTAACGGACAAAAAACTTATTTCAAAATTATGCGTAAAAGACAAAACAATTATATTTCTAAATTATCTGTAACGGACAAAAAATAATATTTCAAAATGATGCGTAACAGTCAAAACTATTCTATTTCTAAATTATCTGTAACGGACAAAAACTTATTTCAAAATTATGCGTAAAAGACAAAACAATTATATTCCTAAATTACATGTAACGGACAAAAAATTATTTGAAAATGATGCGTAACAGACAAAAGAATTATATTTCTAAATTATCTGTAACGGACAAATAATTATTTCAAAATCATGCGTAACCGACAAAACAATTATAATTCTTAAATTATCTGTAATAGATCAACAACTTATTTCAAATCATGCGTAACAGACAAAACAATTCTATTTCTAAATTACCATTAACAGGCAAAAAAGAATGTGTCAAAATTATGCGTAACAGACAAAACAATTATATTCCTAAATGATCTGTCACGGACAATTTTTTTTTCAAAATTATGCATAACAGACAAAACGAGTATATTTCTAAATTATCTGTAACGGACAAAAAAAAGTCATAATCATGCGTAACGGACACAAATATTATATTCATAAAATAATGCGTAACGGACCAAAACTGTATTTTAAACTGATGCGTGATGGAACAAGGAATGATATTTAAAACTTCTGAGTTACGGACCAAATAATGATATTTAAAATATTTGGTTGACGATCCGAAAATGCTATTTCAAAATTATGAGTGACGGACGAAAAATATTATTTCAAATTTATACGTTACAGAGCAAAATATGCTATTTTAAACTTAAGTATGACAAGGTAAAAATGCTATTTCTAACTTACGCGTGGAAGACATATATATATGCTATTTCAAGATTAACCTTGAAAGACCAAAGAAAATGCTATTTCAAATTTATGCTTGGTAAACCAAAGCATGCTATTCAAATATTATGCGTGACAAAACAAATATTCTATTTTAAAATTAAGCGTAACAGAGCAAAAATACTATTTGTAACTTAAGCATGACAGACCAAACTATGCTATTTAAAAAATTAAGCGTTACAGACCAAACGATTCTATTTTAAAATTAAGCGTTACAGACCAAACGATTCTATTAAAAAAATTAAGCGTTACAGACCAAACGATTCTATTAAAAAAATTAAGCGTTACAGACCAAACTATGCTATTTAAAAAATTAAGCGTTACAGACCAAAAATGCCATTTGAAATGAAAGCGTGCTATACTAAATACTATCTTAAACTGAGGCTTGACAGAACAAAAAATGATCAGTCACACTTAAGCGTGACATGCCTGAGAAAATACTACTTGAAAATAATGCTTGAGACCAAAGAAAATACTACTTGAAACGAATGCGTGACAAACTGAGGATAAATAAAACTTATGGTTGACAAAAACAAAGAAAATGCCTTTTAACGTTCCTTGCTCCTCTGGCTTATATAAAAGTGTCGTTTTATTCATCTTCCTCCCACAAGGTAAGACGTGACACAAGGTCGGGAAAGCCAGCGCCCGAGAAGGTAAGCAGTCTGGCCTACAAAAAATGCCTGGGCAGTCCCGTCGGCATTCCCCGGTAAGGGCGCCTCAGGCAGTAAGCGATAAACTTACTCCACCCCAAAGATGGGAGGCACAGCCTGGGAGGGTGGACCTCCTAGAACTGCACAGGACAAACCCACAGACCGGCGGAATCAAGACCCGAAGGCCAGGACGATACCGGTCCATGGGGTGTAGTATCCATCGGAACAGATACTACACTTTGATCTTAGCCAAAAGTGTCGTATCTGTTATTATACGGCACTTCATCTGTTCTGTCCTCAGCCGTTGAAAGAGACTTCCTTTCGGACCAGGGTAATGTTTATTTTTGTCCCAATCGAGTGTGTACCTTTTCAGGGGACTGGATTTTCCGCATTTGTATCCAACTCAGCCCTACTATGGAGTCAAGTAAATATGGACGGACAAAGCGATTCATGGAGACGGAATGATGCACCTAAAAAGATATGAGACGCTGAAAGAGATGAAACAGTGGTGCGGTTTTCAAAAGCGACGACATCGAAATTCGACTCTTGAAATGTCTAAAAAAACGTGAATATATATATATATATATATATATATATATATGTATATGTATATATATACATATATATATACATATATGTATACATATATATATATATATGCATATATATACATATACATATATGTATACATATATATACATATATATACATATATATACATATACATATATGTATACATATATATACATATATGTATACATATATATATACATATATATACATATATATACATTACATATATATACATATATATACATTATATATATATATATATATATATATATATATATATATATATATATATATATATATATATATATATATATAAGCGAATCGCGGAAGCTGCGTTGTCGCACAAAAGATGCAGGAAGCGTTCGTGGGAAGTTTCTCGTGACAGTCGACCAGCTGATGAGGTGATATTATTAAGAAGTATACAAAGGGGAGAAGAGAAAACGTTGAACAAAAAAGAGCAGGGGGAAGAATAAAGGCTGATAAGTCGAAAGAAGTAAGTAAAAAAAAACATACGTATAAGTAAATGCAAGTCGGGACAAGGAACGTCTGTGATAGTAGAAAGATTATGGTCTACAATGAATTGGGTAAATACAGAAGGTAGAAAAATAAATACATGAGATGTAAAAGAGAGTTTACAGTGAATGAGAACTTGAAAGTTAGACGGAAAAAAATTGGTGTGCTTCGAATGGTAAACATCGAAATATACTGAAACCTTTTATATATATATATATATATATATATATATATATATATATATATATATATATGTGTGTGGGGGGGGTCTGTATGTGTGTGTATGTATATATATATATATATATATATATATATATATACATGTAGGCAGCAAGTTATTATTTAAGCAAGTTTTGTTAAACAACACGATATATATATATATATATATATATATATATATATAGAGAGAGAGAGAGATAGATAGATAGATAGATAGATAGATAGATAGATAGATAGATAGATGTACAGACTTCAAAACATAGACAGCTATACAGTGATATAGATAAATAGATAGATAAATAGATAGGTAGATAGATAGATAGAAAATAGAGCTGTACAGACTCAGACATGTAAGAAGATATACAATATTATATGTGAATATTAAGAAAAAATGAGACAGATATACATTTAGATAGATAGACAGACATATCGATAGATAAACAAAAATACACACAGACAGACATATTGGTCGATAGAAGTTTTCTAAAGCTATATATACGACCCATGTTAAGAAGAGGTGTATGAATAATAACGTTATTATTTAGAAACCTACTCTCAACACGGGGAAGATGGGGTACATTTTTTTTAGGTTAAAATAACGTTTGTATTTAAACAACTATTCTTAACATAGAGAGGGGGCGCTTCGGTAACAGTAGTAACGGCTTACAGTGGCAGAAGTTAGAAATTGATCACTTTAATTCATAGTCTAAAAAAAGAAAGAAAATTTAAAAACTCCGTGTTCGTAATTTTCCGTTCAATTCCGCAACACTTAGTGTGTCTACGTCACATCAGTCATCTTTTGGACGACTGTTCCGGAAACGTCTCAAAAAAACTATTAATATCGGTAATATGTGGTCGCAGCGTATTTCTTACGTGTAGAAAAATCACGACCGACGGACAGACTGACAGACAGACAATCTGTGTATGTCTGTGTGTGTTTTTGTCTGTCTGTGTGTCCGTCAGTAGAATGTTTTCTAAGCTTAGGAAATACACTTCGACCATATCCTTAAATATTTTGTACTATTTATTTTCATGTAGACAATACAGTAAAAACAAAAAAGAAAGAAACTTCACGCCGACACTAGAAATTGAAACCGCGAACCGTACGTGTGTTTTATTTCTCGCGACTGTAGGAACTAAATGGGAAAGATTATGAAAAGACGTGCAATTGAAGTCGCGTATTCAAAAAAATAATTGTGCGTCTTGTATTCTATCAGTGTTTGTATCTGAGCGCTGATTGGTCTGTTTGCCAAATCTAAATACGGTGTTTTCCAGCTTAGTTCCCTGTGAAATAACGGGTTACCTAAATTAACCGGTGAAATGGGTGTTGTAGGAGGTTTTAATTCCAACAGAGAGAGATGAGGCTGCTACCTACTCATTGAAATACGTTTGTGTGCGAGTAAGGTGTAGGAGTCTCAATGTAAGTTTTAATATACGATGGAAATATGATTGGTCGAAGTATATGAAGGTAGGGGTGATTATTTTCGCGTAGGGTGTATCAATTTTTCCGGTTACCTTAGGATGAAATAGAAGGGGAAAATGAAATCTCGCCTCTTTCAATCTCATGTATGACTCTGCTCTTGAGGGGAAATCGGCTCTGAAATTTATTGATATTTCTTTCTCATCAAATCTTCCTTACAGTTCATATATAAGAGCCATTGCCCTTTCTGCTTATCATAAAGTCGGTTCTCTCTACCGCTCTAAACACTTTCTCACCCATGAGGCTATCATCTATCTCTACAAATACACAATCAGACCATGTATGGAGCACTGTTGTCATATTTGGGCTGGTGAATCTCTGTCCCATTTGAGGGTTCTTGATAAGGTGCAGAAACGTATATGTAATTTGATTGTCCCTTGTCTTCCTTCTTCTCTACACACACATACTCTCTCTTTCTCTATCTCTCTCTCTTTCTCTCTCACACACACACAGACGTAATGTTGATAGTATCAGTCTTTTCTATAAATACTATTATATATATATATATATATATATGTATATATACAGGGTGGGCAAAAATAAGGGTCCTATTTTTAAAAATTCATAACTTTTTTAATTATTGATTTTTTTTTTTTTTTTTAGAATAAGTAAAGGACCCCTTCCGAAGCAAGCATGAGCCGTATTAGCCCTAAGGAACGTACCCTCATTTAGAAAACATTATTTTTGCTTAAAAAACTCAAAACAGTGTAAAAAACAATATATTAGTTTTTGTAAGTTTTAAGAAGTGTTTTTCGGCTAAAATTTTTTTTATTTATTTCAAAAAATCTCGGAAGGGTCAGTCTACACACACATAAAGTTTGGTGAGTTTAACTTTTATTTTGTGGAAGTTATTCAAATTCAAGTTATTCAAATTTAAAGATAGGACTCTTATTTTGGCCCACCCTGTATATATATATATATATATATATATATATATATATATATATATATATATATATATATTTAAATTACCGAAACACTTTTCATGGTAAACAGCTGATGATCCCTTAAATAATGTTAGAAGCAAACTAATATACTAACTGAAAAAGTTAAATTGACTTACATGAGTGATTTTCCACTGAACGACATGGGACTTAAGGTTTTTTATTATTTTTTTTTTTTAATATAGTGTTAATGGTTGAGAAGCTTCCAAGACTATATATATATATATATATATATATATACAGATTTTACTAGTAATATATTTGCATATAAGACAGTATCATAAAATGCAGTAAACTTTACCACATAAGTAGAGCTAAAACATTGAATCGATCATCAGAAGTGTGTTTGTAGCCTTGTATTATTTGGCTTATTCGGACTCATCTTGGATGTTATCCTATAAACGACCTTTTTATCGAACTTGGTGATCTTTAAGTCGAACTTGTAAATATGTAGCACATTGCAAACGAGACCCTCATTCATCCAGGAATGACCGGATAGAAGTCTATAGTAATTGTATTATTAGTGTCTACCGTTTATATTGCAGCGGTGAAGCTTATTTTAATGGCTGCTCAATTGATTGGGGTAATATTATTACGTTTGTTCCTATATATATATATATATATATATATATATATATATATATATATATATATATATATATATAGGAACAAACGTAATAATATCAGCTCAATCAATTGAGCAACCATTAAAATAAGCTCCACCGCTGCAATATAAACGGTATACACTAATAATACAATTACAATTATTTTGAGACTAAAAAGTATATATATATATATATATATATATATATATATATATATATATATATATATACATACTTTTTAGTCTCATTCAAATGACCCAAACAAAAATCAGTCATCAATACACATTTATATTTATTTATTTATTTGAAATTTCAGTCAATCTCTGTATTTTTTTAAATTTCGTCTTACTCACGTTTCACAACCCGTAAAGAAAATATAGTATTAAGTTAGACAAGCTGCTCTTCAGAGAACTGTTCATTTAATAATCAAAAACATGCACACAATTCCAAAACAGAATGATGAAAAGTGAAAAAAAGTTGATTCTGAAACTGCTATTTAGGATTCAAACAAGTGGAGCTAGGATCAACATGTTTCCAGTAAAAAGACAACACCGGTAAAAAATCTCTCCATAAAATTTGAAAATACCGGTTGATAAAATATTGTTAGTTCTAAAGTTTAATAATAATGATGATTAAAAATGTAACGCTTTATAGATTAAGTTGATGCGAATATATTGTTAGTTTTGAAGTTTCAAAACGATAGCAATAGGTTTGAAATGTCATAGATTTTACTGTGACTGCAATTTAAATAACCCTTGCACGATACAAATATGTAATATATTAAAGAATATATTAAATCTTAAAAGATAAACTAAAAATTGTAGAATTTTTCCTAAATTTTTATTTTATAAGTTTTTATAATTAAATTCCCGACTTATAGCTACAAATTAATCATCCGTTATCTCCAGTCTCAGAAAAGGCTCGAAATACGTAATTCTGATAAAAAAATAGGTTATCTTCATAAATTATCCTGAATCTTCTATTAAAAAAGAAAACATTTTTTTTTTATTTCATACACATAATATGCTTCCCGCTTCTGGTTCGTTTATAACCCCCATAAAACTATTTATATTACAGTATCAGCAGTGTACAAAATTGTTCATATATATATATATATATATATATATATATATATATATATATAATTTTCTTCAGAAAATCATCCTGAACAAGTCTTATAATGAAGACGAAACGTTGATGAATACATTAATTCTATTTTAGTTTCATTTTTCAATCTCTCTCTCTCTCTCTCTCTCTCTCTCTCTCTCTCTCTCTCTCTATATATATATATATATATATATATATATATATATATATATATATGTGTGTGTGTGTGTACAATGTAGTACTATGTCTGCATTTTTCTCTTATGACTAATGCAAAGCTTGCAATTATTTTCCATAGTCTTTACATATATGTTACTTTATTTACTGTTGCTTTGTAGATAAATAAGACTTTTAACAGTTATTATTTCATGGACATTTTTCTTTAATTCTACAATTACATAAATTTGTAGTATTATCAATAATAGTATTAGCAATGCTATTAAATTTGCTATAATTAACTATACTTTTATTCTGTTTATTCATTATTGCTTGTTTGTTACGCATGAAATAATAACTATGCTTAATACTGTTGTTGCCGTTGATGATTTTCGAAAGAGCTTTGCTTTTAGAGAAATGACAATACTATGCGAATTTGTGTTTTTCCTCTCTGTTGTAAAACGCGTTGAACCAGATTATATTTCATTTCCTGTCATACTTTTATTAAATGTTAATTTATCATCATCTCCGCTGATTTTAAAGCTGAGTAATATTATTTGTGTGCTGAATGAATTCATATATTTATATATTTTTAATTGTACATGAATTAATGATGTATATTCTTTTAGACTCAAGTACGAAATAAATTAATTTGCTTTCATGTGTTTGTAGCGTTCGTTTATTCAATCTTAAACCGAATTCTTTACAGTTTGTTCTACAAAATTATGTTTCAAAAAATATATATATATAAATATATATATATATATATATATATATATATATATAGTTACTGTTACTTTGTAGATAAATAACACTTTTAACAGTTATTATGTCATGGACATTTTTCTTTAATTGTAAAATTACATAAATGTGTATTATTATCAATAATAGTATTAGAAATACTATTATATATATATATATATATATATATATATATATATATATATATAAACAATAATATTTTTTTAAATAAATATTAAATATTTAAATACCTAGAGACATCGATGTTTCATGCTAACGCAATCTTCAGTCTAGGAACTAATTTTCAACGGTCGGTGGGCGCGAACCCCGAACACAAATCGCCACTGATTCGTAGTCGGTGATCTTAACTCAAGGGCCATCGTCAATTAATTAGTAAATGCAGAATAACTTTAAATGTAAATAGCGACACGTGGCCGTTATTTACCAGGCAGCTCAGAGTGACCTTCGAACCGGTGTTCGGATCTCGCATATAGCTATTAGTACTGCTTGTTATTAAAGCTACTCGAAAGTGCCCAGCTCTTGTGGGAAGGGGGGCTGATAAACAATAATATTTTTTTAAATAAATATTAAATATTTAAATACCTAGAGACATCGATGTTTCATGCTAACGCAATCTTCAGTCTAGGAACTAATTTTCAACGGTCGGTGGGCGCGAACCCCGAACACAAATCGCCACTGATTCGTAGTCGGTGATCTTAACCCAAGGGCCATCGTCAATTAATTAGTAAATGCAGAATAACTTTAAATAGCGGCACGTGGCCGTTATTTACCAGGCAGCTCAGAGTGACCTTCGAACTATATATATAGTATGACACTATGTTTATAGCAAGTAAGCAACACAGAACACTTCCTGTTTCATTCCTGAAGGGCATTATCAATACTTAAATACATGAACTAATTATATATATATATATATATATATATATATATATATATATATATATATATATATATATATATATATAGAGAGAGAGAGAGAGAGAGAGAGAGAGAAGGTTAATACAACAACATATATAAGAGGCAACTAATATCAGTAATTAATGAACATCCGGATAAAAATAAAGCTCAATATACTGGATAGAGCATTAATAGCAATAGATAAAGTAAAAAAGAAAATAAGGTGCGAATAATAATAAAATTTGATTCGCACCTTATTTTATTCTTTCACTTTATTTATTGTTATATATATATATATATGTATATATATATATATATATATATATATATATATATATATATATATATATATAGAGAGAGAGAGAGAGAGAGAGAGAGAGAGAGAGAAAGAGAGATAGAAGAAAAAGAGTGATAAATATGCGAAGATTGTCCAAATTTATTTCAAAGTTTAATTGTTCAATGCAAGGTGTATTCAGTAATAAACTAGTGTGTATTATTCTTTCCTTAATCCAAGGCTTTTCAAAGATCGAGATCTTATCATCAGAGGAGAAATACAGATAGATAAATCGGCTTTCGAAAACACCAAAGTTCAAATATTTGAAAAATATATGAAAAATATTATTAAAAAACGCAGTGAAAGAAAAGTTCCGTAAAAAGATATGTTGTTTGTCCGGGTGATAAATTTCCGTTGAAAAGATGTTCGATGAATTGTAAGGAAAGAATAATAAACACTAGTTTATTACTGAATACACCTTGCATTGAACAATTGAAATTTGAAATAAATTTGGACAATCGTCGCATATTTATCACTCTTGTTTTTTTTATTTCTACAATTGCTCTATCTCGTATATTGAGCTAAACCTCTTCACAATAGGTTCCATCTATTAAAAGTTCTACTTTTGGTTTATATTTGATCCTATATATATATATTAGTACCTTCGTTTACAAAGAGTTGTCGTATTTGAAACTGACGTTACTAATGCTCTTCTGATATTCTATTATTTATATAGATGGAGATAGAGAAAGCATGTGTCACTATTTAGTTGAAAAAACTTATAAAGTGCTCTATTGTAAATTCTACAAGGGCTCGTATAAAGTATTTCATTTTAAAACTTCAGCTTACAATGCCTGTTGAGTGTACCCGGGTTTCACTGATCTAGTCATGCTTGGTATAGTATAGAAAACCGTTATAGAAACGGATCGACCATTCAGCACCGTTCAGTAAGCGAAGACTCAGAGACAAATGGGAGAATTTACAAATCACTGGTTCAAGTCAAGCGGTATACACTTGGTTGTGTTCCCCCATAAAAGCTATTCGGTGTTCGCAGCAATATGGTTGTTATTAATGCCAGTTCAAAGCTGCATTTCTTAAATGTTTTTAATATTCATTTTATTTAGAATTTATCTTTATTAATGGCTACTTATTTAGGTTAGGGTTGATAAAAAGATTTGTATACGTGTTTCTTCTCTTTCTTCGAACGATTTTCGGTATTTGTAGACTAGTTCGAGTTTGTGCTGGGAGAAATCAATTCATCTGACAATTTGTCGTTTGCAAAATATCGGTTTGGGCCAAGAGTTTCATTTTCTGAAATCATCGTAATCATAGTAGGTGAAAACGATTACATGTTAAACCAGGGAATGTATTCCGTTATGCTGAGAATAGCAAAAGCTGTAATCTGTTTTTATATTGAGAGTAACATGTTACACCTAAATGTTCTGTAATCATTTAAAAATCGATACTTTATGAAGAACATTTTAATGAGTAATTAAATGCAACTACGGGCCAGCAATGAATAGTCTGTTGCAGAATTTATATTATATTTATAATTCTATATTCATATTATATAGAATATCTTAAAATAAATAAATAAGAATCGTTTATCTAAGAATAATGTAAGCGACTAATTATCTACGATTGTGCTATAGACTGGCCGTATATTGTTCGAAATATGTCACATCTCCTAATCAGCTTGTCAGTTGTGTTCTGATATGCCAAGAATAAACAATCGGTGGCTTCTGACTTACTGAATGTAATTAGTACGTTTTATCTCAGCATATGTAAGTCCATGAAAATTGACACTACAATAGAAGTTAGACAAGTTACATTAATAGCGTAATGTCCTCGGCGTAACCATGGAATAACATTTTTACATTAAATAAATCGCTGTTAACTGTAATATGATATTGAGCAAAAATAGATTATCAGTAAAAGTTTGAGTAATGAAATTGACTGTTACAAAATAATATCCTATTACTCCCTGTATATAAAAAGATATACTATATTAAAAATAGAGTACAAAAACCATTTGTTTCAATAAATGGTGTGCTATATTTAATAATTGAAAATAAATATTGTCTGGAAACAGCTGTACTCGAGTTAGATACAATTGGGTGTACTTTTATTTCGAATATTATTTGAAGACAATTTAAATATTTTAGAATGCATATATACGCAGATGTATCTCACTATACGCTGGAATAACGAGTTGTTATAGTTTCTGCAAGTAGAAGACACTTCTTTGTAGTTAACCCGAAGTTGAATGCACACATATGTGTATGTATTATGCATGTATATGAATCTGACATTCTTTAATAAATTATATATATATATATATATATATATATATATATATATATATATATATATATATATATATATATATATAAAGAAAGGAAGGATGAGGGTAATCCGACGTAATGGGAAAAGATGTTTTTTTTATGTATTCATCAACGTTTCGTCTTTATTTGTAAGACTTCCTCAAGATGATACTTTTTAAAAAATGGCATGCAAGTACATAGAAATATTGGGTTGACATGATGGGTTAATGAGAAGAAGTAGTAGCCACTACTAGGAGCGCAGGACCAAGGTCCGGGCTGAGAGAAGTCGGTGGAAGGCAGTGAAATGAATGTGGATGGGTGTGACTGAAATAGGGGAGGGGTGGAAATGTTAGTGAATTTGTTTCTTTATATTAACCCATCATGTCAACCCAATATTTCTATGTACTTGCATCACATTTTCTTAAAATTATCATCCTGCCGAAGTCTTACAAATAAAGACGAAACGTTGATAAATACATAAAATAACAAACATCTTTTGGTTTTTCCTTTTTCCTTTCCCATATATATATATATATATATATATATATATATATATATATATATATATATATATATAATTCTACTATCATGATGATTGAGCACCTTTAGAATTTCGATTCTAAGATCCTGTATTGGAAATGCTTGATTTATTCTCGCAGAACCCACCCCCTGCATTGTACTTGCCCATTGTACATCTCATTCCCCTAAACCTGATTATTAGATAAGTTTTTTTAGATTTATATGCATTGATCAACGGATAAAATAAATCCACAAAATTTATTTATCTAGAGAATTTCAATATATATATATATATATATATATATATATATATATTCAGTGCTTTAAAGGTAAAGAAATGTCGCGGTTGAATGAAAACAAAAATGGCTGATCAGAAATCATCAGAAAAGTAAAGATGAAAAAAATATTTTTGACAGAAGTAACGACAAGCCAACACCAATCTTTAAAGAAACGAACACACACACACACACACACATATATATATATATATATATATATATATATATATATATATATATATATATATATATATATATACACATATATATAAATATATATATATGTGTGTGTGTGTATATATATATATATATATATATATACAGAGAGAGAGAGAGAGAGTAAGAGAGAGAGAGAGAGAGAGAGTAAGAGAGAGAGAGAGAGAGAGGGTTACAGGAAGAGGAAGAGGGAGAAAGCCAGAGAGAGAATGTCACAAGACAACGTGCAACAAACGCGCCAACACGGGGGAAAAAACGAGTACATACGAATGGAATCAGAAAACATGCAACAAATACACAGTGATATTGGAAGAATCAAATAAAATATTAAAGAATTCAACAAGAAAATTCTTTGTCAACAGTTGAAGGGACGACCAAAGGGAAATGGCGAAGAAAAGAAACGTGTGTTTATGTCGCCGCTTCAAAAATTTGCATTTTCAACACATCAAAATATCGTTGAAGAATCACGTCTTTAGAAGTTTTTTGTGCAAAAGTCATGAAAGATTAACTTCTCTGCTGTTGTTGTTGTTTTTATTGCTGTTGTTGTTATTGTTGTTGTGGTGGTGGTGGGTGTCGAGGTTGTTGTTAAGCCTATCGAACTTCTGCATAGAGATCGCGAATATCGTGCCTCAGGATTGTCTGCTGTACATGAACTTTTCCTCGTTAGTCGCAGCTATCCGGTAAAATGCAAGCTTTAAGGTGTTTACCCCGGACACCGAAAGCAGGAAGACTCAGCGATCGCATGCGAAGTCGGGGAAGGTGTGGTCCAGAAAACACAAAAGAATGTTAAAAAGCAACGTTGCTACTTTCACTGCACAAAATTGCTTGATACATGCAGAGACAGTGACGACCAGATGACGACGGACCCTGATGCTAACTCCCATTGATTTTCACAAGAGCACAGTAAGACATGTAGCTTCGACACTACACCGTAGCCACCGCCCTTTTCACGGGGAGGAAGAGTTGGAATATCGGAGGTGTTGCTGCTGCCTACACATGCACTAAGCTCAATAGACCCACCTGTACAGAGCAACACACGCAAACATTTCTTGTGAATTATACGGCGCAGAGGAAAGATAGTAAGCAACTCTACTATCGGTTAGCTTTTGAATCTCAGCTTGAAATACCACAGTCTAGCCACACTGCGGCGCCATGATACGTCGAAACAGCTGTCAATGGATAACATCGATATGTTCTCCGACCACTCGTACTTCGCTCTCTAATAGATGAAATAGCAGTTTCCATTTACCATAAAGCATTACTCTTTCTAAGAAATAATATGAATACTAATACATTGCTATGTGTAGCACTTTCATAGTGAGTGACGTAACCTGTGAAAAAGATTTCTGACTGCGTTACAAGCAGTCGGGTTTCCAATTTGACTGTAAAAAGCTACTTTCCTTCAATAACTACAAGAAACCTCTCCAACCACCGATTGTCATGGCAAATAACACCCTACCTGAGAGTTTATCATACCAACTTTCAGGATAAAATGCATTTTAGCCTGAAGATTCCTCCGGGGATGAAACGCGGGAGCCTCTGTGTAGCTTAATTGCCATAAATATATTTCCATAGCTTACTACCTAGCTCTAATTACGTATCTATTGAAGTAAATACTGAAAAGTGATACATAAAAAATTATATCTCTTTATAAAATTTTATGTGGATACATGAAATAGTAATAACTATATATATATATATATATATATATATATATATATATATATATATATATATAATTATTCCAGGTAAAACCTCTACAGGGTAGTAATCCAAAGAATTTCAACCGGGTGTATAAAAAGTGTTCAATATCAAATAGAACTTTTATATATGATTATTTTTATTTACACAGACATGTACAAAATCTGCGACACTGCCATGTCGATTTTATCGATCAACAGGTATTGTAACTGAGATATCACAGGGAGAGTTAGAATCCGATCTTAACTTAAGATCATATGATCTAAGGTTATGATCGGATTCTAACTCTGCCTGATGAGATCTCAGTTATAATACCTGTTGATCGATGACCTTAGATCATATGATCTAAGGTTAAGATCGGATTCTAACTCTCCCTGATAAAATTTCAGTTATGATAGCTGTTGATCGATAACATCGACATGCCATTGTCGCAGATTTTGTACATGTATGTGTAAATAAAAATAATCATATATACATATATATATATATATATATACATATATATATATATATATATATATATATATATATATATATATATATATATACAATGAACTCCCGCTATTCGCGGGTCAACTGTTCGCGATTTCACAAATTCGCTGATGTTCAGCGTAAGCATTGACTTTACATTTTCTTCATAAGTTCGTTGGAACTTGAAAATATGATAATTATGTAAGTGAAACTAAGGTCAATATGACAAAGAAACGCAATTAAAAACACTAATTATTCTGTAGGGTTCATATTAAATGCGGTTCGTACAAAAGCATTGGTAATCACAATTTTCGCAAACTTTATACAAAACTGAAATATAAAAAGAAAATCAACCAACTGATGAGCACAAAAGTCTAATTTACGCTTACTTGGTGGCTTTCATGGAAAAAAAACACAAGCTGATGTACAAAAACGTGATTTTTAGTTAACTTTGAGGCATCAAAGTCTATTCGCTGATTTTCGCTATTCGCGAGTGTTTTTGTAACGTAAGTTCCGCGAATAACGGCCGCCTACTATGTAACAATAAATAAAAAATGATTTTGTATGGTTCAAATCATTTCTGATGAGATTCAATTTTTAAGGCTCAATATTTAATATCCAAACCTTTAAAATATTGTTTTTGTATTAATTGCGATATGAATAATTAAATGATAGAACAGAGTCAAATCATACAATAATGTAATGTCATTTCGGGAGCCATAACCCTCACACATCTTTATGGAGAACATTCACAATATGCTTGAACAATACCCAAGCTACGACATGAACACACTGTATTCAGAGATAAAAAAAATACTCAGATTCACATGCTGTAGACGATTCTGATGCTTTTGTTAGAGCGCGTTTATCTTGATGTTTTAATCAAAGTGAAAATGCTATAGAACAAGCATCAGCATACCGATATAGATGCTATGCAAGCTGCAATCTCATTAAAAAAAAACTAAAATGACCAGGAAAAAAAAACTCAGATGCTTATTAAAGGTTTTCCTTGAAAATTATTTTCAGAAACCAAGGCGTACTTCTTCAGACTATTAAATACATTACCAAGAATCGTTTAAATTGAGTTCAGAAACGATAGAGTGTTCATATGATAACTTGGATTTTCTTCGAGTTTGCCGGGAATTTTCTCCAGAAACACGTGTAAGATTTATTTGCTCCAAAACTGATATTAAAGCATTGTATGATATTACTCTGACCTGTTATATATATATATATATATATATATATATATATATATATATATATATATATGTGTGTGTGTGTGTGTGGGTGTGTGTGTGTGTGTGGGTGTGTGTGTGTGTGTGTGTGTGTTAGTACGTGTGAGTGTAAAAATAATTGGTTACAGCTGCTTACATGACATGGGAAAAAGTTAAAAAACGTTGAACCTGTTCAGTACTTAAGCAAGTGACAACTGTAGAATATTATATATATATATATATATATATATATATATATATATATATATATATATATATATAAAGAGAGAGAGAGGGGAAGACAGACAGACAGACAGACAGATAAAGAAAGAAGAAGTTGAGATAAACAAAATTAGCAAATTTTTTTTATCGGTTCCTAGAATTTAAAAAAAACAACGAATATTTGTGTACGATCGTTTCTAAGACGATTCGGAATATTTTATTTTGTATGGTCATGGCCTCCGTTGAGTCGTCATAGACAATGGATACATCCTGTAAGAGTGGCGTCGCGTGTAATTGTGAAGCAAGCCTTGTGCAATCCGAAAGTGGAAAGAAGAAGTCCAAGACGACAGGAAACAATGTCGAGATTAGCAGAGGGGACATACTGCACCTGGTATTCCTAACTGGCCACCCATTTAGTAAGGACTAAGCTAAAGGTCGCATAAGTTCGGTGATCAAACGATAAGTGATGTGTCGACGTGATTAGGTATTGATTATGTATTGTACTTTAGATGATTTCAAAAGGTATCTTTATCAGTTCCCCTTGATTGCATCACATATAGAAGTCAAGCAAGAGAAACATAAAATGTCAGTATTATTTAAATACATCTATACAGCTAAAATAGGAAAACGAATCCTCTTATTAGATGATGTTATTCTACTTATAAGATCAATTATAATAGTAATGATATACAGTATATAGCTATGTAAATATTTAAATACAGAATAAATAAAATGAATATGATACAAAATTAAAATTAAAATACGGCATAAATAAAGTTAAATTTAAAATTATAGAAAATTTATAAAAAAATAATAATAAAAAAAAATAGAATAACAAATAAAATAGTGTGCAGGTTAATACATATATATATATATATATAATACATACACACACACACACACACACATATATATATATATATATATATATATATATATATATATAGGTAATCAATAATCAATAATTAATATATATTTATGAATATTATTAAAAGCCCCCTTTACTAAGGCCGGGCACTCTGAGTGAGTTTAATAACAAGCAGTACTACTAGCTTTATTGCGAGGTCCAACACAGTTTGTTGTTGTAGATCACTTTCGCTGCTCGTTGCAAAATACCCGCCGACTTGGTATTTGCAAAGTTAAATTCCTCCTTAATTCTAAGCTAATGTGGCCAACGGGAAAACACTCTTGACTGCGAATCAGTGGCGATTTGTGATCGGAGTTCGCGCCCGCCGAAAATTAACTTCCTGCACTGAAGATTGCGTTAGCTAGAAACATCGATATCTGTAGGTAATAAATAATTCATATTTATTCATAAATAAGTAAGGAATGTGTATATATTAATATATATAAATATATTTCATATAGATTTCTTTAGGATCATACAAAGGTTCATGTTGTAGCTGAATAGTGTATAATACAGATAGAACTCGTAGTTTATCATGTATCCACATAAACTGTTATAAGGAGGTATAATCTTGTATGTATCAATTCTCAGTATTTACTTAAACAGTGCTCAATACATAAGTAGAGCTAGGTAGTAAGTTATGAACATATATTTATGGCAATTCAGCTATACAGAGGCCTTCGTGTTTCATCCCCGTGCGGAATCGCTAGGCTTAAATGTATTTTAGCCTGACGATTCCCAACTAGGATGAAACGCGGACGTCTCTCTGTAGCTTAATTGCCATAAATATCTATTCAGAATTTACTATATATATATATACATATATATATATATATATATATATATATAGTCCTTAGGCTCGTGATTCTAGGGTGAATCTACAAACTGCGTTCGAGCCCATGCAACCGCCTGCAAGGCCACTCATGCATATATAAGGGTAGACAACCGGAAATGACGTCGTCTATAGGTATTAAACACTTAAATAGTAAAACAAAATTTATATATATATATATATACATATATATATATATATATATATATATATATATATATATATATATAGTAAATTCTGAATAGATATTTATGGCAATTAAGCTACAGAGAGACGTCCGAGTTTCATCCCAGTTGGGAATCGTCAGGCTAAAATGCATTTAAGCCTGACAGTTCCGCACGGGGGTGAAACACGGAGGTCTCTGTATAGTAGGTAATTGCCATAAATATATGTTCATAACTTACTACCTAGCTCTACTTATGTATTGAGCACTGTTTAAGTAAATACTGAGAATTGATACATAAAAGATTATATCTCCTTATAACATTTGTTGTGGATACATGATAAAATACGAGTTCTATCTGTATTATACACTATTCAGCTACAACATGAACCTTTGTATATATATATATATATATATATATATATATATATATATATATATATATATATATATATATATATACATATACTGAATAATATTAGTTAATAGGATTTGATAGTCAGATAGACAGTAGAATTTTTAAAGTCAAATAAGGTAAAAATAGGTTGATGATGTAGATTACGGATAGCGGGAGTACAGGTATGGGGGAGGTACAACATATCGTAGAGTGTACATCCCAAGGTGTAAGGGTATTGGGACCTACATTATATCCCAGGATGTACAGGGCAAGTTCGTGTCAGGCCAGTGATCAAAACGATAACGTGGGTTTTTGTTTCATTTCTTTCGACAATCCGGAAAGACCATAGTCTGTTTTTTTTTTGTTTTTTAAAGTTTTGTTGTATTGCACTGTTGATCGTAAGTCGATAGCGAAGAAAGAGAGTTCAGATGTGGATAGATTTTTACAGGAAACGCGAGTCGTCTTCGACGATAGTGAATTCGAAGTTTAGATGATGTTTTAAAAAGTGATTGAAAAAATATCATGTCAAAGAAAATTAGAAAGATTTTTAGGAATTTTTTTTAAAAGATAAAGATAGAAGTAAAATTTAGAAATTTTATCTGTAGGATTTATTTTTGTATGAGTGACGCCGAAGGATTCTGTCTACCAGCGTCTAGTGTTATCAGTTCGATCAATCATTAAAATTGTTTACTTTTATACGTATACTATATCTATGTACTTGGATATATACATACAATCCGCATATGCAATGTATATATATATATATATATATATATATATATATATATATATATATTTATACACATTTACATATATATGTATATATATATATATATATATATATATATATATATATATATATATATATATGTATATATATATATATATGTATACACATTTACATATATATGTATATATATATATATGTATACACATTTACATATATATATATATATATATATATATTTCCCTTATTTTTTTGTTTTTCTTATCTTTCTGTTTTTGCTGGAGATGTGGCATCCTACCGGATGCCAGATATTCACCGGCTATTTCAGACACTCCAGCCTAGAGATCTTTTTAAGATTCTAACCGTTCCTTTAAGTGCAGTTGTTTGTATTTCTCTTGCACTAGGTTCACCGGGTATACTCGCCAGATAGCTTTTAAAACTCTTCTTCATTAGTCATGTTGTTCCTATAATTACTGGTATAGTGGAGACTTTCCTAAGATTCCAGATACTTTTCATGTCGTACATAAGACCTTGGTATTTGGTATTTCGTAGTCTTTTCCCTTTCTGCATCGTGTGTGTATAAAAATATACATTTCTCTCTCTCTCTCTCTCTATATATATATATATGTATATATATATAAAAGGAGATTGTAGTTTGCTTGAAGCATTGCTGGTAAATATAAGTGTAGGTTTGTAATCTGAGGCTGTAGCAATGCGATGTAGTTTCCGGAAGGTGGAGAGAGTGAACAGAAACAAACGAGAAGAGAAAACGAATCTCAAAACGATTTATTAATATTTCACGTAAAAACTGATTAAGTACCAGAATAGTAAATACTGTCAGGTAAATAAAAAGTTCGGCAAAAAGTAATCTTAAATTTTCAAAAGAAAAACTTTCATTATCAAAAGACAACAATTAAAGACCGAAAGGGTCGAAAAAACGGGAAAAACCGGAATCAAACTGTTGAAACACTGCAGCAGACTATTAGGAGTAGGAACGCAGAAAATGTCAAAATTTAATTAAATAATTATTTAGCTAAAGTTAACATCTTATTAACATTTGTTTATTAATGTACTAATTATTATAATTTTTTTTATTTTTTATTTTATATGATTTATTAACTTTTCTTTATTTATTCAATTCTAAATTTAAATTTACGTGTGGGCCGTTATTATTATATAGGCAGTCAAAGGGGGATAACTTAGAACAAACGGAATATTTTTATAAATGAGATTTGAAATTTGAGAAGAAATGTAAATCAATTGTGGAAGGAATTAATATCATGAGAGTTGGAAGGAACCGTTGGAACGGGGGGATAAGAGGAACTGTTGGAAAGGGAAGGGGGCAGGGGAATGAAGAGATAAAAATATATACACACACACACACATATATATATATATATATATATATATATATATATATATATATATATAAAGTCTAAATATCTAAATAAATATTTATTGTATTTAAGGGTATTTCAAGGGTATAATACTCCTAGAACTAAATTTATATAAATTTATTCTATTTATTTATTTATTTATTTTTTCCCTTTGTTATCATTATTTATTTATATATTTATTTATTCTTTTATTATTATAATTTCTCTTTTTTTCTTTTTTTTTCTTTATTTTCGTTATTACTTTTTTTTATTATTCCTATTTTAAATTTTATTATTTTATTTTATTGAATTTCAAACTTTAGTTTAGGGATTATAAATGTATCCACATATACATACACACACATGAGAATACACCCATATATACATACATGTATATATGTATACACATACACAAGGCCTACATATATATACATCAAGTGTATATTATTCCATTCTTGTTTACATTTATGACCATGATTATAATGTTTTATTTATACATATGTAACATGTAAAAATTAAACAGGAAAAGAGGCATTGAGGTGTGGGGTGGATGGCGCTGGCAAATAAAAGGAAGAAGGAGGAGACAAAGGCAAGGCAGTTTAAGGTGGGAATGTGAGGATGTAAGAATCAGAGGATGAAAGGGGAAGACAACTCAAATCTGTTATTTAGAGATTAGAATAGCTTCCGAAATTCGAAGCTGACCGATATTGCGGACAGAGTTGAGAATGCGGACACTAATAGAGCGATGTGTGTTGCCACATGATATTAAGTGTTTGTGGAAGGAATAAATGTGGGTGTTCAGATGCTCTTTAATGCGTTAATGTAGAGGCCTAACGGTCCTACTGATGTAGAACTTTTGACACTTAGCGCATTGTAGGTTGTACACTGTATAGGTGCGGAGGCAGAGGCCAGAGTTGGGATTGGACAATTAGCTAGAGAGCAGGGGTCCGGGGTGTATTGGCTTTTGTTGGATAAATGTTGTCGGAGAGAAACGCCTGTGTGGGAGAGCTGTATGTTAAGGTTCTCACTACGTATGGCATTGCGGATAGCGGAAGTGATACGGTCGCTAAAGAAGGGGAGCTTAAGGAAGCAAGTGTTGGTGAGTGTGTGGTGTCTACATCTTTTGGTGTTGTTGAGACTGGATATGGTAGTGAGGGGGAAACCGTTGGTTAATAGGGTCTGGTGGAAGGCTTCGGTGTGTTGTTTTATCGGAAGTAGACGAGCATTTGTTCTGTATGTGGGTGATTTCGGTGTGTGCGTAACTAATTTTGGATTTGAGGGGTAGTGCGGCTGTGTAGTGGATGAAAAGGTTCCTGCAGGCGGGTTTTCTATAGAAAGTGGTGTGGACAGATCCGTCGTCATTAATGCTAAGTTTAAAGTCTAGAAGTGAGATTTGTGTATTATCAATTTGTGTATTATCTATGTACGTATATGTTTCATCCTTTTTAATCGGGACTCATCAGCATAGAGATATAACTATTCACTACTGGTTGCGTGCGTCGAAACCTCTGGCTACGAGTATTTTACAATTCAAATCCCGACACCTAGAACAATTCGGCCACCGCTGGATAATTAAATAAACAGTGATAATTTTAACACTTACTTCTGCGGCTTGACGTCATAAAAGCGTTCAACTTAATGAAAAGAAACGATGCATTTATAGCTAGCGACGTCATGTTGTGTTAATACTACACTTACAGTGCCCATCTTAAGGGGTTTACAGGGGCTACAGATAATATATATATATATATATATATATATACTATGAATATGTTTTAAATATTAAAGTGTTTTTATACCTACAGACGACGTCGTTTCGCGTTTTCTACTCTCATCAGTGCAGCAGTGACGATTGCAAGCGGTCGCATTGGCTCGAACGCAGTTCTATGATTCAACCTAGAATCACGAGCCTAACGCCCAAGCCCACGCGGCCGCAAGAAATCACCACATACAGTAATTGAAATTAACGTATACCTACTAGAGAGCGTCATATTTTCGATAGTATTCAACGCTCTAGCGGAACTTTACTTAATCATAGAATTACAACAATCTTGTAATCTCAAACAGGGCGTTACTATTAAGACTATAACATCTTAAAGAGACATTAACTATCAACATGTTTTGAATATTAAATTGTTTGTATACCTACAGACGACGTCGTTTCTGGATGCCTCCTCTGATCAGTGCAAGAGTGGCGGTTTATATATATATATATATATATATATATATATATATATATATATATATATATATATATATATATATGTATATATGAGCAATGTTCCGATAACGTTCGTTGAACCCTATAGATTGTCTGCTGTTTACTGCCAGCTGTATTTAGGCGCAAATAACACTTAATTCACCCTGTATAACGCGACAATTCCCGATGGTCTTGAGGATAGACCAAAGACGTGCAGAGTTTTGGTTGATTCTGTAAACTGGGTTCGCGCTTAGTGACCGTTTTAAATTGTCACTTCCTACACTGATGAGAGCGAAAGTTTAAACGCCGGCGTATGTAGGTAAAAATAATTTAAAATGTATTAATATATAATGATATATATTTATATGTACATACACACACACACACCCACACACACACACACACATAAATATATATATATATATATATATATATATATATATATGTTAAACTAGCGTAGTGCAAATAGGATCAAATTAAAAATGTATTTTCTCAGTCTAAATTGTTCCGCGTGATGCATCAAAAATAGCAGTAGATGACAGACACGTGTCTTTAGAATAAATGTAATTTATTTACTTACTTAATTAAAGAGAAAAATACCAGGGAAATAAAAGGCATTTAAGGGAGAGTGTTTGGGGGTATTAATACGTCACTTTTTCATTTTTTAATGGTAGAAAAAATATAAAAACTTAGCTGAACTAACGTTGAACTTTTTAATTTTGTAATGGTATAACGCACATTACATAGCTGATCTTATATCGATATTTCTATTTGAAATAGTATATTTAACCTGGCATCAGGAGGAGATTGACCTTCTGAATTTTGCAAAATTTTCAAAATGTTTGATTGTTTAGTGTTATTTATGTATAAATGAACACAAAAAAATACTACTCGCATGAATCGTAAATTTTCACCCATTACGTCCCACTCCTATTCATATAGATATGACTGCATGATGCATCGAACTCTAAATAAATACGAGCTATTAATAATTTAAATATACGAGAACATTGTAATTGAAACATGGGAGACAATAATATTTAAACAATATATAAATGGAGGATTTTGAAGAACTTAGCGGGGATTAAACTCAAGGTTCGTTCTTTTTCTAAAAGATTGATTAAAATACTGTTAATTGTGGATTACAAGTGTTGGTTCGAAGAGCATTCTACTCAAATAGCTTCTTTCCTCGTGCTGCTGGCCTCTGGAACTCCCTCCCTGCCCCCTGTTTCCCCGACAGTACTGACATGCAGAAATTTAAAACTAATGTAAACAGACATCTCGCTGCTCAGATCCCAATTTAAGCTGAACCACTAATCCTTCTCCCCTTTTCCTTTTACTCAGTAGCCCCTTACGTTTACAGTGGCGTCCTGCCTTGTTTGGGGTGAATCATGTAAAAAAAAAAAAAAAACACTGATTGTGGTCGCAACCATCTAAAACAGATCAACCCCTGTTTATTCAAAATTCAAGAATGCATATTACAACTTTCGGAAAAGAGATTTATATGATCTAGACTAGGTTAAGTAAAGTCGATAAAAAACTTTCAGCAAAAAATTGAGTTATTGATCTGGACATTTTGTAAGCGCCCTGTTTGAACGGGACAACAGAATGACATTCTAAAGTGCGACCTATGAATGCATAAATAGTACTTGATTGTCGAACTCTGAGATGATCTTAATCCGAACGACGAAGAGCAAGTTATGATAACTAAAACATTAACAAACACATTTTTCGACATGACTGTTCATGAGCTGATCCACTGGAGAAAGAATTCACCAATGGCCATCGAAAGAGTAAATCAAAAATCGGATGCAGTTTATAAGATGAAAAAAATTGACCAATCGGATCGAGTGGAAGGGGTAGTTATTGGCTACGCGTGGAGAATTGACTTCTCCATCCCTGGTGAGCTGCGATCTGATTGTGACCGATTCATAGGCAATTATCAGTGTTACTTTTTCTTTCAGTGCCTTTGAAGCATGGTGTTAGGAGAGTTTCACCCTGTTTTACACGGTCCCTTGCATTATTGTTGTACTCTGTAAGATCATCCAAGCTGCACCGGTTGGGCAGTAGAGGTTAGACAAGGTAAGACTGTATCGTATGGTCATTCTCTTCACATTCGAAGATGGTTGGGTCGGTTTTTGTAGTCCCATCTGGCCATACCAACTTTTGATCGCCACATTTCCGTTCTAAGGCGGTCGATTTTCCTCAACTATATTGATGGTGATTTAACCAGAAGCGAGGACATGAGTATCACTAAAACGCACACTGTTCGAGGATTATCCTTTGGTCTTGGGCTCCCTGGGCTCCTCCTTGTCCGACGTGAGTGTTTTTAATATGTATAGCTTTTTACAAACGAGAATTATCTCCTTTAGGGAAAACTTACTTGTTAATGAATGTAAGAGATTACTTACTCTTGGCGGTAATAAGTATATAACAAATGCTTGAACGTTCTTAACGATGTATTAACAACACGAAAGAAAAACATATAGTTTTATTTGGAAACGAAGGAACGTCATTAAAATTACATTTTAAATAAATGTTGTTCATAGTTGAATGTGTACAATATTTTTATAAAGGTTTAATTCATTTTTTATAACGTATGTTTTTTAAGAAGAGTGAGGATTGTCAGAGAAATTAAAATAAAATTAACACGCATAATGTACATGTTTTTAAGTTTTATAAACAGCAGGCACACACACACACACACACATATATATATATATATATATATATATATAGATTTAGATTTTTCACTTATAAAATAGATCATTCAGTGAAGACCGGGGTTGTTCCAATAAAAAACAAGCTCGATGATATTCGATTACAGAGTACAGAGCATTTATATGTGATTTTATGAAGGCTTACCAAAGCATTCCTTTCAAGACACCAAAGATCACCATTAAAGATATTTTTTCTTACAAATACTATTTATTCAAATTAAATGTTTTTTCCTACACGTGTTTCACTACCAAGCAGTTACTTGCTTGGCAGATCATCAGGGAAATTAAATGTCTGGAATACTGGTTTCAACTGCCGACAAAACACAATGTGGCGTTGTAATAGTTGAGGTCACTTAAGAAGAGAAGAGGAAAAAAATAAAAATAAAAGTCAAACTTAAAAAGCAAGGAAGAACAACGATAAAAAAAGAAAGTCCTAGAAAAATCTTAGAAAAGTAGCTGGTGCATTATTTCTTCCACCAAGCCAACAAGCAAATAATCGGTCCCAAATACATTCAATAAAACCACAAAACCGGAACAATGTGCGATAATACACTTTCACGTCGGCCGGTACAATGATGAATAAATCCCCCCCCCCCCACAAGAAAACAAAAGAACTAAATCATTCAAGATACCGCTCACAAGTTACCATTCCAATCCAATGATAGTACGGGAATTCTAAATCCAATTTCTCACAAAGAAAAGTCAACACAAATGTTCGTCCGAGTTCAAAGAGTCTTATTTCAATTGTTGATTTATTACCCTTCGAAATAAACACACGACGAGTTGAATGTCAATCCCGCAGATTGACATTCAAGGGTAATAAATCAACAATTGAAATAAGACTCTTTGAACTCAGACGAACATTTGTGTTGACTTTTCTTTGTGAGAAATTGGATTTAGAATTCCCGTACTATCATTGGATTGGAATGGTAACTTGTGAGCGGTATCTTGAATGATTTAGTTCTTTTGTTTTCTTGTGGGGGGGGGGGATTTATTCATCATTGTACCGGCCGACGTGAAAGTGTATTATCGCACATTGTTCCGGTTTTGTGGTTTTATTGAATGTATTTGGGACCGATTATTTGCTTGTTGGCTTGGTGGAAGAAATAATGCACAAGCTACTTTTCTAAGACTTTTCTAGGACTTTCTTTTTTTATCGTTGTTCTTCCTTGCTTTTTAAGTTTGACTTTTATTTTTATTTTTTTCCTCTTCTCTTCTTAAGTGACCTCAACTATTACAACGCCACATTGTGTTTTGTCGGCAGTTGAAACCAGTATTCCAGACATTTAATTTCCCTGATGATCTGCCAAGCAAGTAACTGCTTGGTAGTGAAACACGTGTAGGAAAAAACATTTAATTTGAATAAATAGTATTTGTAAGAAAAAATATCTTTAATGGTGATCATTGGTGTCTTGAAAGGAATGCTTTGGTAAGCCTTCATAAAATCACATATATATATATATATATATATATATATATATATATATATATATATATATATATATGTGTATTTAGTATTAAAAAAATATTTGTAAAAACATTATTTGGTTACACATTTGCAGACACGTTTCGGTCAGATATAAAAATAACAAGACCGTGTTGTTCCAAACAAGAAATGACACTACGTCTGCAGGGAGTGGAATGAAACCATATTTTATTCTGGAATCGAAAATGTGGTAAACCCATCACCAAACATTTCATGCTGCATGATATGTTCGTTATCTTTAATTAAGTTTAATATGTATATATATATATAGACCTGAAAAAATGTTCAGGTATAATAATAATATTACAAAAAGAACAGATAAATAAATAAATAAATAAAACTTGCTAACAGATAAATAAATAAATAAATAAAAGTTGCTAGGGAATAAAATGAAGGCCTCCCTTGAGCCTTAGTTAATCATTATCCCACACCGGATTTTTTCGAGGACGCCCTCAGAGATACACCGTTTTCTGTCATTGTTGACGCCATTCCCTGTCGGACGTGACTACAATCGTTTCAGCTTGCCGATGATTCCACTGGGCACGGAGATTTACTAAAGATGTCTAAATCTGCCCTGTTGGATGAAACCGCGGTACATTGCTGAATTATGTAATATACAGTATCTAAATAAATTATATTAGCTCTCTTATATGATCGAGCACTTTCTTTGATTTCTTTTCATATATAACCTGACACACACTATATATATATATATTTATTATTTCTTTTATCAATTATGAGCTAAAGTCGGTTAGATATTGTGACCTCAATTATCGAGTTAAGTCTGATACAATACATACATGAACGCAAGTTTTCGCAGCATGTGCACGTCAACACAGACGCTAACAGACACATAACACGGGCACTCTTGCAAGCAGACATTCAGAACTAGGGTTTCATACGAAAACACACATACATACACAAGGTAGACGCTAAAAATACAAAATATAATATATAACAATAAATAATATATATATATATATATATATATATAATTTTAATAAAGTATATATATATATATTTATATATATATTTATATATATATATATATATATATATATATATATATATATATATATATATATATATATATATATATATATGTTTTAAGCGTATACTCCCTATAGTATCAAAAATATTTCCAATCAAAGCTCAATGAAGTTGTGTTCCAATATGCAGATATTTCAGATACAATATTCAATATTTATAATTTATCGTTGCAGTCCAATGACCATATGAAAATCAATTTAATATCATAATTTTTATTTGTTTTTTTTAATTACTTTATTTCTGTATTTCTGTGAGTATTTATTATCATCATTTCATCGTACATACAAAAATATTTTTTTCCAAAAGTAACATATATATATATATATATATATATATATATATATATATATATATATATATATATATATATATATATATATAGTATATTTTTTTATTTATACAAACACTATTGGTTACATATGTGCATACTCTTCACAGAGAGTCCACCTCTTCAGACCAAAGTAGACAAGGAAGTGCCCCTTCAAGACGCACCTGAAGAAGATTAGAGGTTACATCGGCCGAAACGTTGAGAGAATAACATCCAAGATGAGAACAGTAGTCCGAATAATCCAAATAGTACATATTATCAATCCTCATCTAAAAAAAAAACTCTGAAATATATATATTTGTAATTGATTCTTTTTTCTGTTTCATTTTTTATTATCATTAAATTGAATTTTTTGGAAATTAATTTAATTAGTTCCGGTATCTTTTGGCCATTAAATCTGTTGAATGAAATTGCTTAAAATGATCACTTACTTTACTTAGGTTAATGTAAAAAGTGACGTCTTAACGTTAATCGCCAGAGAAAGGCGATCTATTGTCTGGCAATTTTATTACATAGATTTGCGTGTACAACACAACAAACATTCTAGTATAGACATTAGTTCCACAAAACAATACAGAAAGCAAAAAAGGAAACACAAATTAATGACGCATGCGCATTAAGGCCTTAATTCAGACAGCGGAATATGACGTACTTCTACATGCTTGCAACCGATATCCGCAAACAACAAAATTCGGATTCGTGAATATGTCGAAACGCATGTACAAGTTTAAACAAAACTACACATATTCTTAGAGAAGTCGTTCAATATAATGAATGAAGACGCCTGATGTAATGAGCTAAACACAACGAAAGATAATTAACGCAAAGACAGAGGATTCGTATCAAGTTTGATCTTGAAAATACCAAGAATATATGAAGGAGGTAAACAGTCAGTACGAACAAAGTTCCACAAACGTGCCGTTTGGGGGAAATAATCCTAATATTACGCACTAGTTGCGTTCAGTGTTATAAAAATAAGATTCAGTTTCTGGAAGTATTCGTTCGATGTCGTACCTTCTTCGTTGCAAAACAAAGAGGATTATTGAAATACGCCTCTCCAGGAGTTAGGCACAAGGCCAGTTTTTATCTTACTTCCACAAGTAAGATGTGACCCAAGGACGGGTCGGGAAAGTGAGTTTTAAAAATTGTCTGGGCAGCCCCGTTGGCATTCCCCGGTAGGGGCGTCTCAGGCAGTAAACAACACTAGAACTGCACAGGACAGACCCAAAATCAACCCCCGAAGGCCAAGACAATACCAGTCTATGGGGTGCAGTATCCATCGGAACAAATACTACACTTTGATCTTAGCCAAAAGACGTTATTTAACCCCTACCGCAATAGGAATATGTGATACAAGGTCGGAAAGTGGGATTTGAAAAGCCAGCGCTCGAGAAGGTGAGACCCAAAATCAACCCCCGAAGGCCAAGACAATACCAGTCTATGGGGTGCAGTATCCATCGGAACAAATACTACACTTTGATCTTAGCCAAAAGACGTTATTTAACCCCTACCGCAATAGGAATATGTGATACAAGGTCGGAAAGTGGGATTTGAAAAGCCAGCGCTCGAGAAGGTGAGACCCTAAATCAACCCCCGAAGGCCAAGACAATACCAGTCTATGGGGTGCAGTATCCATCGGAACAAATACTACACTTTGATCTTAGCCAAAAGACGTTATTTAACCCCTACCGCAATAGGAATATGTGATACAAGGTCGGAAAGTGGGATTTGAAAAGCCAGCGCTCGAGAAGGTGAGACCCTAAATCAACCCCCGAAGGCCAAGACAATACCAGTCTATGGGGTGCAGTATCCATCGGAACAAATACTACACTTTGATCTTAGCCAAAAGACGTTATTTAACCCCTACCGCAATAGGAATATGTGATACAAGGTCGGAAAGTGGGATTTGAAAAGCCAGCGCTCGAGAAGGTGAGCACTCTGGCCATTAAAAATTGCCTGGGCAGCCCCGTCGGCATTCCCCGGTAAGGACGCCTCAGGCAGTAAGCAATTAACTTACTCCTCCCCAAAGAGGGGAGGTAAAGCCTGGGAGGGTGGACCCCCATAGAACTGCACAGGACAGACCCATAGACCGGCGGAAATCAAGCCCCGAAGGCCAAGACAATACCGATCCATGAAGTGCAGCATCCATCGGAACAGATACTACACTTTGATCTTAGCCAAAGGCAAAACAAAGGGGAGTAGCAAGTGCATTGCATGTCGTCTGAACCCTCTATCTTTTGAGAGAATGGAGAGGGGATTTCTCGCAAGGTTTTGTCTTCTTGCCATAATGAACTAGAACTCATGTCATATTTTCACCTCGTAAGAAAACAGGGAAATAACAATATGTATTAAAAACGTTTGATGTGATCGCGTATTAGGCAAAATAAAATCGAATTGTAACATTAATCAACTGGCGGTCCATATTAATAGTCTGACCCTATATACCTATCTCTTCAAGAGGGCAGAGTTTGACATAAGCTCAATCTTTGATGCGGGGAAAATCGAGCTCCCATAAAGTGACACTCTGGATTGGGAGCAAAAAGACTGCTTTAGTCTACAAGGCTTAACAAAAACAAAACAGCTACTACACTGAATTATTCATTTGCACATAATATTAAAAAAAACACATCTAGAACAAATTAGGCACAAGGCCAGCAAAAATGTGAGGATAATGGGTGTCGTTGGTCATCCTTTGTCTAACGTGATAAAAATGTCTATCATACTCTTACTATTAAAGATATCTCCAAACTGGTTTGGTATGGTAGTTTGGTAGTTTTGTTTTACGGCATATCAACCCTTTTTGGGTTATTTAATGCCGAATCTGGTCTTGTTTTCTTCTCTTTTTTGTTTCTTTCCCCTTTTAATATCTGTTTCTATTTAACCCATAGTTGGGACCCAAACAG
>OY744545.1:43746118-43761118 GCA_963556195.1 Sepiola atlantica
GTCAGGCGATAAGGCCTTAAGGAAAATTTTTGCAATTTTCTTTTTTTTTCCAGCCGCCCTTTTCTTCTGAAATTTATCCTACGATTTTGTTGTACGCGAAATTTACACACACACACACACACACACACACACACACACACACACACACACACACACACACACATATATATATATATATATATATATATATATATATATATATATGGGGTGACAGCATTTCTGTTTTTTAAACATTTTGTATTCAATACGATAGACAACTCCTGTCTGCATACTTTTGTCCTGATCCGTTTCAATTTCCTAATGTATTAATATAGTAACTTACACGTGATTACGGGAAAAAAAACTATCACTTGTAAATATCTTAGCACTAAAACCTTTACTGATATTCAGCCTTATGATGAATCCTGTAGGATCAGTAAGTACTTAACTTAAAAGCGAGTATGGCAGATACATAGGAAAAAAGGAATCATCAGTGTAGGGATAATTGTTCGATCCGAATTCACGGATACTTTACCCAAAAGTTGGAACGAATAATAAAAAAAGATAAATCTTATGTGCTTTCTTAAGACTCTTTCGCTTTATATAACATCAAAATTTCGATCGATCAGAATATATTTTGTTCAGATTTTATAAAGTGAAAAAAGTGGGGGGGTGTTAATCACGTAGAAAATTATTTTTCTAATATATTTTACGAAAAAAGTATTTTAATGATAAATTAGTCCAATAATGAATAAGTATCGAAAATTTTGTGCAAATCTGACCGGATGTTCGGGCATAAAAATTGGTCACTACATAGGAACGTTGTTTTGTGTTTCTCATTTTCATTATTTTCATTATTTTCATTATTTTCATTATTTTCTATTATTTTCATTATTTTCATTATTTTCATTATTTTCATTATTTTCATTATTTTCTATTATTTTCATTATTTTCATTATTTTTATTATTTTCATTATTTTCATTATTTTCTATTATTTTCATTATTTTAGTTATTTTCATTATTTTCATTATTTTCTATTATTTTCATTATTTTCTATTATTTTCATTATTTTCGTTATTTTCTATTATTTTCATTATTTTCATTATTTTCTATTATTTTAGTTATTTTCATTATTTTCATTATTTTCATTATTTTCTATTATTTTCATTATTTTCATTATTTTCATTATTTTCTATTATTTTCATTATTTTCATTATTTTCATTATTTTCTATTATTTTCTATTATTTTCATTATTTTCATTATTTTCATTATTTTCATTATTTTCTATTATTTTCATTATTTTCTATTATTTTCATTATTTTCATTATTTTCTATTATTTTCATTATTTTTGTACGCTGAAAAAAATCAGCAGCAGTTTATTTTATGTTTTTATCTTTTGAATGGTAAAAAGGTTAGGGTGATAATATTAACCTATATTAAAATTACACCGTGTTACATATAGGGGGGTAAATTCTATGGTTAGCTTTGGAGGTTCTTATTGAGAGCAGGTTCATTGTGACAACGCGTGTGGATTAGCAGGTTATACTAAAGAGAGAGAGAGAGAGAGGGGGGGTTATAGAGAGATATAGTGAGAGAGAAAGAGAAGTAGTATCGTGTAGTAGTACAAGCTGTACTTCAGACTTCGCGCACCTCGGTCGAGTTCTGCTAGAAAATTTTCTTAACTTTCACTAATACATTTTAGAACGGTATGAATCCATGTATATAATCTCTCCCAAACTTTGGTTTAAATAGTAGTGTAGACACGACTTTCAAGCCTTGGCTATGCACTTCGTCTCGGAGAATCTATTCTCCATAATAGATCCAGCGATTCACCGCTAATCACGGCATTGTTCCAGTTGCCCTGGAATTCTCCTTGCCACTGGACTGCCGGGTTTGGGGAGGTGCGGTAAATTATTACGCATCCCTTACTTTACCATGGACTTCCCGCACACGCAATGTATTTATTCTTCCCTTTTTTTATATACATAGATATAAAAGGACTTGGATATTTCAGATGTACAGCGTGACCGAATCGTTTGTCCTTACTTTTTCTTTGGCGTAAAATGGGTGTCATCTCAAATCTGACACGAAAGGACGCTCGTAAAATGATGCGGGCCCATTGAAAATAGAGATGTCAACCTTTAGTCAAGCGTGCGTGGCTCAAATCTCGCCACTTGAGCACGCGCGATGTCGTGTGTCCATTCGTAAAAATAGCTGTCACTCGTGTACGCTTATTATGAAACGACCGGTGAAAACTTAACACTTTTTTCAAACGGTTGCATCTTAAGCCCAACACACCAACCAGGGAGACGAGGATATTTCAGGAACATAATGCGAGAATCATTGTCGGAAAGATTCATTACACGCTGTTGGGTCAGGAAAAATCTATTAAAAATAGAGAAACGGGAAGGTTTAAAAGTGTGTTTACGAGGAAGGAAAAGGTGTGTAGGCAAAGAATAGCGTCAAGTGTTCTCCGTCATACTCCAGCCTGATCAGTCTCTCATTAACTTCGGTTGATTTATGACGTCGGGATGGGGTTATACCAGTCGAGGATCCGTCCTCGACAATCAGTCCGGCAGGAACTGGGCCATTTCGCTGGGCTTTTATCTGCCGGGTTGAGGTATACAGTCCTGGGTTTTCCTAGGAGGTGCACCCTCCCAGGCCTTGCCTTCCCTCTTTGGGGAGGAGTAAGTTTATTGGTTGCTGCCTGAGGCGCCCTGACCAGGGAATGCCGACGGGGTTGCCCAGGCTATTTTTTATAGGTCAGAGTGCTCCTTCTGTAGGAGCGCTGGTTTGACTCTTCCCCGCCTTCCCGACCTTGTGTCACATATTCCTGCGGTGGGAGGGAATTAGATAGATTAGTTCTCCGTCATATTATCGTCACCGCAATCAGAGATTCTATTTATCTTTACAAGTTCACAAAAAAAGTTCACAGTTTTTTCAAATTGTTTTTATAAAATAAGATGTAACACAGTACCAAAATTGGGGGGGGGCGAGATCAAGGTCAGTTGTCGTCCTCTTGTTCTATTATTTAAACTGGAACGTGACGGTGGTTTAATGGATAATGACACGGACTGACGACCAGGGTGTTCCAAGTTCGAATCCAGTCGATTCCACAGTACAACTTTCACTTAAGGATGTTGGCAACCTTCACGTGGTCCTACTCGTAAGTACTCGCTGTATTTCTAGAAATATATTGGGGAAACCAATGCCAACACCGGAATCATCCGATTCATACGAAATGAATTAATTAAATGTCAAAACTCCCCTCATCTTCATCAAAATAAACCAACATGTTTATCTGAACATATTGAAGGAACAATTGGCTCCTCATATCGATGCAATATTGAAGGACTATGATATTACTCTCCAATAAAAAGGATCAACATAACACTTTGCTATTCTGTTCAGAGAGTGCTGCAATAAAAATATGACGGGGTTCTGGACAAAGAAGTTATAGCTTCCTTCTTCACTGGATAAAAATTGGATGGCCTTTGACTGCTCGCATTATCACCCAATTTTCCGCCATGAAAACTAAATTAGCGTATGGTTATAAGGATGAGATTCCACCAGAAATAACCCATGTCTCATCTAATACATTCACTGACAGTGATAGCCGAAGGGGATATATTGAAAAATAAATTTTATTTTATTTATATATAATCAAAATCATCATATTTGCAAAGAAATTCTATCAACATTCTTTGTCTTGTAAAGTTATTCAGATAAATATTTGTATACACTGTATGTATATATATATGGTAAACAGCTGTATATATACACTGTATGGTAAACAGCTGATTATGCCCGTGTTAATATTAGACGCTTAAGTTAAGGTCTCCTGTTTTTGTTTCACTGTTAGATACTTAACCCCCCTTTTTATTTTATTTACTTATTATTATTTTCTTATTTTAAATTTTCCGACGAATGTTAAGTCTGCTATATCTTGGATTTAGTTAGTTTCTTTGGGAATTTAAACTGCATTTTCCTTCTTTTTTTTCTTTTGTTTAAAATGACTCAAAGCTTCTTTAGACACACACATATATATATATATATATATATATATATATATATATATATATTACTATTTCATGTATCCACATATAATTTTACAAGGGGACATATTTTTATGTATCAATTTTCAGTATTTACTTCAACAGTGCTCGATACGTAAGTAGAACTAGGTAGTAGAGCTATGTAGTAAGGTTTTAGCCTGAAGATTCCCCCGGGGATGAAACGCGGGAGCCTCTGTGTAGCTTAATTACCATGAATATATTTTCATAGCTTACTATATATATATATATATATATATATATATATATATATATATATATATATATATATATATATATATATATATATATATATCAGGAGAGTAGAAAGGGGACTTTCGGCAGTCGCGTAAATCTCACTTCCCTTATTTTGTCTTTTAGTCCTCACATTCCATGAGCGATGGTTCTTACAAAGGTAGAAGAATTACTGTTTTCTGGGATATAAACTATCTATCTAACACTCACTGTTAACGAGTGTCTGATTTTGAAGTAGTATTTTAGCTCCTTATATTAAGTGACTTCATGCTTTGTCTTGAGCGATTTCCATATGTATATATATGTATATATATATAAATATCTATATATATATGTGTGTATATATGTATATATATATGTATATATATGTATATATATACATATATATATATGTATATATATGTGTATGTATATATATATATATATATATATATATATATATATATATGTGTGTGTATATATATGTATACATATATATATATGAATATATATATATATATATATATATATATATATATATATATATATATATATATGTGTGTGTGTGTGTGTGTGTGTGTGTGTGTTTATATATCCATATGTACAGAATTCACTCGGAAACTAATAAACCAATCATTAGAAATGTTGATACACAGCTCCTAAGGAGCGTAATGTCGGCAATATTAAGATTAATTTAGTCTTTTTTAAGAAAAGAGAAATACAGATGACATGAACATTTTAATACATTCCATTTTTGTGAACTTTTAACAATAGTTATTAGACATCAGTTAATTAATATTCGTCAAATTCCGATAACTTTGCAGTATTCAAAATGGATTCCAGGGGACATAATACGGACACAAGCTCGAATTTAAAAATTTTAATATATTCGATTTGTGATTGCATTCGATCCGTAGTGATTAAACACCAATTATAAAATATTCCCAGAATTTCAATTTTTTCTGAAGACATTTTATTCTTGAGCCTTCAATTTGAGACATTTTCTAGAATCAAAATTATGTAAGAGATTTCTATACAAATAAGAATAAGCATTCTACACATCAAGTTTAATATCGTCATACCTCGAATTAATCTGCCTTATGGCACATAAAAGTAATGCAATATTGTTTTGTTCGTGGGATTTATTTTGATCAACAGTTATATATATATATATATATATATATATATTTAGATTTTTCACTTATAAAATAGATCATTCAGTGAAGACCGGGGTTGTTCCAATAAAAAACAAGCTCGATGATACTCGATTACAGAGTACAGAGCATTTATATGTATTTATTTAATTTCCCTGATGATCTGCCAAGCAAGTAACTGCTTGGTAGTGAAACACGTGTAGGAAAAAACATTTAATTTGAATAAATAGTATTTGTAAGAATAAATATCTTTAATGGTGATCATTGGTGTCTTGAAAGGAATGATTTGGTAAGCCTTCATAAAATCACATATATATATATATATATATATATATATATATATATATATATATATATATATATATATATATATATGCAACTATTTTTATTCATACAGACATGTACAGGAAGCCGATACACTGGCATGTCGATGTTATCGATCAATAGTTATTAAAAACTACGATCTCATTAGGTGGTACAAATGTCCTAATCTCTGTATTAATAAGAATCTATATATTAATACGCTAAGGTGTACGTACGTGTGTCACGCTACTAAAAAAATTCAATAAATAAACAACAAATAAATTGGACGGAGAGACTTGGAATCGAAACCGTAACATCTAGCTTGTGACTTTACCACTGAGTTAAATAAATGGAGTTGTTAAATAGATCAAAATTAACTTAATTAAACCATTAACTGACCCCGCTCGCTACTGTCGCTTCAGCGTGGAAAGAGGAGGGCATTGTGGAAGGAGGAGGAGACGGGGAAACGCTTAGCAAATGGGCCGGTTTCAGGCTTACGATATTTATTTATTTTTTAATATTTAAAATTTCTTCTTCATCTTCTTTTTCTTCTTTTTCTTCTTCTTCTTCTTCTTCTTCTTCTTCTTATTATTATTATTTATTATGTACATATTAATACGATAGAGTGTGTGTTATTTATTTTGTGTGTCACGATCTGACACTCCTATTTTAGATTTGCCCCTAATAACGGGCGGGGGGGGGGGTTAGAGAGGAGTCGCGACCGATGGTGACTGCTGAAGAGACAGCTTTTGCCCAGGCAACCGAGTAATATAAATAAATATATATACTTCCATCCTATCACGCCAAATTTTGGTGAGTAAAATATGTGCATATTTCTATCCACCGGATAATATTATTAACAGTAAATTATACAGATTGATGTAGAAAACAATGTGGAATTTCCACAGGGCCCCGCTAGTAATAATATAAATAGCTCTATCTACTATCGAGGACTATTTTATAAGCCCGGTTAAATCCCTTTGCATTTTTATCCTGCGGATGTTTACTTTACCTGCATTACTATATATACATATGTATATATAACTATCTAATGATAAATATTTAATTATTATCTACATAGGTATACGTTTCATTTCATCTTTGCGGAATCATCAGAGTAGCGATGACTTTTCAAACCAGTTGCACGATTCGAACTACGGGACTACAGTCACCTTTAAATCAAATTCCGTATGATTCCCTTTACAATGACACAAATTCCAACCGTTACACGACGGAATGAGAAAGAACCCCTAATTATGTACAGCAGGCAGACAAAAGTAGTAAGTTGTCATAACAGTGTTCAACAGAAAGAAACTTGCATTTATAACTTAGATTAGATTGCTAATATTATTTCTCATTAAAAAGGCGGATGAAAAGAGAGCTACAAATAATTATTTAATAATGAATATTTAATAATTATCTACATAAGTAAAAGTTCAATCCTTGGAGAATCATCAGTATATATATATATATATATATATATATATATATATATATATATATATATATGTGTGTGTGTGTGTGTGGGTGTGTGTGTATCATCAGTATGTATATATATATATATCATCAGTATGTGTATATATATATATGTATCATGAGTACGTGTATATATATATATATATATGTATCATCAGTATGTGTATATACATATATATATATATATGTATCATGAGTACGTGTATATATATATATATATATGTATCATCAGTATGTGTATATACATATATATATATATATGTATCATGAGTACGTGTATATATATATATATATATGTATCATCAGCATGTGTAAAAACATATACATATATATATATATATATATATGTATATACACATACTAATGATATATATATAGACATATATATTAATATTTATATGTATATACACGTAGCGATGATACATATATATATATATATATATATATATATATATATATATATAAATAAATAAATATCATGCTCTTATTAATTATCTAGTTAATTTTACTTTTGCATTAATAATTGAGCACTCTGCTGGGAAACTCTACCAATTAAGAAATACGGTATATATATATATATATATATATATATATATATATATATATATATATATATATATATATATATATACTCTGCATATACTACTTGGAGAGCGGGAATAAAAATTAATACACCGATGTCCTATCACTAGTAAAAGCAACAACAAAAAGCTGTGTTACATCATATGCGATAAAATATAGTACATAGAAAGTGGCAGGGCGGCTCTGGCTGGTGGAAATATACCACATATATATATATATATATATATATATATATATATATATATATATATATATATATATATATATATGAATATATATACACATATTACTATTTCATGTATCCACATAAAATTTAAAAAGGAGATATATTTTTTTATGTATCAGTTTTCAGTATTTACTTCAACAGTGCTTGATACGTAAGTAGAGCTAGGTAGTAAGCTATGCAAATATTCCCCTGGGTTGAAACGCGGGAGCCTCTGTGAAGCTTAATATCCATATATATATATATATATATATATATATATATATATATATATATATATATATATATATATATATATAAAGTGTGTGTGTCTGTGTGTGGGTATGTGTTTTTGTACCATCAGTATGTGTATATACATATATGTATATACATATGTAAATAATTTTATTTAAAAACTATACATTACTCTGGCTGTGTTAGTTTAATCGGTCTGGGCATCCGGTGTCTAGGTTAGACGCTGTCTAATTATTGTTATACTACGTGGTACCTGGGGTAGAAACCGGATGTCCATACCGATTAAATCCCTGTACACAAGACTGTAATATGTAGTTACATTGAAATACTGTACATTTGCCTTTATCAAACTTACGATCGGAAATTTTATTGCCTTTTTTCAACTAATTGATGGCATTTACTATATATATATATATATATATATATATATATATATTAGACAGTAATATCGGTATGAACAGTAAGAGAAAAGAATTACGAAAAGTTGTCTGATAAATAACGCTGGTAAATTAATTGCCATGTTTGATTAATGGCTTCAGGAGATCATTATCAAACATTGAAATTGAGAACTTTGCGTGTATAATTTTTTAATTTTTTTCTAATTAAATTAAATTCAATTATATTCTTATGAACTCATTTCCGAGGAGAAAACAAGGAATCATTTTTTTTTCTCGTTCCAAAATAAAAGAGTGCCAAGCGAAACATCTTTTCAAAACAGATTATATATTAAACATTATTCCCTTACATTTTTAAAACTCCGGTTAGTATATTCTTTTTTTAGTCGCGAAAGCTTAGAGATAATTAATAATATTCTGACCTTGACGAAGTTTCCTCGACACCCACATTTGATACACGTTTGATACAAGAGGGGTTCGAAAAATGGGCGGTAGAGGTCGTTGCAAAATAATTTAAATGGCAGTGAGAAAAAAGGTTGATAAGTCGAATTAAAAACAAGTTATACGTGTATTCTTTTAACAAATACCGGAAACGTTATCTAAAATGTAATAAAAGTACGTAATAAAAGTACGTCCATTGTATTGATTGTTTCACTCGTCTAGTAGTATTGTTAATACCCTAACTGACCTTATATTTGGTTGGCTTTTTTCCGTTGCTTACTACTGACTCATTAATATTAAAAAAAAAAACTCGCAAAATGTAAGTCACTTATACTTAGGTGGCCTATATGTATTACAAAGATTTCTATATTTAAAATAAATTTAAATTCGAAAGATTTCTTTGATCCGCTGGTTTGAAGCTGTGTTTCAATAACCTAACCGTCTTTGTTCGTATCTGTGATTTAACCACGCCAACCAGATAAACAGCAAATATTATCTTCATTCTCATAACGTGCATTAATCACACCTAAAAAAATGCATAGTGTTTCTACTTTTGTATTCATAATTCCAACACATGTGGGTTGACCTCCTTGCTCCATAGACGTGTTGACTTTCACCAATGTTCATTTAATTATATATATATATGATAATTTTATTTACACAGACATGTACAAAATCTGCGACACTGGCATGTCGATGTTATCGATCAACAGTTACTATAAACTGAGATCTCATCAGGCAGAGTTAGAATCCGATCTTAACCTCAGATCATATTTGGAGATCGGATTCTAACTCTGCCTGATGAGATCTCAGTTTATAGTAACTGTTGATCGATAACATCGACATGCCAGTGTCGCAGATTTTGTACATGTCTGTGTAAATAAAATTATCATATATAAAGCTCTATTTTGATATTGAGCACTTTTTATAAACCCGGTTGAAGTTCTCTGGATTACCACCCTGTGGATATTTTTCACCTGGATTATTACCATTATTATATATATATATATATATATATATATATATATATGAAGTTAATCCAACAAAAGATATAAGAGGCAACTAATATCTTTTAATTAGTGAAACATCCGGATATTTTGGTTGCGGACGCTTTTCCCTACTGGATAATCTTTTCGGTTTTTCAGTTCTTTCAATTTTTTCGCCTTTGGACTGTTATTCAATACCTGAATCAATCTTCAATCAACCTCTTGGATACCTTTCCTGAATATGTTTTAATTTGAATGACTTGGATGGATTTTATAAGTTTAACAAATAAGTATGTTTTTGGTTTGATATATTTATGTGTTATGTACTCTTATGTATTTTTGTATATATTTTCATATATTTTCAAAGTTTAATTTTATCACCTGCAGTAACGTCACTGCGGTAATGGTCCTCTGACGAGAAGAATTATCTTTGAACACTCATGAGTTAAGGACGTTGAGATACTTTGCCTGAACTTTGATCTCTAATAAAATTTGATTCGCACCTTATTTTATTATTTACATTTTATATTATGCTATATATATATATATATATATATATATATATATATATATATATATATATATATATATAATAACATTTATAAAAAATATTAATTATTTATTACCTTCAGACATATATATACATATAATTATTAATGACAATATATGTATTAGCATATACTATCAGTGCCCTTTTACTTTGCAATCTCCTTAAAAGATTCAGCTCGATAATTGTTGATTACTGACAACGGAGCAAATATAAGTCAGGTCTATATTATATTCCAATTACCATGTTTTTATTTCATTATTTTTATTTTATCTTTGTTTTTTGTTTGGTTTCACCCAAAAATGAACCACTGTATAGTGTAGGTTTTTTCAAGACACTTTAATCCAATAACCTTTTACTCTTTGTGAATTTTTCTGATGATTTTGTAATGTTGCAGAGACGATATTGACATAAAAATGTTGTTTAGCACAAGACAAATAAAACGGAGCGTAAAAAATATATTTCACAGAAATGTTATGTTTTTTTTGGAAATGTGTAAAAATAAAAATAATAAAATAAAAAGATGGTTATTGGAATATAATATGAACCTGACTTATATATATATATATATATATATATATATATATACAGAGAGAGATTTCTACGTTGAAAGTTTATTTTTATTTTTATTTTCGATACACGCAGCGAATAAACTTGCAGTCTGACCCTTTTTAACCTTAGATAGTTCGTATATGTGTTGTTTTTCGTTTGGTACGCCTTCTTCGGCATGTTCCTCATGTCTTAATACTTTTCGACATCGACAATCCGAACTTTTCATAATTCGATTAAAACAGCCGATTCATGTGAACACGAATTAAATGGAATTGAAAATACAACACGAAGAAATTAGTGGCAAGTAAGTAAAGGAGGTTACCTTTCAAACAAGTTATAATGATCGCGGGGTTCAGACTCACTATTCTCAATCTGGGGAGATATGAAACCATTTCCAACAAGATATGTAACAATATATATATATATATATATATATATATATATATATATATATATATATATATATATAAAGAGAGAGGAAAAGAGAAGACGAAATATGTAATTATCATCTACACAGTATACGTTTCATCCTTACGGAATCATCAGTGTATAAATAACTGTTCAAACCAGTTGCAAGATTCGAACCCCGTTACAGGAGTCATCTTAACTCCAATTCCAATTGCTCTAACCAATGAGGCTAGTTCCAACCCTTACAGAATGTGATGAGAAATAGATCTTATTTATGCCTAACAGGCGGACAACAATAGTCAACCGTCACAACAGTGTTCAACAGAAAAAGTACTTGCATTTATAGCTTATAGTATCGTCTTCAAGTCTCTCTCTCTCTCTACATATATATATACATCGAAGTATATGATCAGATATTCAGTGTATATGTAGATGACTCTGTACAATACGTCATATCGGCGGCTAAACAAATTCCATGGCCAGGCTTATCATAGACTTGATAAGTGAGCAGTGTTGCTAATCACAAAACACGATTGAAAAAAGACCTTCAATGAGTGGATTAATCTTTACTTGGTAAACAGCCAACTCGCATATCTATGTATGCTTATTTACTTCCTCTCCAGGAGGTTAAGCACAAGGCCAGTTTGATCTTACTCCCACAAGGTAAGATATGACGTAAGGTCGGATCGGGAAAGTGGGATTTGAAAAGCCAGCGCCCAAGAAGTTGAGCACTCTGGCCATTAAAATGTGCCTGGGCAGCCCCGTCGGCATTCCCCGGTAGGGGCGCCTCAGGCAGTAAACAACAAACTTACTCCTCCCCAAAGAGGGGAGGCAAAGCCGGGGAGGGTGGACTTCCTAGAACTGCACAGGACAAACCCATAGACCGGCGGAATCAAGGACTGAAGGACAAGACGACACCGGTCTATAGGGTGCAGTATCCATCGGAATAGATACTACACTTTCAACCCTAACCCAGACTTATAGGGAGAGCATAAAATAGGAGCGAGTGGTTGAACCCTAACCGTAACCGTAACCCTAACCATAACACTTTGAGGTTCTGAAAGTAATAAATAAAAAATGTGTAAAAAATGGATCGGTTCATGTGCTATTTGCAAATTGCGGCTACTTAAAACAATTAAAATAAAAGTTTATCAAAGAAAACTCAATCTCTAAACCAAGTTTTTTTTATGACTGCAAACTCGTAACTGAGTATTGCCATATCTTGACTAATAAAATATTTTTGTGAGCAGAACTAATCCGATTCTTGGTTCCAAAAGAACAGCAGGTTTTAATCATCGGAAGCAAAAGGCATCATATAAGGTTTCCTATTTCTAGAAGAAGATATCTCTCCCGGTGATTTTCCAGTGATAGGGATATGCTTGATAATGTAGATAGAGCTTTGTTATAAGGAATATTAAAATAATCAAACAAAAGTAAAGTTTCATACTTTACAAGTGTATTATAATCAGCAGGTGCTTAACCAAGTAATAAAATAAAACATGAAAATTTCCGTTTATGGCACAATGCGTAATCTTTTGGGGAGCTAACTGCTTCCCGTTATATTCGTAACCCTTGCGTACGACTTGAGTTGCAAATAAAGTGAATTCGCTGCACTAAAAATGTCAGCTCACTGATCGGGGTATTCGGTGTAATCCGATGTCAGCTAAAATATAAACAATGCTGGAGGCACTTGCCAGGTTCAAGAGGTCAAAGAAAACCTGTCACCGAGATTTGTTGAAACACTGATAACGGCTGTATTCCCTCTCTCTCTCTCTTTCTCTATCCCTCTGTCTCTCTCTCATTCTCTCTCACTTACCCCCTTCTCTCTCTCTCTCTCTCTCTACTCTCTAGAAAAAAGATTGAAAATTGAGAGACTGGTTTGAATTCTGACAGAGACGCACGCGTCTTGTCGCGCGCTTTGAGATGTTTCTTTTCGAAAATATAAATATAAATTATATTTTTATATAATAAGTAAAATGGTTTGCTCCATTATTACATAATGTTTGATTTGCAGCACGATGTCCCGATCAAACAGCCGGCTAACCAGTCCCAGAAGCAGACGACAGTGATTATCGTCAGGCGATGATTGCTCACTGGCCATAACAAGATGAGACATTACACGTACGTGCACATGTTGTAACACATCGTCTCGTCGTCACATAAAAGCCGGCAAAGATCGCCCAGCCGTCCAAAAGCGAACATTGTCACACTTTTATCCATGGATTTTCAAATAATATACTTTTATGTTCAGAAGGAAAAAAAACTATAATTTACTAATTGGTGGGTAGTAATAATTATAAAAATTACAAACACAATTTTGAGTCATTCTAAAAGACTAAAATGGTAAAAAAAAAATGATGCAATAATTTTTAGAAAGTCATTTTAGTAGTGGATGTATTAGTACAGTTTTTGAACAAATTAGATTATAACTTTTTGTATTCTATAGTGAAAGGTAATGGAGTTCAATGAAATTCAGGAACGATTCAAAAGTCAAAAGTCTTTGAAAAATTAGCGTAACGGTAGAATAATCAGGTCACGAATTAAACTTCATCAACATGTAAATTAGATATGGTGTGGTTAATTCAACAGCTGAATTGAATATCAAAAATATTTATATATATATATATATATATATATATATATATATATATATATATATATTTATGTATGTATATATATATGATGAGTCAATGAAAAATAATTAGACCTGCAAATGGAAGCAAATCAATATCTTCAGTTGTTCAGAACAAGGAGCATTTAATAAATAAAACTATTTCTTCTTCTTCTCTTTCAATTTCATTCCTTAAGCCAGGCTAATTATTTTTCATTGATTCATCATATTGTTGCTCTATCCAGTATATTGAGCTTTTCTCACCTCACAATAGGTCTAACTATCTAAAAGTTTAGTTATAAACTTTTAGATATATACATATATATATATATATATATATATATATATATATATATATATATATATATATATATATATATATATATAGGGGTGTTAGTTTATTAGATTTTTGTTCACATCTACTAAGTATCTGTTTCGATGGATACTGCACCCCGTAGACCGGTATTGTCTTTGCCTTCGGGGCTTGATTTACGCCGGTCTATTGGTCTGTCCTGTGCAGTTCTAGGAGGTCCACCCTCCCAGGCTTCGCCTCCCCTCTTTGAGGAGGAGTAAGTTTATTGCTTACTGCCTGAGGCGCACTACCGGGGAATGCCGATGGGGCTGCCCAGGCAATTTTTAAACCCCACTTTCCCGACCCGACCTTGGGTCACATCTTACTTGTGGGAGTAAGATTAAAACTGGCCTTGTGCCTAACTTCTGGAGAGGAGTAAATCAATACTAACTGGCAGTTCGCACACTAATTTGTCTTGTGAGTTTGTTTGAAAGAATATACAAGATTTTAACACATACGCACACGCAC
>OY744545.1:43766118-43818618 GCA_963556195.1 Sepiola atlantica
TTCCTGAAAACAGTACTTCTTAGAAATTTAGTTTTTTCGGTACGGAAGATATATATGATGATGAAAGTATTATTATATATAATTATAAGCTGATAAAAGAAATCAGTTCATGTCATTATTGAACAATCACATATCCTCATTTTTAAATCTATTTTCACTATCAGATAAAGAACTGCATTTCATACATATTATAACTTATTTTTGTTTATAATGACTTTATTAGGTAAACATATTTGCATTCATGATTTGTAATGTTGCCTTACTCTAATGCTATAAGATGCCGTGATTGCAAATGGCTGCTCGTTAATAATTTCTTATTTCAAGTTCTATGTAAAGCGAATTTATTAGATATAAACTATTTTTATTTTACTCCTTCAAGTTTGTTTTTTTTATTTGCGATTTTACACTTTTTATATTAAAAAGTTTCACCCTCTCTACGCATGAGAAATAGAATAGATCCATTGTCAAATATCTCGGTGAAATTTATATTTATTTCCTTATCAAAGTGCTTATATTATCAACCAGAGATGTTCAGACGGTTTGTAAATTAAAACGTTAATAGTTGCTCTAACCATTCACATATTTTTTATCAAGCGAGAAAATGTGATTTTAACAAAATAATTAAGAAAAGATTTTTATCAAAAATATTTGAAACTGTGGACTTAAAATGTTTTTAGATGTTATTTTCCACGATTTTTAAGTCTATGTTTCTATGAGTTTAAATAAATATTGACATAAAACACTCTTTATTTACAATATTATTTGAAAATAATTAAAACTTTTAATGCATATATATATATATATATATATGCAAACATTGTTAAAAATAACAGAATTCGTCTGTTGAATTGTACCGTTTTTATTTTTTCAATCATCCTCAGGTGGTAAAAGCGAATGAACAAAAAACTGGAGAAATATATATATATATATATATATATATATATATATATATATATATATATATATATATATATATGTGCGTGTGTGTGTGTGTATGACGAATCAAATCGAAAGTACTCGCGTAAAAGGAAAGAAAAATCGAACAAGAAGCTCAAGGAACTTAAATGCACCAATTTTACCAAAACGCTAAGTAGACTATTAAAAAAATTGAAAAAAGCCTTTTCAAGCAAAAACACTCCGTGTCATTTAATTATGTCTGCCTAAATATATATATATATATATATATATATATTCATATATATATATATATATATATATATATATATATTCATATATATATATATATATATATATATTCATATATATATATACATACATATATAATTGTTGATTTTCAAAATATTTCACTTTAATACATTCAAATCCGTTCTTCAAAGATGTTGTCAATTTCCTTACTTAAAAAAGCGCCAATCTGCGCATAACATCGCCAGGACTACACTTATCCTAACGTCTTAAGACCTTGACGTCTCTTTCTGCTCATATCGTGATTCGAACCCTCGGGGTTTATACCATCAAAATGAGGAGGAAGAAAAGAAAAAAAACTATAAGACAGGCTCGCCTGACAAAGTTGTTCTAGAACGAAAGCTTGCAAAAAAAATTTTAATAAATGAATTTTTTATTTAAATTGCACGATTGTGAATTTTCAAAATATTTCAGTTAAATACATTCTAATCCGTGCTTCAAAGGTGTTGTCAATTTCCTTACTCATATATATATATATATATATATATATATATATATATATATATATATATATATATATATACATACAAATATATATACATACATATATATGTATATATATATATATGTACATATGCGTATATATATACATGTACATATGCCTATATATATATGTACATATTCGTTTATATATGTACATATGCGTATATATGTATACATATATACATATATATGTAAATATGCGTATATATATATATATACATATATATGTACATATGCGTATATATATACATATATACATATATATGTACATATGCATATATATATATATATATATATATACATATATGCATATATATGTACATATGCGTATATATATATATATATTTATATATATATATGTACATATGCGTATATATATATATATATATATATATATATATATATATATATATATATACATATGCGTATATATATATATATATATATATATATATATATATATATATATATATATAGAGAGAGAGAGAGAGAGAGAGAGAGAGAGAGAGAGAGCAAGAGAAATAGAGTAAGGTATTTATATGTGTGGTCAAATTAATAATAAGTCAAAGTTTACTACTCGGATTTCATTAAACCAGGATCGCTACATAAATTCTCATCGATCGAGCATACATTACGTAATTTTGAACTGTTGCAAAGAAATGAAATGGACTAACATTTTAGTTAATTTTAATGTAATGGTACCGAACGGCAGGAAATCTATAAAAGTAATCGCAAAACAATCACAAACAACTCAGCTTCGTAAAGTATCACGCAGGTCATTACGCCGCATCCGTTGTGTCACGAAATATATTCCGTCCTTAAAGTGCTTATTAATGTGTGTCAGTGTCAATGAGAGTGCATAAACTGAATCCATTGAATGTTCTTTTCTATCACTGTATTACGGGTTCTTTTATTCTCCTTGTATTCTACGGTTCCTAGAATGAACTTAATACGGATATGTTTTGGGATTGATATGTTAGTAGTCCCGCTATTGTTGTTCGGACAGACATTGTTCATGTGTAGCAATGTTAATAAAAGTGAATGAACTGGACCAATTGTAAGATGAAGATGTTTTCCTAGTTTTCTTATTTTGTTTTCGTAGTTGTCTTATTTTGTTTTCAGTTCTGAAAGGGATACAAAATAATGGTATTGCAGTGCGTTTTTTTTCTTTTTCGTATGTGTAACAAAACTTTTGGCCAACCTGAACACACACACACACACACACACACATATATATATATATATATATATATATATATATATATATATATATATATATATGTATATATATATATATATACATATATATATATATATATATATATATATATATATATGTATATATATATATATGTATATATATATGTATGCATGTATATACAAACATTTTGAACACATATTTATTATTATTCCCTATAGACATTGATATTTAACGCTGATGCAATCTTCAGTGTAGGGAATGTTAATTCTTGCTGGTTGGAAGGCAAGAAGCAGGTTCCAAAGTCACAACCGGCTCGTAATCCGGTATTATACTCCTCCGCACCCCCATATATATATATATATATATATATATATATATATATATATATATATATATATATATATATATATATATATATATATTTATAAATAGTCTTTGAAAGCCATTGCTTAAAGAAAGAAAAGAAAATCTATTTTATTTGAAATAAATTGGTTGGAGAACCGATGACGTAATAGATATTGTATATTTACAATCTGTATTCTTATATTTACTCCCCTCTCTCTCTCTCTCTCTCTCTCTCTATATATATATATATATATATATATATATATATATATATATATATATATATATATATTAGTACTTCATGTAGCCACACAAAATATTATAAAGAGATATAATTTTTTATGTATCAGTTTTCAGTATTTACTTCAACAGTGCTCGATACGTAAGTAGAGCTAGGTAGTAAGCAATGAAAAAATATATGGCAATCAAGCTACATAGAGGCTCCCGTGTTTCCCCCGGGATGAAACACGGGACCCTCTGTGTAGCTTGATTGCCATATATTTTTTCATTGCTTACTATATATATATATATATATATATATATATATATATATATATATATATATATATATATATATATATATATATATATTACCCGCCGACTTGGCATTTAAAAAGCTAAATTCCTCCTAATTTCCAAGCTAGTTTGCGGTGGTCAACGGGTAAGTCATTTGACTACTAATCAGTGACGATTTGTGATCAGATTTCGCGCCTGCCAACCGTCAGAAATTTACTTCCTGCACTGAAGATTGCGTAAGCATGAAACATCGATGTCTGTCAGTAATAAAAAATGAATATTTATTTATAAATATTATATATATATATATATATATATATATATATGTTTATATATATATTTATACATCGAAAATGAAATAGGAAAGCCAAAAACTATATAATTTATGTATTCATCAACGTTTTGTCTTTATTGTTAAAATTACTTAGGATGAAGAAAAATGGAGAAAAAATAATAATATAATTATCAAATTTGATCTGCCAGATCAAATTTGATAATTGTATTATTTTTTTTACTGCATTTTTCTTTATCCTGAGGAAGTCTAACAATAAAGACGAAACGTTGATGAATACATAGATAATATAGTTTTTGGCTTCCTTTTTCATTTTCCATTACGTCGGATCATTGTATATCGATCTTTATTCATATATATATATATAAATATATATATATATATATATATATATATATATATATATATATATATATAATAGTTTACATGATAAAATTACTGTATGCATATTCTTACTAATTTACATAATATATACATTAGTGATGTACGCTGCCTGATTTAAATGATAGTATTAAAAACTCTCTATTTTTGTTGCAAATTAACTTAATGAAATTCATTCATTCTACTGGCATTTTCTAATCTCATTTGCATCAGGATTTATGTTGGTAAAAATACAAATGTAAAAAATACGTACAGTCATGAATGCATATTATGCCTGTATAACCCAGGGAAGAGAAACCATTATATGTTGAAGAGTTAAACAGGAGTAAACATTATGTTATATCTTTTTCTCACGGACTCTCACTTTCCTTTATTTAGTTAATATGCTACCACCATCGCGAGTTAAGCAATCTGGTAATAGAAATCGGCGGCTGACACTAGCGATAAGGAAAAGCGCTTCGTAAAATAGATGGACATTCTCGACGGTTAATAAGACAATACGATTTCACATTCAAATGGCTCAATTAGTAATGTATCCCGCTGTTTACACAAAGGTCGGGTTTCGATCTCAACTATAAGTACATAGGAGTTTAACGACACAGAAGAGATTAGCAGTCGCTCTGTATCATTATATATATATATATATATATATATATATATATATATACACGGTGAGAGACTGCATATATATATATATATATATATATATATATATATATATATATATATATATATAAATATATATATATATATATATATATATATATATATGATTATTTTTATTTACACAGACATGTATAAAAGCTGCGACACTGGCATGTCGATGTTACCGATCAACAGCTATTACAAACTGAGTTCTCATGAGCCAGAGAACTTTTCAAATATGTTCTAGGGTTAAGATCGGATTCTAACTCTGCCTGATGCGATCTCAGTTTGTATTAGCTGTTGATCGATAACATCGACATGCCAGTGTCGCAGATTTTGTACATGTCCGTGTAAATAAAAATAATCATATATAAACGCTCTATTTTATATTGAGCACCTTTTTATAAACCCGATTAAAATTCTTTGGATTACTACCCTGTGGATGTTTTAGCTAGATTATATATATATATATATATATATATATATATATATATATATATATATATATGTGTGTGTGTGTGGGTGTGTGTGTGTATATGTATATATATATATATATATATATATATATATATATATATATATATATTATATATATAAAAAGAGAGAGAGAGAGATTTAAGTAACTTATTTTTGTATATATAAATGTCTATAATAATTCATAAATTAATTTTTGCGTGCACAAAAAGAAGACAATAACAATAAATCAGCGTGTATAGACGATATTAACATAAACAAAGACAAATTAAACGGGCCGTAAAAAATATATATCTCACAAAAATGTTATATTTTTTGGAAATGTGAAAAAAGAGAAATAAAAATAATATAATAAAAACACGGTTATTGGAATATAATATGAACCTGACATTTATATATATATATATATATATATATATATATATATATATATATATATATATATATATATATATATATATATATATACGGAGAGAGACTGCAATTAGATAGAAACCTTTTCTCATGAACACTAAGCGTCATAAACTAATAGCACGCCTAGTTTCATAAACATGTATTAATCTAGATCAGGGTCGAGCAACCTTTTCAGAGTGAGGGCCAGATGAGACTTTTGGAAGGAGATCGCGGGCCGGAGTGAAAAACGAAATCTCAGAATTACTATATTTTGTTTACATGAATAAATTGTACAAAAATTGCATTGAACACTCTACAAATCTAATATGTTTTCTTAAGAGACTTTTGTATGTGATGTTATAAAAGGCGCCGACGAAGAGCCATTTTGAAATCATAAAAAATAATGACGGGGGAAGTAGCAAGTTGATCCAGCATTCGTTTTGACACACCTCACATAAGTTCTCTGTTTTATGCCCTTTCCTCATCTCTCATTTCCTCTTTGCCTCTCTCTTTCTCTTTTTCTATTTTTATCTCAGGCCAAGGATTTGAAATTAATAGTTAAAGAAAAATGAAATATATCATCGCTCGCTGATATTTATACATTTTTATCCCACTGTAAATCTTAATTGAAACCTACTTTTACGTCTATGTCACAAAATGATATGAGTTTTACTGGGAGGTCCGCGGGCCGGATTGCAATAATAAAGCATAGCAGGGTGGCGGGCCGGACGCTAAGCCTTCGTGGGTTGGATGTAGCCCGCGGACCGGAGGTTGCCCTCCCCTGATCTAGATATTCTTACAATCGACGAGCGACTAGCGTCATGTCACTTGGGTTATACATGCAGTCACTTATACGTAGCTTGACGAAATTCGGTAATAAACACTCGTTCCTACTTCAGTTGCTTTATCGAACATAAGCAAGTAAGTATGTACTGTATTAAATTACCCTGTGCTATTATCCAGGGGTGGGAATGGGGCAATTGTTTTGTGTGGCGTTCGAGTTGGTTGTAAAACAGGCTTACTGCTTTTATTACCTGTTTTGTCGTCACCAGATATATGAGAGCAGTCGTGTTTATATACCCAATATTTGTCTAAATTTTATCAATTATATATTTTACGTCGCTCTTAAAGTTCACTTTGCGAGATATAAAGCATGTAAGTATGTATAGGTGAAGCGGATAGATGAAACATATATATATATATATATATATATATATATATATATATATATATATATATATATGTATATATATATATACGTATAAGAATTAATGTGAAAGGTATATATTTGAATAAATCTTTTATTTATTGTTTACTAGCGGAACCCGTCGCCCGGCGTTGCACGGGAGAAATTAGTACCTATTTCATGACGTCGAATAAAAAAAAACGGCCCATAGTTCTTTCTCCACCCCACCCCCTATACCGTGTTGGCGAATGTTTTAAATTTAAAAAAAAAAAGAAAAAAGTGACAGAGTTGAACGGGAACGAACGCTGATACCGTCGATCAGTACACCACCCTTCTCACCTAAAGCGCCACGGGTTCGAGTTCAAAATACATGTGAAAATAGGCTAATAACGCTATGCTTGTTTATTGACATGCGTGTTATGTTAACATTTAGATTCTGCCGACCAAATGGAAAGTTCGACAATGACACGGTGTAGGTCATTTTTTGATGAAGTAAATTCATTTGGGCAATTTTTCTATAATATGCGTGTTTAAGGTGTATGATTTTGAAAATTCAAATGTATCCGGGTCTACCAGTATCTTGGTGCTTATTGAATTAAATAGGAAGTCGATTCGATCAAGAAATTTTAGCCGCCATGTTGAATCATGAATGTTGCATGAATTGTGTTCGTTAATTTCATTCGCTTAATTCCGGAATGAATATAAATGTAGAAGGTAGAATTAGATAGAACGTAATCTGATAATCGCGAATAATCATCGGAGTGTAAGGGAGCAGTTGTTAAGTTTTTGCGTATTGCTTAATATTATGTAGTAAAATAATGCCAGACAAATACGAAATAACAATGGGTGTTTTGTGTAAATTATACTGTGTGTATTAGTTCCCGGTGTCGATGAGTGTAGTCACAGTACAGAATTGTTAGGGAGAAAAGTTTTTACTACCACCTATATGGAGTTGGTATTTCGGAGAGTCGTGGCGGCCGGGCCGAATGTAATATTCAGTGTTAGTTTGGAAAGAAGAATAACAGATATACTAAAACACGCTCGAGTGAATACGTGCAATGTAATTGTGAGTTCAGTAGCCCGTGATGCATGTGGTTATTTTCCTATTCTCCGAGAAGGTACAGGGGGAAAAAACGTCTCTACTTTATATATTAGAAGATATTTTGACGTCTAGGAATATCTATTGCCCCTTATATAAAAAAAATTAAAAGTTTTTTTTTAAAGGAGAATAAAATTTTCGGCCGCCATCATTCGGCCTTCGTCAGTGTAATGGGGGAGTGTGTGTGTAAGGTGGGTTGTGTTAAAATGGGAAAAGGGGGGAAAGGCCAGTGAAATGGTGAATAAAACAGGTATCCGTCCCTAATACATGTATTATATTTGTGTTTATAGATGTTAATCCATTGAAACTACAGTGTTTATATATATATATACAGGGTGGGCAAAAATAAGGGTCCTATTTTAAAAATTCATAACTTTTTTATTTATTGATTTAAAAAAATTTTTTTTTTTAGAATAAGTAAAGGACCCCTTCCGAAGCAAGCATGAGCCGTATTAGCCCTAAGGAACGTACCCTCATTTAGAAAACATTATTTTTGCTTAAAAAACTCAAAACAGTGTAAAAAACAATACTTTAGTTTTTGTAAGTTTTAAGAAGTGTTTTTCGGCTAAAATTTGTTTTGTTTATTTCAAAAAATCTCGGAAGGGTCAGTCTACACACACATAAAGTTTGGTGAGTTTAACTTTTATTTTGTGGAAGTTATTCAAATTCAAGTTATTCAAATTTAAAGATAGGACCCTTATTTTGGCCCACCCTGTATATATATATATATATATATATATATATATATATATATATATATATATATATATAGGGGTATTTTGAAAGAATTCAGTAAAGTGCTCGATCATAAGAATGCATGAGTTAACATACAAATGATTTATTTTAAAAATTATACATTAAAGATGTCAGAGATGTACCATGGTTTCATTGACACAAGTGGGTTTTCCCTGTTTTGAAAATACCCTTACAACCCATCTTAAATTTTCAGCTTATGATGTGTTGTATTTTCTAAACAGGAAAGGCCTACCTGTAATATATAGTTGTTAAATAAACAATTCGTTTCGTCCTAACATCTAGACGGATTTTCAACTTGGCTGCGACAAGTATGTCTCAACCAAGAAGAAAAAAAAAGAAAAAAAAGAAATGTTTTTCTGAAGATGGTATATATTACCGAAAGTACTCAAGTTTATAGAAAAAAAAAATTTGTTAAGACAAATAAATAATTTATTTTTAAAAACAAATAATTTGCGTTGTGCAAGGTTTACTAAATATGTTATAAAAACATATCCTCGTTATTATTGCCATTCCGCCAACGCTTCAAATGTGTGACTTTTCAAAATATCCTTCCACGCAACCACGTGACACACAGCCATATCAACACTTTTCGTCCTAACATCTAGACGGATTTTCAACTTGGCTTCGATAAGTGTGTCTCAACCAAGAAGAAGAAAAAATTTAAAAAATAAATATTCTTCTGAAGATGGTATATTATTATTGCCATTCCGCCAATGCTTCAAATGTGTGACTTTTCAAAAAAAAAAAAAAAAAAAAAATATATATATATATATATATATATATATATATATACAAAGAGAGGGAGGGAGAGAGAGTCTGTTAACGACGCGTTTTCACCATTGCGTACTGTCATTTTGTGTGGGTGAACCATTACATAACTTGTCTGGCTTGTATATAATATTGCTAGGTCAGACTACAATTTCTCTGCTGCACACCTTCTAACACTCGCAGTCTGGTTATTATGATCTATTACTATTATAACCACGTGACATTTCCTATTTAATTTGTTTTAATTATTTTTTATTCAATTATTTTGGTATTGAATATTCAAACAAAAAAGTCACACATTCTACCAAAAATGAAGCCAGAATCACAATAATTAATTTATTGTCAAATACATCGTTAAAATATTGTTTTATGGAAATCGCTCTAGACAAGGCATGACGCCACTTGATGTAAGGAACTATATATATTAATTATGTAATTATTCACTTTTAGAATCATTCTTCTGATTTTGCATAGTTTTCGGTAGAATTTGCTACTTTTTGGAACAATGTTATTGATTTGCACTTTTGCAGGGTACGGACGAAAATTCTGTTCCGAAGATGATCCAGTGTCTAGAAATGATATGTTTCGCTGTATGACTTAAAATAAACATTGACTTGAAACAGCTGTAAGCGCAATAATATTTTAGTGTAAACTCTTTATTTGGCGGATGATTACGTACATAAATAGTTTGTTCTGTTCCATTTACTATTGACCTACTAGTGTTTTCACGTTGATAATTGATCATTGTGGTGAACTCAAAGAGAGTTTTCTATTTGATCTAATCTGTCTTAGTCAGAAAATGCCTATGTAATTTCTGCTAGCCCATATGTGTATGTATCACTTACTGATAAAGACAAGGATCATAACAATAACTGTTTTAATTTCAGTGTTAATGTATAATCGATTATCATAAATAAGAAAAATCGTTAAAGAACCATTTCAAATAAATAATTAATTTACGAGCTCAGTTTGACGTTACCGTTTTTTCTGAAACTGTTTTTTTCTGATGGAAGTCGCTCCAGGCAAGGCATGACACTACTTGATGTAAAAAGCTAAAAATGAACGAAAGCGAATAAACGCAAAGACAGCAGATACCTATTGACCCTAGTCTTTAAAATACTAACGCTATAGAAAGGAGCAAAACAGTGAGCAGGAAATCGAGTGTTACAAACCTGCAGTTCTATGAAAGAAGCTACTGGAATAGGAAAATGTATTATTACGAGGTACCAAACTTGCAAATTGGTGAAGACCACTAGACCAAAGAGTCAAACAAGCTGTACAAAAGGAAGCAGGGAATCAATCAGACAATTCTGAAGAATACATTACATAATAGTACTCATAGAACAGATTGAGACGAGCAACATCACGTCTGTGAAGGAGACGAAGAAATGGTTAGGCCTACAAAATTATACATACGCTTCTGCACCTTATCAAGAACCCTCAAATAGGATCGATATTTCCCAGCACAAATATGACAACAGTACTCCATACAAGGTCTGATAGTAGATTTGTATGAATACAAAATAGTCTCAGGTGTGAGTGTTGGATAATAGCCCTGTGGGAACGGACGCATCTTGGGGTGGACGTATCTGTGTTGGAAATCGTTTGGTTTGGCTTGCGCGATTTAGTGCGGGTGGGCCCGTACAGTCGAGTGCAGAATAGGGCTGTTCTCACATTTGGAGCTCACAGACGTGACAGGCCACCATTTTGATGAGATATTTTATGTCGGGAGTTCAAAGAAGTCAGGCTGTGACGAATGCACCTGCGCATGGGGGTTCGGTGACGTCACGGGCTTTTGCGTGGGAGGCACAGTTTTTGCTAGTCTGGGTTTTGGAGGCGAGCCGAACATACGTGTTTCTCTATGTAGTCTTCAAAATGATTAAGGGAATTAAATTCCCTAAGAAAATACAGGCGTGAGATCTCTTTTCCCCCTCCTCGAATGGCTAAGCACTTAATTAGGAAGTAACTACGATAAAGCAGTAATTTGGTCTCTCCATCGACGTTAGTGAATATCTCCAAGCCGACGGATAACTAACGCTGAAATAAAACAGAATTAAAAGTTTAAAAGATTGTTTGTCTCCTGAGTCGGTCATGAAGCTTTTTGTGTTAGCGGCGAGGTTCACGGCAGAAAGAAAGAAGAAATAATTCAACCACTAGACGACACACCCCTCCACGCGACGAGGAAAGAGAGAAGGTGCGAGAAAATTAAAAGGTACGCAACATATACATTTTGGTGTTAAAAATGACCAGTTGTTTAAGCGAGAACTGCCACGACCCGTTCCGGGACGGGTATACTAAACGAGAACTGCCACGGCCCATTCCCGGGACGGTATGCAACATGAGAAAGTGTTTATAAAGAACCGACTTCACGAGACGCAGAAAGAGCAATGGATCTAATGCATACACCTCAAAGAATATTTGATAAGAATAAACAACCAAGAACTCTCAGATTCGATTTCTCCTCTAAAACAGCGCCATCAATGAGAATCTCAGCAAGACAAGTAAACGTTCTCAGATTATTCGTAGTGAAAATGTTTACGATTAAAGATTACACCATTAAAATAAACACTGCATTTGAATATAAAATTACGACATGGTTAGGAATAGAGACCGCACCGTTTTTTTTTTTGGGGGGGGGGTGCAATTTAAAATATAATTTATCTGTATTAATAAAAAAAGATTGCGAGTTATAATCTATTGCTAGAGTATCGAAAAAAGTTAAATGAAAATGATTGTTTTCATCAAAGGAAGGGGTTCAATTTCGTTACTTTACGTTCATTGTAAAATGGTCACGAACTTCATATTCATAATGTCCATACTGTGGTAGGGAGCAGATTTGTAGTGTGCAACCTCATATGAGAGTTGAACAGCATGATGTTGTTTGTATTACATTTAAATTTCTGTCTGTTGGTACGGTGGAGGAAACAGGTAGCAGGGATGGAATTCCGAATGTAAGCGGTCTCAGAAAAGAATCTGTTTGGATATACATTTTTTAGCTATGTAGGGACCGCTATCATGAAGGGGGTGCTGTTAGTTGGTGGACCAGGGGTATTTTGGTTACGGGGTAGAAGTGCAGTAAGTTCATTGGATCACATTTCGTGGAAGTACTTGTAAAACAAGCATAGATATGCAACACAGCGGTGATGCGACACGGACTTGAACTTGGCAGACAGTGCGGGACTTATTAGATTAGAAATTATTTTTTGTGCCCTGTCCAAGATAGAGAAGGGCTAGTGATTACTGCACCATGCTCTACGTGAAAAGAATAATTCATGCATGGGCGAATTGTGACTGTACTTTATAGCTGGTGTTCCTGAAGATTGTAGGACAAAAGTCGAGCGGACATTACACGAACGGACAAAGGTCGACCGGACAAACGCTCACTGGATGAAAGCTCACTGGATGAAAGCTCGTCACAACACATGAAGGGAGGCGACGGTGGTTAAGTGGATATGAACGCGGACTGACGACCTGGGTGTTCCAAGTTCGAATTCAGTCGGTTCTACAGTACAACTTTCATTTAGGGATGTTGGCAACCTTCCCGTAAGTTCCCAATGTCTTTCCAGAAAGATTTCTAACTAGAAAAAACTCGAGGAAACTAATACCAACACCAGAATCATGTGATTCACACGAAAGAAGAAGACAACACATGAAAACGAATAAAAAGCTAAAAATGAATCAAAATAAATTAAATGAAAAAACGATAAAAAATAATATTTTCACAGTTACACATTTTTAATTTCATTTTTAATGTAGAAGTAACCAGAATAGCAAATCTTTCTAACATCTTTTTCGGTAAAATTGCACTTTCGAAAGAATTACCTCGTGAATAGGAATCAGGATAATTAAATATAGCCAGTTTTATAGTCTTACTTTTTTAATTATACGCAATCAAAACGCAATAACACTTACTTTCCCAAATAAAGAAGAAAGTATGGTTCTTTTATACAATAGTAGCACGGTTAAAATGATATTCTTATTTCATTTAGAAACACAAGTAAACCATAATACTCGACTTCACTATATTCAAAATGTTAACTCTCGAATCAGGCGGCCATTTGTCCACGACTAGCTTTGTCTGTTTTTCGTAGCGGTGACAAGGCAACACTGTCCTTATCTAAAATTAAACCGTCCAAATTATTTTTTGTGTGCTCTTTTGATACGCTTTCTTCGGAAGGTTGTTTATTCTACTTTTTGAGGACACTTGGAAACGCCATTTATCAGCAACACATATAGCCTATTTTTCAATGGCGCACCTATTGACCTAAAACTGTCGATTTTATTGTAGTTTTTTTTCTTATTTAGAATTATTAACTGAAATTAATTTCCTGAACAATCATTTCTAACGAGGTAAAATTTTGTAGAAATAAATACAATAGTAATTAACGAAATAAATTTTACATATCTCGTTTTTTTATGGAAATCGCTCCAGACAAGGCATGACGCCACTTGATGTAAGGAGCTAACAAGAACAAAATATGATTATCGTAAAGATAGTAGATGCCTATTGGCATTAGTCTTGAAGGGACCAAAGCTATAGATAGAAGGAAGACAGTAAGCAGGAAGAGAGTTCCACAAGCCTGAAATTCTGTGAAAGAAAAATTCACTAATAGCCTTTATGAATAATCTGATCTCTCATGTAATTTAAAATAAAACAAGAACATAGGTCAGTCGAGAGACTACATACCTCCGGTTGACAACGTAAGGATTGGTCAAGTTTTATCTGGGCCTTACTTCTCCAGATTGTGTGAAGTATTCCCAAAGTAATATTATGGAAACATTGGTAATAAAAAAACATAATTATTTATCTGATTTGGCTAGAATTTTGCATGGTAGTTACTGTTATCAAAAAGCAGCATAGCCATATAAATTTGGAAAAAACGAATTGAAGATTCCGTTAAACTTTTCACCTTGACCGATCTTTTAAAGGTCAATCTGAAATACCAGGATAAAGGTCATAGAAAGTGTGAGACTTTTGGGGCTACAATATGGGCTAAGTGGCAAGTGTCTACGATGAGGAGAAACAAAGTTATCGACAAAAGTGTGACTTTCACCTTTTCTGTTAACATTGTTCAAGCGATGTGGACGCTAGTCTGTACATAAACAGACATAGCGACAAAACAACAACAACAAAAAACTCGACTGAAAACATTACCGCTTTGGCGGAGGTAACTTGCTGTACCTACAAGGCGGTGTACTTTTACTTTTGTTCCTCATTTTTCAAAACTATGCTGTTTTTGTATCAACTACGTAGTATTATTTTTCTTTTGAACAGGATTTTTAAAGTTAAATTTGAATATAAGCCTAGTGTATTATAATAATAATAATAATAATAATAATAATAATAATAATAATAACAACAATGCAATAAAATAAATCACAATATATCTTATACTCTCTCTCTCTTTCTTTCTCTCCTCTCTCTCTCTCCTTCTCTCTCTCTCTCTTTATCTCCTTCTCTCTCTCTCTCTCTCTCTCTCTCTCTCTCTCTTTCTTAGTCGTACTTCGGTTTGCCATTCGTCTATTCTATAGGTATGATTTTTCATGGTTTCCTGCAGAGCGACATACAATCTCCCTCCTCTCTTCGATCACGAATCCATGATACGTACGTTTTCTTTTTAACGAAACCCAGGAACCAAAAACGTGGCTTCAAATATTGAAAGGCATATTTCACCTGTCCATTAATTTTGCATCTTTTCTCGAGATTCTTTCGTTTTTAATTTTTGTTTAACTCAGAAATAACTTACGCTGTTCGACATCTTTCTTTCGAGCTGAGAATGTCGCTAAAAATACGCCGACCTCAGGAATCAGTATATGCATAATTCCAGGCATTTCTGCTACGTCTCGATTCGATCTATGTCTATTTTTGATCGATCTTTGCCTTCTTTACAAGCTTGGTTTCATTCAGTAAAAGGCGTCTTTGCATTTAAAGAAAAAAAGAATCGTTTCAAATAAGACTGTCAAGAGGACGTTGTAATGAAAAACGAGAACAGTCGTAACTTAAGAAAGCTTTATTCGGCATAAACTGTCAGTACAATATTAGTGATGCTATTTATTGTTAAGACGAACAGGAGAGTTCTCCAAAGGAGAGATAATTTAGAATAGGGAAATTATTCGTAATTGTTCATTACAGACGTTTACTCGGTGATTAAGTGTACACACAACGGTTACACGTGGCCTGGTTTTCTCTCTTACCAAGTGTATTGGGAGACAAATGATCAAAGGTCGGGCACCGGATGTTCAAAAATAATAACTTTGAACTTTATAAAATAAAAAATAAGGAAATACTCACGGCATTTGAAACCAGGTACGTATTGAGTGCGTGTTTTTTTTTCTTTTTTTAATCTTTCATAGTAAAAATGTTCTTCTTATTTAATTCGAAACGACGAGTTTATGTCTTCTGTACGTTTCGAAATTTGTGGCGATCGAGTGACATCAGCAACTCCGTAATGCGATACCCGTTTCTTTCTTTGTGCGAGATAATTAAAAAAATAAGCGTTCGTTTTTACCGCTCACACTATGGATCCTGTCTGAGTGCGAAATCATTAGAATTCTTATGAGCATCGATATTAAAGAAAATGACTTACCTGTATATACGTTTGTCATTTATAAACTCAGAAAGTACCTGAAGAATTTAAATTAAACCTGTTTTTGGCATCCGTCTGTACCAGGAGACAATGGAGTTCTGCGCCTAAGATTCGTCCGTTTCCGGATTGCAGCATCTGCTGTGACTGTGCAAGCCTATCCTGGATCGACAGGCTCTGTTTCAGTTGCCACAGATGTACGCGGTGTTTGGTTTAAAGAGCTCTGTTGCAGCTTACTGCTTTCTGTGCTCTTTCTCTCTCTCCACTACTTACCCCTTCCACTGCTCACTCCTCTTGCGGCATGTCTTTACAGCTCTTCTCCAGCGGCTGTGATCTTCATGAAACGGACACCCAGCCTGTTAGGTCGATGCCACATGCCCTCATGCCTCGCTTACAAACATCCTTGTAGCATAGGACAGCTTTTCTTAATGGTCTGCAGCCGCTAAAGAGCTCGCTATAAACAAATATCCTTTGCGATCCTCCGATCGTCTATTCGCCTGGCGTGGCCAAGCCACTGGAGTCGTCGTTGGGTGAGCAGATAGAACATGATCAGGATGTCCGCCTGATCAAGTACGGTCTTGTTTGAGATGTAGTCCTGCCAGGTGAGTCCTAGGATTCTTCTGAGGTTGCGCAGATGGAGGAAAGCGGGGATAATTGGAATATGATTAGATACGTATAAGTACCTTCCTCACTTTCGTTTTAGATTGAAGGCGGGCAAGGTTGAAGAGGCTGCTACTGCTTCTAGTATAGAGGTACACTTCATCCTCCGACTTGTTGAAGACGTAGGAAAACAGCAGAGAGTAGAAAATGGCAAAGAGTGTCCGAGCGAGTACGCACCTCTGTTTCACCTCGTTCTTGATTATGTAATAATCGGTTTATAGTATATATATATATATATATATATATATATATATATATATATGTTTATTTTTTTTATTCATTTTTAAAGTTATTGTTCCCTACACGTGTTTCGCTACCCAGCTAGGTACTTGTTAAGTAGTTCATCAGATATTGACTTCAACATCTGACAATAAGCCACAGGAGATTGACTTTATTGAAATCACTTAAGAAGAAAAATAGGAAAATAAGTTTAAAAGACAGCTAAAAAACAATTGGTAATATGTGGTAGCTGTGATGCGTCCCCACAAGAATTAAGTCCGATGCAATCAAAAAAGAGAAAAAAAGATGCAAGAAAGGGAAAAGACAAAGGGGGAAAAAGAAGGGGGAATTCCTCACATCTGGCGGAAGACATATCCTTAGGTCTACTTCAATATAGAGACCCCTTTCCCCGACAAAAATCAAACCGTCCACAGCGCAATGCTTGAATAACTTCCAGGGCGTCAGATTATCGTATGCAACCGGCTATTATTCCGTTGAATGATCCAGCATATATATATATATATATATATATATATATATATATATATATATATATATATATATATATATATATATATATATAAACTTCTTTGTAATATAGTAGGAAAAATCCCAGCAGAGTGTTCGATTAATTAAGAATAAAAGTTAAAAATAAAGAGCATAATATTTATTTATTTTGGTACAGAAAAATTAGTACAACATTGGTACCGTCGGTTTCAAGCTCGGAAAGTCTTAGCCATCCGGCTCTCTTCAGCTTCTGTTGTCATCTGTTTCGGAAATGCGAAGTCACGTGTCACTCTCGTTTGGACGCGTTATTTGCTTAGTGTGTGATGTATGTTTAGGGCATGGGGAAATGTAAATGCGATTAAAGCGTTCATTCATTAGAGAAATAAACAAAATATATAATTAGGTTGATAAACTATTTCTTTTACTGACCCTCTTTTTCTGTTTATGTTATAATTAGTCCTTTTTATCTCTACGTATCGCACTGCCAATATATGAATCCTTATATGCGTACACACGTCAGTGATTCCCCGTCTTTCAAAAAGACCGCCATAACAATTTATTATTGTTATGGCGGTCTTTTTGAAAGACGTGGAATCACAAGAAATGTGGATTATCTTTAAATTCAACAGCAATTTCAGTGTCTATCTAAGACTTGCGAAAAGTTATAATAATATTCATGCAATTTGTATTTAAATTTATAAGCATCAGTGAAAAAAATCTAAGTAAATACTTAGAAATCTCTCTCTCTCTCTCTCTCTCTCTCTCTCAGAGATGACAACAGAAGCTGAAGAGAGCCGGATGGCTAAGACTTTCCGAGCTTGAAACCGACGGTACGAATGTTGTACTAATTTTTCTGTACTAAAATAAATATATATATATATATATATATTTATATATAAGTTTTTGAGATTTAAATATATATATATATATATATATATATATATATATATATACATATATAAACAACCAAAATCACTATAGTATAGAAAACAAATATTTATAAAGAAAGCAAAAAACAACATGCATACCGTAGATGTTAATATTTGCTAAAAGATAATGTGCCCGTGTTATTCACTGTTTTTCGCACACCAAAGTTTATATATGTATATATATCAGAAGTAAACATAATAGCAGTTTGCTCTGATTTAAAGATGCCGCTCTTTACATCATGTATTTCAATCTAGATGTTATATTTTGTTGAGACATTTAACTATAGTTTTGTATTATTAGACAGTGTTCACGAGAGATGGAGAAACGTATGAATGCATGGCTCATCTGGGTCATCTGTAATCATAAGTCTCTTTTTTTTCTTGTTTAAATAAATACACGTTTGTTTGTTTTGCGTAATCATGTTGACTATCAAACTGAAAGCGGGTATTTAAAAGTCCATCAGAGAAAGTGTCTACTCTGACTACAAAGGGGCCGTTAAAAGCAAATGTCACAGGATTAAATAAAATAAATTCCACTTGTTACATAAGTTAAAAGTAAATGTCACGGGATTAAATAAAATTAATTCCACTTGTTACATAAGTTAAAAGTAAATGTCACGGGATTAAATAAAATTAATACCACTTGTTACATATATTAAAACTAAATGTCACGGGATTAAGTAAAAATAATTCCACTTGTTACATAAGTTAAAAGTAAATGTCACGGGATTAAATAAAATTAATTCCACTTGTTACATAAGTTAAAAGTAAATGTCACGGGATTAAATAAAATTAATTCCACTTGTTACATAAGTTAAAAGTAAATGTCACGGGATTAAATAAAATTAATTCCACTTGTTACATAAGTTAAAAGTAAATGTCACGGGATTAAATAAAATTAATACCACTTGTTACATAAGTTAAAAGTAAATGTCACGGGATTAAATAAAATTAATACCACTTGTTACATAAGTTAAAAGTAAATGTCACGGGATTAAATAAAATTAATTCCACTTGTTACATAAGTTAAAAGTAAAAACCTGATCATCGCTCGCTTAATGTACGATTCAAACATTTCTTTAACGTTTAAATTGCACGCAAAGACGGGCTCTTTTATGGCGGGGATAGAGCAAGTCGGGTCACGTTCACGGCTCGAACCTGGTACACGACGTTCTTCACACAGACATATACACCAGACAAGGTAATATATAAAAGAAAATTAGTATTACATAATGGAAGAGAGACAAGGAGAAAATAAAATCCAAGGGATAATTTACACAATACAGAGCACGAAACTGATCAAACAGCTGAACTATTAATTAAAATCATCGAGTGCGGAAACCAATCCGTTTAATTTGGGTTTACTTTCGGTAACCTCGTAATTCTCACTTTTCTTATTTCGTTCTTTAGTTCTCACATTCCATGAGCGATGTTTCTGACAAAGGGAGACAATTTTTTTTATGGGTCGGAATCTATCCATATAACACTTATCGTGGCCTACATTTTTACCTTGAGGTTGTATTTATTTTAGCTCCTTACATCAAGTGGCTTGATGCCTTGTCTGGAGCGATTTCCATTAAAAACATATATTAGTTAACGTCGATCAACCGCATGTAAATTGAAAAAATAGAATTGCAAAAGTCCAATAATCATATATCTAACACACAAAAAATGATGGACCCAGCCTCGGTGAATCCTGTAGATATACATATGCAAATATATATACAAGCCTAACTTTATATAAATAGAGATACTTTTTTCGGTGCTTATTCATATTAGGACCCGAGCGTATTTGACCTCGTCGTTAAGGTTAGTGTTAGCGTCAGGGTTAGGATTAGGCTCAGTGTTGGTGTCAAAGTTAGCTGGGTATTAATCTGAAGATGTAATCTTTTTTTTTTTAATTATAGAGATACGAGCAAAGTAGTCAATAAAATGGTTAATTTTAAATGAGAAATAAATATTAATTGAAAAACTCACAAAAGATAAGGAGTATTGATTTACTCTTCTCCAGGAGTTAGGCTCAAGGCCAGTTTTTATCCTACTCCCACAAGTAAGATGTGACCCACAGTCGGTTGGGAAAGTGGGGTTTGAAAAGCCAGCGCCCGAGTGGTGAGCACTCTAGCCATAAAAAATTGCCTGGGTAGCCCCGTCGGCATTCCCCGGTAGGGGCGCCTCAGACAGTAAGCAATGAACTTACTCCTCCCCAAAGAGGGGATACAAAGCCTGGGAGGGTGGACCTCCTAGAACTGCACAGGACAGACCCATTGACCGGCGTAAGTCAAGCCCTAAGGACAAGACAATACCAGTATGGGGTGTAGTATCTATCGGAACAGATACTACACTTTGATCTTAGCCAAAAGGGGATTTTATTTACTCCTCCCCAGGAGTTAGGCACAAGGCCAGTTTTAACTTACTCCCATAAGTAAGATGTGACCCAAGATCGGGTCGAGAATATGGGGTTTGAAAAGCCAGCGCTCGAGAGGTGAGCACTCTGGCCATTTAAAACTTGCCTGGGCAGCCCCGTCGGCATTCCTCGGTAGGGGCGCCTCAGACAGTAAGCAATAAACTTACTCCTCCCCAAAGAGGGGAGGCAAAGCCTGGGAGGGTTGACCTCCTAGAACTGCACAGGACAGGCGTGCAGTATCCATCGGAACATATACTACACTTTGATCTTAGCCAAAAGGCCAAGAAACGAAAATGAGAAAGACGGTTGACAGGACACATGTAGAGCATATACAGTAACGTTTAAAGGAAAAATCAAAAGAAAGAAAAAATGTATGATGAGAGAAAAAATGAGAGAAACTATGAAACAAAACGAAAAAGCAAAAAGGCGTAGGAAATCAGAGAGAAAGAAAGACTTAGACCAAGGGAGTCCGTCACCCTGTGACACATGAGTCAGTCAAAGTAATCTATCATTTACCTCTCTTGCAGCTGACATGGTATTCTTCATTTCTTCACACACGTTAACCGAGCCTGATTCATTTATTTACCTCCAAAGTCGGGTCGGGAAAGTGGGACTTGAAAAGGCAGCGCCCGAGAAGGTGAGCACTCTGGCCATTAAAAATTGCCTAGGCAGCTCCGTCGGCATTCCCCGGTAGGGGCGCCTCAGGCAGTAAGCAATAAACTTACTCCTCCCCGAAGAGGGGAGGCAAAGCCTGGGAGGGTGGACCTAGAACTGTACAGGACAAACCTATAGACCGGCGGAATCAAGTCCCGAAGGCCAAGACGATATCAGTCTATGGGGTGCAGTAACCATCGGAACAGATACTACACTTTGATCTTGGCCTGGTGTAGCATCCGATAAAACAGTGAATCTTTTTCCTCAGAAATATCTCAAAATGAGCTTCAGTGTCTTTGTTTTTCAATTTGGAGGTGTCGAAACGTCTGTGTGTTGTTACTTTCTTCTCCTGATCACTACAAATATCGGCACTTCGTTAGAGCCTTAATTTCAAACACATGTCGGTGTGGTCCATTTGTGTCTTGGTCCTATGGTCGTTTGTAACTTTTTGGACGCACTTATGATCAGAAAGTGATGAGCCAACTTTTATGTTATTTATGCCGAAAAATTAGACGAACCAGCCCCTATAGTTTGTGCGGTTTTCAAAAGCGTGGGAACAAGGTACGTGTTCGAACCCCTTTCTGTTAACCCCACTCTATGAACTCACGTCACCCATGACGATGAGGATATCATGACTTGGGGCTTTTTCGATTTCATTTTGAAGTTGTTAATAGAAACTATTCTTTTTTATTATCGTCTTGATCATTAGTAGGAACATAACATTGAATCGCAGTCACCCTTGCATTAGAAGTGGCGAATCTTGTCTTGGCCTTTTGGCTAAGATCAAAGTGTAGTATCTGTTCCGATGGATACTGCACCCCATAAACTGGTATTGTCTTGGCCTTCGGGGCTTGATTTACGCCGGTCTATGGGTCGGTCCTGTGCAGTTCTAGGAGGTCCATCCTTCCAGGCTTCGCCTCCCCTCTTTAGGGAGGAGTAAGTTTATTGCTTATTGCCTGAGGCCCCCCTAACGCGGAATGCCGACGGGGCTGCCCAGGCAATTTTTAAACCCCACTTTCCCAACCTGACCTTGGGTCACATCTTACTTGTGGGAGTAAGATAAAAACTGGCCTTGTGCCTAACTCCTGAAGAGGAGTAAATCAATACTCGTTCATGAATAAGTGCGGATTCTTCAAGGACACTGTCTGTAGCTTTGTCCATAATGATTTCAACTCAACCTTGACGGATCCCATCCCGTCGACCTGAGAACAACGTGGTCTTGTTCTCGTGCATAGACCTCCTGAAATCAGTCTAGCGGAACGATAGAGATGAAGAAGGAAAAGAAAGAAACGGAGAACAGGAATAAAAAAATAAACATGTAGGAAGCTAAAAAGGTTAAGAAAGTAAGTAAAAAGCTAGAATAGGAGTATAGAAAAATTATAAAAAGGAGGAAAGAATTCTGAACAATAAAGATGAACAAAAAACTAAAGTAGGAAAGAAAGGAAAAAAGGAAAAACTAAAGTAAGAAAGGAAAAAAAGGAAAAACTAAAGTAGGAAAGAAAGGAAAAAAAGGAAAAACTAAAGTAAGAAAGAAAGGAAAAAAGGAAAAACTAAAGTAGGAAAGAAAGGAAAAAAAGGAAAAACTAAAGTAAGAAAGAAAGGAAAAAAAGGAAAAACTAAAGTAGGAAAGAAAGGAAAAAAAGTAAAAACTAAAGTAGGAAAGAAAAGAAAAAGGAAAAACTAAAGTAAGAAAGAAATGAAAAAAAAGTAAAAACTAAAGTAGGAAAGAAAGGAAAAAAGAAAAAAACTAAAGTAGGAAAAAAGGATCAAAGTAAAAACTAAAGTAGGAAAGAAAGGAAAAAAGTAAAAACTGAAGTAGAAAAGAATAGAAAAAAGTAAAAACTAAATTAGGAAAGAAAGGAAAAAAGTAAAAACTAAAGTAGGAAAGAAAGGTAAAAAGGAAAAACTAATATAGGAAAGAAAAGGAAAAAGGAAAAACTAAAGTAGGAAAGAAAAGAAAAAAGACAAAACTAAAGTAGGAAAGAAAGGAAAAAAGACAAACTAAAGTAGGAAAGAAAAGAAAAAAGGAAAAACTAAAGTAGGAAAGAAAGGGAAAAAGGAAAAACTAAAGTAGGAAAGAAAGGAAAAAAGTAAAAACTAAAAGTAGGAAAGAAAGGAAAAAAGTAAAAATTAATATAGGAAAGAAAGGAAAAAGGAAAAACTAAAAAGTAGAAAAGAAAGTAAAAAAGTAATAACTAAAGTAGGAAAGAAAGGTAAAAAGGAAAAACTTAAGTAGGAAAGAAAGGGAAAAAGTAAAAACTAAAGTAGGAAAGAAAGGAAAAAAGTAAAAGCTCAAGTAGGAAAGAAAGGGTAAAAGTTAAAACTAAAGTAGGAAAGAAAGGAAAAACTCAAGTAGGAAAGAAAGGAAAAAAGGAAAAACTGAAGTAACAAAAAAAAGGAAAAAAGTAAAAACTAAAGTAAGAAAGAAAGGAAAAAAGGAAAAACTAAAGTAGGAAAGAAAGGAAAAAAGTAAAAACTAAAAGTAGGAAAGAAAGTAAAAAAGTAAAAATTAATATAGGAAAAAAGGAAAAAGGAAAAACTAAAAACTAGGAAAGAAAAAAAAAAAGTAATAACTAAAGTAGGAAAGAAAGTTTAAAAGGAAAAACTTAAGAAAGAAAGAAAGGGAAAAAGTAAAAACTAAAGTAGGAAAGGATGGAAAAAGGAAAAACTAAAGTAGGAAAAAAAAGAAAAAAGAAAAAACTAAAGTAGGAAAGAAAGGTAAAAAGGAAAAACCTAAGTAGGAAAGAAAGGGAAAAAGTAAAAACCTAAGTAGGAAAGAAAGGGAAAAAGTAAAAACCTAAGTAGGAAAGAAAGGAAAAAAGGAAAAACTCAAGTAGGAAAGAAAGGGAAAAAGTTAAAAATAAAGTAGGAAAGAAAGGGAAAAAGTAAAAACTAAAGTAGGAAAGAAAGGTAAAAAGGAAAAACTTAAGTAGGAAAGAAAGGAAAAAAGTAAAAACTTAAGTAGGAAAGAAAGGAAAAAAGTAAAAGCTAAAGTAGGAAAGAAAGGAAAAAAGTAAAAGCTCAAGTAGGAAAGAAAGGGAAAAAGTTAAAACTAAAGTAGGAAAGAAAGGAAAAAAGGAAAAACTCAAGTAGGAAAGAAAGGAAAAAAGGAAAAACTGAAGTAACAAAAAAAAGGAAAAAAGTAAAAACTAAAGTAAGAAAGAAAGGAAAAAAGGAAAAACTAAAGTAGGAAAGAAAAGAAAAAAGTAAAAACTAGAGTAGGAAAGAAAGGAAAAATGTAAAAACTAAAGTAGGAAAGAAAAGAAAAAGGAAAAACTAAAGTAGGAAAGAAAATAAAAAAGGAAAAACTAAAGTAGGAAAGAAAGGAAAAACTAAAGTAGGAAAGAAAGGAAAAAGGAAAAACTAAAGTAGGAAAGAAAAGAAAAAACTAAAGTAGGAAAGAAAGAAAAAAAGGAAAAACTAAAGTAGGAAAGAAAAGAAAAAACTAAAAACTAAAGTAGGAAAGAAAGGAAAAAAGTAAAAACTAAAGTAGGAAAGAAAGGAAAAAAGAAGGAATTAAAACAAAGCGAAAAAATAGAATAAAAAGAAAGAAGGCAGAAAATAAAGGAAATAACGAATAAATGGTCAAGGGGCACATGTGAATATCGGGTATCTCTACAGAATTTAGAACATTATTATTTATTTCATAAACAGAGGTAAAATGTTACTAGAGTTGTCCACAAGGTCTTGTGGCGCAACGGATAAAAGTGCAAAGTAAACTATTTCTGATTGACAGTCTTCTGGAGGTCGAAGGTTCACTCCTCAGGCGATGCTACGAATGAAATTACGAATTACTAAAGATTCCTACACTGTTGTGGCTGGCGGAACGAGAGCAGTCTACCAACTTGCATTTTATAAAGGGTTCAGTTCAATATTCCATAAAAACTCCTGCGTTTGACAAGGTCGGAATGTTACATCGCAGTGAGAATAACATCCCGATGATATAAGAAATAGATTAGAAATAATAGAATGGCGGGAAAATCGAGAAACGTAAGAAATAAAGAATGATAGGAAATGAAAATGTAGAACATATGAAGAAGTAAAAACGGATTGAAATCGGAAATAAAGAGACAAAGGGCAGGTTCGGAAGAAAGAAAGATAAAATAGAAGTGAAATCGAAAGGCACGAGTATGGAGAAAAAAGGGGTTGATCAACTAAAGGAGGTTAAAATGAGGTCAATGAAAGAAAATTTCGAACAAAAAAATTTAATTTGAGGAATTCTCCGTGAAATTGGACGAAAGAAAATTAATAGCGAAATTTGTCGTGACATCTTCATCATAGTTTTATAATTTCTTTCTGCGATTTCTTTCATTAAGCAGGAGTTTATTTAGAAACTATAATAGGCTTCGTTTTCTTTTTTTGTTTTGGTTCCAGCTTCATTGTCGTTCTCAAAACTATTTTTCCCAGTCTATGGGCGACACATTAACATTCACAAAAGAAAAACAATGTATATGTATATGTGTTATTTTTATATATATATATTGTTTATATATATATATGTATATACTGTTATTGTATCGTAGAATCAGTGTGTATGGTAATTAACTAAATAATTGATTTCAAATTCGAAAGTGTATTTTTAGACTAAACGTTGCCTTTTTTTACAGATACACGTTTTCGTGTAGATAAATAGCATTTTGAATAAACCAATAATAATATCTACAGGGCTGGAACCTCGGGGAGTCAGCACCCTCCATCTCTCCATCTCTCTCTCTCTTTCTCTATATCAATCTCTCTCTCTCTCTCTCTCTATATATATATATATATATATACATATATATATATAGTCACCCACATACAGACTGTTTCGCTGTATCACAGCTCTTCAGTGCAGCTAGTGTCTCAAGCCGAGATTAAAACTCAACCGTCGAGCTGACAGTCGGCGCCTTCTATATATATATATATATATATATATATATATATATATATATATATACGACACTGACTAAATGTAAGTGATATATCGATGTAAACATTGCCACGTGCCGGAAGCTCAAATTAGTTTTACTCAATGAAGCTAATGGCAGTTGGCGATATCCATCCAAATAAGCTCTACCCAAGAAAAGGAACTTTATATAGTCATGTACATGAGACTGTTTCGCTGTACCACAGCTCTTCGGTGCGGCTAGACCAGCTATGGCCTCCAGCCAGGATTGAAACTCAACCGTCGAACTGACAGTCGGCGCCTCTACTCCTGCTCTATCATACGAAACTGACTGAATGTATATGATATTTCAATGCAAACATTGTCAAGTGCCGGGAGCTGGAATTAGATTTACTTAATGAGCTATGCCTTAAAGCTAATGGTAATTCGCGATATCTTTGCAAATAAGCTCTACCCAAGAAAGGGAGATCCATATAGTCATCCATATACCGACTGTGCCGCTGTATCACAGCTCTTCAGTACGGCTAGACATCAATTAAATTAAATTTATTAGCAAAAATAGCAAAGTGTAACCAGCCATGTAAAAAGACAGTTAGAAGATGTGTACATTTATATATGGTTTCAATCTTTTGTCCAAGGAGACGTTTATCCTGGATATAATAGACATTATCACTACATCCTCTGGGGTAGGCTGTTCAACGGAGCAGAATCACACACAGAGAATGCTGCCCTTCTTCTAACGAGACGAGAGCGACTATGATACTGGGGTGAAAAACTTCTAAAAATATATATTTAAATTATGGTTGATGTTGTACACTATTAACGCATTCCCACGCACCCCCCGCTGCTCAAGTGAGGGGTAATTATCCAAAGACCAGCATCTACATGGATCCAGCTCTGCCTTTAACTATTTAATCGTCTGTAGGTTGATGACGGCTTGTTGCAGCCCATTCAACGTTGCAGCTACCCGAACCGAAAAAGATGCCTTCAGATGATTCAGCCGAAATCGTCTCAGGTACATCTTATCTGAGTTTCCGCGAAACCTTCTCTGCTTAGCTGGTGTGAAAAAGAGGTCATACGACACATTGTAGTTTTCGCGTATGATATTAAAAGCGAAGATGAGGTCTCCACACAGCCATCTACGCTCCAGTGAATACAGGTTGAATACCTTCAATCGTTGTTCATAGGACTTTGTGTGAAGTCCACGGGACATCCGCCTCGCAAGCATCTTAACCCAATTTAGGTCCTGGATATCCTGAACGAAATAAGGAGATGAAGCTTAGATATCATATTCCGAAATGAGTCGCACAAGAGATACATATAGTGGTAGGAAGATGTCACGGTGGCAAAGGAGCGGTCAATGAGAAAGAGATACGTATAGTGGTAGGAATATGTCACGGTGGCAAAGGAGCGGTCAATGAGAAAAGGAACACCGCGGACATTATCTGCCGCCTGAATGAGCAGTGGGAATAAAAGATGAATCGACCACAACATTTTTAGACTGGTTCATCTCGTCCAGTATCAATCTGTTAGGTTAGAAATCAAATGGCGTGTTCGGAGATATACCAACTAGCCGGTAGTTGCATTTGTTGATATTGAGAAACACCTCTTGTATGTTTGACTATTTTCAGACTGGATGGAAGAAATCTACAGAGATCTTCAAAGTCACTTCTGCGAATAAATCTTTTTTTCTTATGGAAATCGATCCAGACAAGACATGAAGCCACTTGATGTAAAGAGCTAAACGGAACAACACTTCAATGTCAAAACACAGCCAACGATAAGTGTTGTATTGATAGATTCTGACCCAGAAAACAGCAATTGTTTCCCCTTTGCCAGTAACGTCGCGCATGAAACGTAAGGATTAAAGGACAGAATAAGGGAAGCAAGAGTTACGAGGCTGCTGAAAGTGAACCTAATGTCCACTTTCTACTCTCCTCATGATGCCATCGTTAAAAAGAATACATGTATATATATATATATATATATATATATATATATATATATATATATATATATTACATATAAATATTTATTATTTTTATCTAGAAACAGAAACAGGAAGTGATAATTACTACCGGTCGAATGATTCGAACCCAGTTGCAAAGTCACCTTTTACTCTGCAGTCTACTATTCTACCCCTGGGTATCCATAAATTAACACGGGAAAGAAGAGAATTTAAACTCTACATAACTTTGAATCGGCGACATATATGCTGAGATTAGTCATAGATAGTGTTCAACGACAGAGTCCAGTGCCATTGAAAATAAAGACAAAATACTTTTCAAGGCCTGTTATGATAAGTATTCAAACTTTTTCGATTGAATTCTTAATCCTCTCTTATTATATTCATCATCAATTGACTGAAAATGCACCCATCTCATTTATACTTATACTTGAGTAGCTTTTGGCCTTGATAAATAGTGCTTAATCACTATACGAATGCCTAATCATAACGTCTATTTAAGTTTGATGAAGATCTCCTTGTAGCATCACTTAAGAAAAACATCCAGTATCAGTTAAACAATTGGCAACGATGCTTTTCTCCAACGATACAATTGTCCATCTTCGTTCCGATAACGTATGCGCAATCCGTTAAGTCACGAATAGCTGAGCAGCGGCTTAGTTTCTTTGACGAATAACAAACAGACACATGATCTTCATCCCAATCATCATCAATGGTGATTTCCTCAGCATCCGATAAAGAAAGTGACCCCCAGTCTGTAGTGGAATGGGGTCACAAATGGATGATAACATTTAATGCTGCTAAGACAAAGCTTCTTTTCTTTCAACAACTACAAGAAACCTCTTCAACCACTGTTGGGCATGGCAAATAATACCATACCCGAGAGTCCAACGTTAAAACTCCTCGGCCTAACATTCGCAGGTAACATGGATTGGAACAAATACATAGAAAACATTGCCAAGGCTGCTGCAAAGCAAGTGGGTTCCCTTTACCGTGCTAGAAAACGTCTCACACCTAACAGTATCCTATATCTTTACAAGGAAACCATCCGCCCATTCATGAAGTAGTGTCGTCACATCTGGGCTGGTGCACCATCCACTAATCTCTCTCTCTTAGACAAGGTCCAAAAAAGAGTCGCTAATCTAATAAGTCTCTCACTATCCACCAGGCTCCAGCCTCTATCCCATCGCCGCAATGTTTCATCATTGTGCTTGTTTTAAAAGTACTTCAATGTAATGAGCTCTGATTAACTTGCTTCTCTGGTTCCCCGCCCCCGACAATCAGCTAAATCCCATCTATTCACTGTGGAGGCCCCCAGATTACGGAGAACCTTCTATTCCAATAGCTTCTTTTCTCGATCTGCCAGCCTTGGAACACCCTCGCTGCTCCATGTTTCCCCGACTGTACCGACATGTAGAAATGTAAAACAAATGTGAACAAGAATCTCGCTGCAGAGCTCCCAATTTAGGATGACCTCGTATGACGTGTAAACGTCTTTGTAACATTAAAATGTAAGGACTGAATTAAGAAGATCCCTTTAAAGGGAAATGTTCAAAGCGACGCAGCAAACAGAAAAGCGAATTCCCGTTTGTCAGTCAAACCAAAAGCTATTTCGGCAGAAATGGACAATTGTCACGGAAGTCAGCTGCCGAAATAGTTTCTGCTTTGTCAGTCATTCTTTTTGTTTACTTGATGCTTCAACATCTTCTAAGATACTCTTGTAACTGTTCTTGGCCTTTTGGCTAAGATCAAAGTGTAGTATCTGTTCCGATGGATACTGCACCCCCATAGACTGGTATTGTCTTGGCCTTCGGGGCTTCATTTACGTCGGTCTATGGGTCTGTCCTGTGCAGTTCTGGGAGGTCCACCCTCCCAGGCTTCGCCTCCCCTCTTTGGGGAGAAGTAAGTTTATTGCTTACTGTCTGAGGCGTCCCTACCGGGGAATGCCGACGGGGCTGCCCAGGTAATTCTTAAATCCCACTTTTCCGACCCGACCTTGGGTCCAATCTTACTTGTGGGAGTAAGATAAAAATTGGCCTTGTGCCTAACTCCTGGAGAGGAGTAAATCAATACTCATGTAACTGTTGACTGCCAACGTTTGTGCTTTCACTGTCGCTCAGTGTGAACACTTGCTTCTAACTGCAATCTTTTACTCCGCCTTTTCAGCAGTTGGGTCTCCGCGCATTACAATAATTAAAACAATGAAATATCAACAAAAATAATTCGCGCAGTTTCTCAATTCTCTTACACAAAAGATAAAGGCTAAAGCATCAGTTACAATGATAATAACACAACTAGAAAATAACTGTATTAACTGTTATGAAAATATAATCTGAGAAATATCGCCACATGAAGATACCCTATGAGTCGTTCAATTTAATAAATCCATTCAGAAGTGTTGAACGACTCACCTTTTTGAGGATTCAAAAATGTTTCTGTGTTGAAAAACAATCACATAAGAACGGCTTGGCATCATATGCATATAACTATAACCCGGTTATGCGCCTTGGAACTTTTGCAAATGGCCGCCAGACACAGCAGATGATTTGAACTGGGTAAGTGCGAGCATTTATCATATCACAAATAAATAAATACATTTCTAGGAAGGATTTAAAAATGAGACGATACATCCCGATTTTCGATTGTTTACATTTTGTTGAGAATTTGTTTTTTAGGGTTAGTGTTAGGGTTAGGGTTAGGGTTAGGGTTAGTGTTAGGGTTAGTGTTAGTGTTAGTGTTAGGGTTAGTGTTAGTGTTAGGGTTAGGGTTAGGGTTAGTGTTAGGGTTAGGGTTAGGGTTAGTGTTAGTGTTAGGGTTAGTGTTAGTGTTAGGGTTAGTGTTAGTGTTAGGGTTAGTGTTAGTGTTAGGGTTAGTCACAGAAAGTCACAAATTCTTGATTCTAGCAATACTAGTGTCTCCGTGCTGTGACAAATATTTTAATCGCTTCCCTACTTTCCTGCAATTGTGTGCATTAAACTCACTTAGAAAAACAAATGCTGTCATCTCGGCCTTTTGGTCAAGATCAAAGTGTAATATCTGTTCCGATGTGTACTACACGCTATAGACCGGTATCGTCTTGGCCTTCGGGTCTTGATTCCGCCGGTCTGTGGGTTTGTCCTGCACAGTTCTGGGAGATCCACCCTCTCAGGCTTTGTTTCCCCTCTTTGGGGAGGAGTAAGTTTATTGCTTACTGCCTGAGGCGCCCCTACCGGGGAATGCCAACGGGGATGCCCAGGCAATTTTTAATGGCCAGAGTGCTCACTTTCTCGAGCGCTGGCTTTTCAAGTCCCACTTTCCTGACCCGACCTTGGGTCACATCTTACCTTGTGGGAGTAAGATAAAACTGGCCTTGTGCCTAACTACCTGGAGAGGAGGTAAATAAACATTTTGGGGGGCCTTTTAGCTGAGATCAAAGTGTAGTATCTGTTCAGATGGATGCTACCCTCCTTAGACCAGTACCGTTTTAACCTTCGGGCCTTGATTCCGTCGGTCCTAGGGTTTGTCCTGCGCAGTTCCAAGATGTCAACTATCCCAGGCTTTGCCTTCTACCTCTTTGAGAAGGGGTTAGTATATTGCTAATCGCCTGAGGCGCCCCTACCGGGGAATACAGACAGGGCTGCCTAGGCATGGTTTGTAGGCCAGAGTGCTAATCCTCTTGGGTGCTGGCTTTTCAACCCCACTTTCCGACCTTGTGTCGCATCTTACCGCTGTGAGAGGGAAATAACAAAAAAAAAGATATGCTAAGAGTTTAAGTTAGCCGCTGCTGATGCTTGTTATGACATCGTTTGTCAAACAGATAGATACACATAGCAACATAAACACATATATTCCCCCATTAGAAATTTTACATAGATATTTAAATAGAGAATTAACTCTTCTTACACACAAACATATATTTTGCAAAGATCATGAAACAAAACTCCTGTTTCATCTACAAAGTTGAATTAACAGCTTATTTAAATTATTTTTACTGAAATTCACTTTAAATAAAGTTATTTTGTTTACATTACTGTTGTGACTTTAAGGGCCGATAATAATAATAAAGATACATACGATTATATAATAAACAAAAGTGTATTAACAAAAATATGATATAAGTATGCGTCTGATTCTGGGGCCATAACTGCCACCAACAATTTCAACGACGATGAGTCCTAACTGTATTCATTATATCTGAGTATATCCATTTATTCTCTAAATAGGTAGATCCACTTACAATATAACAATTATATTCATTGCTAATACTTCAGTCGGCTGCTGCCTGTGGTGCGTTCGATTAAATATATACTGGGTTACCTCGTTAATGTAACTCGCAAATGAACAGATATTTATATATTTTTGTATATAGGTAATGAAGCAACACAACACGTATCATTCGAAAGATATGAGTGGGTGTATGTGTTTATGTGTGTACATGTGTATGGGTGTATGTGTTTATCTGCGAGTGTATGTGTGTATGTGTATGCGCGTAGGAAAGCATGTGTGTCGTTATAGTATACATCAATAAAAGTTAGAATATTTTAAATACACGACTCTTCCAAAAAAACACGGGCAAACAATTTGTCGATCTATCAATGGGAGGAAGGGAAGCTTAGTTTTCTTTGAGAAACTTCTTAAATGGTAGAATCCTTTACAAAAATCCTCACGACTGGCAGAAAAAAAATCTGCCGGGCGAACAAAAACGGTGAAATATGTAGATGTCGTAAATTAATTCATGTCATGTAAGTTACTTGAAAAAAAGGGGGAAGTATAAGAGGCAATAATGAAGTGATTCATAGATGAAAGGAAAGGGGGAAGGAATAAAGGAACGTAAGGACGATAGAAAGAAATACATCGTAAAAATAAAGACTGAAGAAGTTGAAGAAAGAGCAGGGGAAGAATAGTCGATAGTAGTAGTCGGCGTGGTAGTAGTAGTGGTGGTGGTAGTAGTAGTAGTGGTGGTGGTGGTAGTAGTAGTGGTGGTGGTTGTAGTAGTAGTAGTGGTGGTGGTTGTAGTAGTAGTGGTGGTGGTTGTAATAGTAGTGGTGATGGTGGTAGCAGTAGTGGTGGTGGTTGTAGTAGTAGTGGTGATGGTGGTAGTAGTGGTGGTGCTGGTAGTAGTAGTGGTGATGTTAGTAGTAGTGGTGGTGTTAGTAGTAGTGGTTGTGGTCGTAGTAGTGGTAGTGGTGGTAGTAGTAGTGGTGGTGGTAATAGTAGTAGTGGTGGTGGTGGTAGTAGTAGTGGTGGTGGTGGTTGTAGTAGTAGTGGTTGTGGTATTGGTAATAGTTGTAATGGTAGTAGTAGCAGTAATAATAGTACTAAACGAAGAAGGACGTAAGAAAAGAAAGAAAAGAAGTACATTAAGTAAAAGGCAAAATAAAAATGTATAAAATAATAGTAGTGTTTGTGGTGGTGGCCGGGGTTGTAGAAGAAGAAGGGGAGAAAAAGAAGAAGAAGAAGAAGAAGAAGAAGAAGAAGAAGAAGAAGAAGAAGAAGAAAAAGAAGAAGAAAAGCAACACCATCAACATCTACATCAACAAGGATTAAAGAAGAGAAATGAAAGGACAAGACATAAAAGGGGGAAAAAGAAAAAACAGAAAGAAAATACATTTAAAAGAAAAGAAAGCTGGATGCAAATACTAGTATTGGTAGTAAACACATAAGTTTAATAATAATAATAATAATAATAATAATAATAATAATAATAATAATAATAATAATAATAATAATAATAATAATAATAATAATAACAATAATAATAATAATAATAATAATAATAATAAGTATAAGAAGAAGAAGAAAGAATGTAGAAAGAAGATAAAATGAAAGAAGAAGGAGAGAAAGAAAAAAAGAGAAGGAAGAAAAGTAAGAAATAAAGAAAAAAGAAGACGACGATAGAAGATGGGTTGATTGAAAGTACTTTTAGTAATATTAGTCGTAATAGATGGAGATGAAGAATTCGAGGCAAATTGAAGGAAATGAGGAATGACAATGATAAAAAGAAGACGACGTATAAAGATTCAAGGAAGATGTAAGAAACGAAGAATGAAAAGAGGATGCAAGTCATAACGTACATCAAGATGAGCCTTCAGTAATGGTATACTGGAAGCATAAACATTTCCAGGTTTGTCAACACCAAATACCTCCAGCATCTTACCCAGTTTGAATTGATCAAAAACAAGCAATCGTCTCGATAGTTACGCGCTATTTTTTTTATTGGGGGCATGTTTGTTTGTTTATAGTTTCCTTTTTTTAAATGGTTCATGCGTAATGAAATAGGGCAATTAAAATACCACCTAGATTCTCTTTCTACAGGGTGGGCCAAAATAAGGGTCCTATCTTTAAATTTGAATAACTTGAATTTGAATATCTTCCACAAAATAAAAGTTAAACCACCAAACTTTATGTGTGTGTAGACTGACCCTTCCGAGATTTTTTGAAATAAACAAAACAAATTTTAGCCGAAAAACACTTCTTAAAACTTACAAAAACTAAAGTATTGTTTTTTACACTGTTTTGATTTTTTTAAGCAAAAATAATGTTTTCTAAATGAGGGTACGTTCCTTAGGGCTAATACGGCTCATGCTTGCTTCGGAAGGGGTCCTTTACTTATTCTAAAAAAAAAAATTAAAAAAATCAATAAATAAAAAAGTTATGAATTTTTAAAAATAGGACCCTTATTTTTGCCCACCCTATATATAACGCAATTGTGAGAAGACTTCCAGTCTCTTCATGGAGTATAGGTCTTTTACGATCATAAATGCTAAGAAAAACATCATGTGACAATAGTATTTGTTTTATTTCTGCGATGAGTTTTCTTCCTAAGGTTAAGTTGTTAATATCCACCTACAAAAATAAGATGCCATTTTCTTCTACAACGTCTCTACTTGGCAAGATGTTCAGACATATAAACCACTTGATTATGCGGCGTAAATATTCCCGAAAGCAAGACTAACACGCCATGACGCTATTCAGTTTCTTCATAAGAAAACAAAAAGGGATAAACTTACGATGGATCCATTCAGACGGCGTGTTTAGCGATGAAAATCAAATTTGAAATGTAAATCATTATAATCAAGCCAGCAAGACTACCCGGCGTTACCCGGGACCATAAAAAAGAAAGTAGAAGAAATGAAATACTCTGTGTAAAATCTTTATATTAAATCTTCTATAACTCTCCATCTCTCTAGCCGTCTCTCTATCTTTCTGTCTTCCCCTCTTCCTCATTTTTCTTCCCTCTCACAACCCCCCCCCCTTTTCGTTTTCGACTCAGCTCATTCTTCTTTTGTGTTAATCTGTTGACAAATATATGTTAATTCATTTACCGGAGCTATCTGTTTTAGAAGTAATACTGTAATCTTACATTTATTTCTTCTGGACAACGCCGAGTTGAACAGAAGATTCTGACTTACACAAATATATTACTCAAATGTTCGTTAGAGAACTGCTACAAGTACAGTTAAAATAAAAATATATTTTCGAACTTAAAGCATAACAGACCAACGAAATGGTATTTCAAATGTAAACGTGACAGACCAACGAAATGTTATTTAAAATTTAAGCGTGACAGACCAACGAAATGTTATTTAAAATTTAAGCGTGACAGACCAACGAAATGTTATTTAAAATTTAAGCGTGACAGACCAACGAAATGTTATTTAAAATTTAAGCGTGACAGACCAACGAAATGTTATTTAAAATTTGAGTGTGACAGACCAACGAAATGTTATTTAAAATTTAAGCGTGACAGACCAACGAAATGTTATTTAATATTTAAGCGTAACAGACCAACGAAATGCTATTTAAAATTTAAGCGTGACAGACCAACGAACTGTTATTTAAAATTTAAGCGTGACAGACCAACGAACTGTTATTTAAAATTTAAGCGTGACAGACCAACGAAATGTTATTTAAAATTTAAGCGTGACAGACCAACGAAATGTTATCTAATATTTAAGCGTGACAGACCAACGAAATGGTATTTAAAATTTAAGCGTGACAGACCAACGAAATGTTATTTCAAATGTAAACGTGACAGACCAACGAAATGGTATTTCAAATTTAAGCGTGACAGACAAACGAAATGTTATTTAAAATTTAAGTGTGACAGACCAACGAAATGTTATTTAAAATTTAAGCGTGACGGACAAACGAAATGTTATTTAAAATTTTAGCGTGACAGACCAACGAAATGTTATTTAAAATTTAAGCGTGACAGACAAACGAAATGTTATTTAAAATTTAAGCGTGACAGACCAACGAAATGTTATTTAAAATTTAAGCGTGACAGACCAACGAAATGTTATTTAAAATTTAAGCGTGACAGATCAACGAAATGTTATTTAAAATTTTAGCGTGACGGACAAACGAAATGTTATTTAAAATTTAAGCGTGACAGACCAACGAAATGTCATTTAAAATTTAAGCGTGACAGACCAACGAAATGTTATTTAAAATTTAAGCGTGACAGACCAACGAAATGTTATTTAAAATTTTAGCGTGACGGACAAACGAAATGTTATTTAAAATTTTAGCGTGACGGACAAACGAACTTATTAGAGTGGTATTTTAAAGGATATCGAGTGTGTTCAAGAACAACTAGTTGATTCACTGTAGCAATAACATGACAGGATACGATATACCAAACCAGTTCTTTTGAGTATTAATTTACTCCTCTCCAGGAGTTAGGCACAAGGCCAGTTTTTATCTTACTCCTACAAGTAAGATGTGACCCAAGGTAGGGTCGGGAAAGTGGGGTTTAAAAATTGCCTGGGCAGCCCCGTCGGCATTCCCCGGTAGGGGCGCCTCAGGCAGTAAGCAATAAACTTACTCCTCCCCAAAGAGGGGAGGCGAAGCCTGGGAGGGTGGACCTCCTAGAACTGCACAGGACAGACCCATAGACCGGCGTAAATGAAGTCCCGAAGGCCAAGACAATACCAGTCTATGGGGTGCAGTATCAATCGGAACAGATACTACACTTTGATCTTAGCCAAAAGGCCAAGAAGAGTTCTTTTGAGTAACAGATAAGAAAACATCCAGAATAACGCTAAGCGAGCATTGTCTACAAAATAAATAATTAGTTAAGCAAAGTGAAAAGAAAACGTTAGAATACAAAAACCGATCGGACTGACTTGGTCTCACCGATCTCTGTTCTCTTTACCAAAACTTAAATTGATGGCGCTCGGCAAATAAATTGGACATGGTATACAAATATACTTTATATCCTAACCGTGAAAAAAAGATTTAATAAATGTAATAGTCCACGTGTAATCTGCGTTCCTATTTACCTGCCTCCTCACCAGGGAAGAGTTAGGCACAAGGACAATCTGAATTGTGACAAAAATACAAATTGCTTCGGTCTAGAAGGAATTCTCCTTCACTGAGCAAGATGGGAAAACATAAAGCGTAGTATCAGAACAGAAGCTATGTGCTTCATTCGAGCATATGTTTTGAGTAATTTACCATTATTTAACACATAGTGTCAAAAATGATGAGAGAAAAACGTTGCACACCGTCTTAAAGTAGAAAAAATACAGGAAAAAGAAGAAGAAATTCCTGTTGATGATTGGTCGCTTATGAAGCGACCAATTATAAACAGACATTTATTTTTATTTTTCCACCATTTTTAAATTTTTGTTTCCTATTTTAAAAGGGTGTTTAACGTTTTTATCTCATCATTCAGTTCCGAAATGTGGCTGTGTACGCGTCTGATAGGACCTATCTAGGTCGAAAAAAATTATAATGCGGACAGCCCTAATGTGTGTTTAGCTTATTTCCTTTCAATATATATACAAATATATATCTGTGAAAAATGACAAACGGAAAACAGGTTAAAGTGCAGGAGAAAAACAAAAACAAGAGATTTGACCGGTTTCGTTCGTGTTGGCGAACGTCTTCAGAAAAAGTGAAGATTTGGAAATAATTTTATTTTAAGGCACACACATGGGAGGAGGAAAGGATGATCCGATTGGACCATATGAGAAGATGTTAAGTGACGTTGAAATATGACAAGTGGGTGACACATTCTTCTTTGTTTCTTATTCTTCTTTTTATATTTTTATTTATTTTCTTTTTCTTTTTCTTTTTCACTTTCACACCTACTGAGCTAGTATGGGGGAGGCGGTGGGGGTGGTAAAATGCGATATGTGTGTGTATGTGTGCGTTTATGTGTGTATGTAGGTATATCTTACTTTGGAGTATTCATTTAGAATGATCCGTGCGTAGTCTATTTCTGTGTAAATCTGAAAATCCGAGTAGAGCTCAATCTTAATACAGATGAATATTGATAAATTTCTTTTTACTTATTATTGTGTACATCGATATTTCGGACAATTAGGCAAGCACATGTTATAATCGCGAGTTATTTTTTTTTCTTTTGATCAGGATGTATTTCCTACACATCTGCATAAACTGTACGTTTCTCTGCAGTTTAAATGCTAGAATTCCTGCTTTTGTGCATTCTATATATTTCTCACTCTATAAATCTTCAGGTTTTCTCGTATTGTAACTTAGTGCGTGACAAAGCGAGGAAGTTGACTCTTTTGTTGAAAAGGGGGACTCTTTTCTTCCGCGCCCCCGCGGACCGAGTTCACTGATTTGCAACGGAAGATTTAGAAAAAGAACGCCGATTTGGAAGGGACTGAAAGGTGAAAAGTGTTTTTAAAAGAATGGAGAACGAAAAGAACGGGATAGAAAACTACATAGAAAGGCAGATAGAAAGAAAGATAGTTAGATGGACGGATAGTTATATAGAAAGAAAGAGAGAGAATGGGAGAGAGAGAGAGAAAGAGAGAGAGAGAAAAAGAGAGAGAGAGAGAGACGGAGACATAGATGAAGAACAAGGGTGGAAACTCGGTTGTGAACATTTAACACGGTTGCAGCAACGCTGACATCTTCAACAAAAAAACACACAGATGATGTGTGTATATATATATATATATATATATATATATATATATGTGTATATGGGAAAAGAAGGATGAAGGTAATCCGACGTAATGGGAAATGAAAAAGGAAAAACGAAAAGGAAGTTTTTATGTGTTCATCAACGTTTCGTCTTTATTTGTAAGACTTCTTCAGGATGATAATATAAAGAAAAATGTCATGCAAGTACGTGGACATATAGGGTTGACATGATGGGGTTGAAGGGAGGAAATAGTAGCCACTACTGGAAAAAACACACAGATGATGTGTGTATATATATACATATATATATATATATATATATATATATATATATATATATATATATATATATATATATATATATATATACATATATATATATATATATATATATATATATATATATATATATATATATATAAAGAGTATTTAAGGAATGAAACTCCAAAAAGCATATAAAAGTTCGTTAAACAATATATATATACATATATATATATATATATATATATATATATATATACATACACACACACACACATATATATATACACATATATATATATATATATATATATATATATATATATATATATATATATATATACAATCACAAAAACTATATATATATATATATTGTATATAAAATGGATTAAAAACACAACTGTGATACAATATGTATAAACGCATGTAGAAAAAACGAAAAGATACGCCCACTCAAACTGCGCGATTAACGCTGAAAGTCCTATTTAAACCTCAATCGTGACAAAACGACGAACAGACGTAATCCACCCCTGTCTCATAAAGAAGAGTTCACACATATAAAATCCTTCAACTTAAGCATGGGAGAACGAAGAAAATGCTATTTCTAACAAAAGCCTGACAGACTGACAGCTCGAAGGATGGGCGGACATTACCTCATATAGAGATAGGTGGACGTATTTAAAGTAATATTTAACACAGACGCGTTGCAGACACGTACAAATGCTCGTTGGAACCTAAGCTTGACAGACTTACATACGAATAGGCAGACATGAAAGAAGTAAATAAATACCCTTATCATATTTAATAATGAAGACTACATTTTCTTGGCCTTTTGGCTAAGATCAAAGTGTAGTATCTGTTCCGATGGATACTGCACCCGATAGACTGGTATTGTCTTGGCCTTCGGGGCTTGATTTACGCCGGTCTATGGGTCTGTCCTGTGCAGTTCTAGGAGGTCCACCCTCCCATGCTTTGCATCCCCTCTTTGGAAAGGAGTAAGTTTATGGCTTACTGCTTGAGGCGCCCCTACCGGGGAATACCGACGGGGTTGCCCAGGCAATTTTTAAACCCCACTTTCCCGACCCGACCTTGGGTCACATCTTACTTGTGGGAGTAAGATAAAAACTGGCCTTGTGCCTAACTCCTGGAGAGGAGTAAATCAATACTCTAAGAAGGTCCTGACCGACCTAGGCGAGATAATATTGATGATGTCCCCTTTATGATTCATTCATCTATATCGTATGGAGCAGAGTATTCTATTGTTGGCATTGGTTACCCGACATCTATCTAGACAGAATTTTTTCTAGAAAGAAATCTTGAGTGACCACGTAAAGGTTGGCAATATCTTAGGTGAAACTGTTCCTGTGGAACGAATTGGATTCGAACTTGGCACACCCAGATCGTTAGTTCGTGTCGTTAACAACTTAGCAAGCATCCCCCCCTTTATATGATTAATTTAACTATCATTCGGTTAACAGTTTAAAGTAGAATCCCGAGGTCTACGGTGATTTCCGGGTTATCAATTTCACTTTTCAGATTATCCGAATGTATGAGTCCCTTAAACTCTGAGAATACAAACGCCTTTTTGGCTTATGCCATAATTAAATGGTGATGTGCAATCGCTATATTAATAGTTGAAATACATAAAGATGTCAATTAACGTAAAATAACGATGTTTCAAACTATTATTTCTGCTTTGTACGGCTCCGAGTACTGGCCATCAGCGACGGAAGTAGACACTTGTGACCCTATTTTTAAGGTGTCTGTAAACGTAGGAGTTTCACATGTTGCCCGGTCATAATTCAGGAAGGGGACATTTTGTATTCAGCAGAGTCCTCTTCCGGAAGACATACGCACGGGGTAACTGTCGTGCCTCTATACCGTCTGCTTGCACAAAGGCGGTCTTATCGAATTAGTCAACATGTGAGTCGGACGTTTGTTCCGCTTGTGATAGACGTTGGCTCTGGGGCACGTAGCTTGGCAAAAATAGAGGTAAGCAACGCATAGTTCTCTAAACCTATTTGAATGTTTACTCTTTTATAATTTGCTTTGTTTTGTTTTAGAACATGTTTGTAAGACTTGTTTATTTTCATGTATTTCCAGTTTTACGGTGAAAAGATGTTATAGTTCAGCGTTGACCATGTGCGAGCAAATAAATACATATTCATCAGTGTAATTCGTGTCCGAGATCTTTGCTCCAGTTTTCTTGGTGTTACAGTGTCTATTTAATTATTTCATGTATGTGTAGAAATGAGTGAACGCATGGTACATATCGTATTTTAGACGAACAACTGATAGCCTAAGCACTTTATTTTTTTCTGCTCTCGGTCGTTGAAATAGAAATCATTCTTGATTGAGGCAAGTTTTCTTTTTTGTCCAAATACAGAGAGGCCCCTTTTGTGGAACTGAATTCTCTCCCCACATTAAATAAACAACGTTGTATCTAACTCTGCTCTCGTGGGGAAGCAAGTAAATAGGGAAGATGATAGACTAATAAATAAATAGTAGAGATGATAGACTAATAAATAAATAGGAGAGATGATAGACTAATACATAAATAGGGAAGATGATAGACTAATAAATAAATAAATAAGAGAGATGATAGACTAATAAATAAATAGGGAAGATGATATATTAATAAATAAATAGGGAAGATGATAGACTAATAAATAAATAGGAGAGATGATAGACTAATAAATAAATAGGGAAGATAATAGACTAATAAATAAATGGTAGAGATGATAGACTAATAAATAAATAAATAAGAGAGATGATAGACTAATAAATAAATAGGGAAGATGATAGACTAATAAATAAATAGGGAAGATGATAGACTAATAAATAAATAGGGAAGATGATAGACTAATAAATAAATAGTAGAGATGATAGACTAATAAATAAATAGGGAAGATGATAGACTAATAAATAAATAGTAGAGATGATAGACTAATAAATAAATAGGGAAGATGATAGACTAATAAATAAATAGTAGAGATGATAGACTAATAAATAAATAGGGAAGATGATAGACTAATAAATAAATAGGAGAGATGATAGACTAATAAATTAATAGGGAAGATGATAGACTAATAAATAAATAGGGAAGATGATAGGCTAATAAATAAATAAATAGGAGAGATGATAGACTAATAAATAAATAGAGCAGATGATAGACTAATAAATTAATAGGAGAAATGATTGACTAATAAATAAATAGGAAAGATGATAGACTAATAAATAAATAGGAGAGATGATAGACTATAAATTAATAGGGAAAATAATAGACTAATAAATAAATAGAGAAGATAATAGACTAATAAGAAATTCCGTTCTAATGTTCAGCTTCGACGACCGACGGACAGCACCTCTTATATGGATGCTTAAGCTCATCTAAAAGATTCCATGAATAAAAAGGCAACTTCTCATATGCTATTATTTACGTATATATTATCTACCCCCACCCCCCAACCGGCCACTTTTTTTTTCGATTCTCGGTTTCGTGAAGTCGAATCGTTCGCCATCTTACCCGCACCGACTTTGTCGTCCGCTAACAAAAGGCTCTCATCTGTAACAATTGAACATGTTTTTTTTCTCACTCTTTCTTTCAAGACGTCGGAAAAGAGTTAACCTTTTATGTTTTCTCTTACTTATTACATATATTTTTCTTTATGTATTTTCGTTTTTCATTTATTTCTTGGTTTTATTTACACTTATTCTTGAGCCTTTAGTTTTTTTGCTAGTGTGTTCCTTCTGCATCATAATTCCTTGCTAGAATTGTTTAATATTCTTTTAAGATGAACGAAGAATGGTTCTGAAGTGTAGTATTTACATAGTATAATTATTGTATTAGTATTATTTGTATTATTATTTGTACTCACTAGGAGTTCTCACACGGGTCATCAGTGATTACTCACCGACAACCGGTGATTTTCCCTGGAGTCTGAGTGACAACAAGTCTCCCCAGATTTCCAGTATTCTCAACCTCTTTTCGATAGCCACCGCAAATATCTTTGCAGTATCGCAACAGCTGTTTACCATTGATCTCTCGCTTGGAAGGACTATTGGTCTTCTCTGGGATTTGGATGGCAATAAGCTTCCCCAAGGTTCCAGCACTCTCTGAACTTCCAGTGGAGGTCTGGTTTGTGCTTTCTCTTCTCGGTCTTCTCATCCTCCTTGACCCTATGCAAATATTATGCGTGGTGTCAGCCTAGGCGGATACCATTGTTATTTTGTTATTTTGTTATTTTTATTTTATTTTTTTTATTTTTTTTTATTTTTTTTTTTTGTTATTATTTATTTATTTATTTATTTTTTTAAATTAATTCATTTATTTATTTTGTTTTTTTTACGTTTTTTGGGAGGTAGCGGGGGAGCTTATGGTGTTTCTTGCTGTTTCTGTTCATTGGTTCATTTTTGTGTCGTGTCAGTTGAGGCCGGTGTAATTTATTGGGGGGAGCTTATAAAGTGATGTTTCTTGTATTTTCTGTTTCTTTGTTTGTGATGTGTTCTTTCTGTGGTTTTGTTTTCTTCCTGTAGTATATTCCATGTGACCCTTCGTAGCTTATGCGGGTTGATTTCCGCATTCAATGATTTTCTTAAGATTTTAGTTGTTTTGATCATTGCCATCCTTCGTATAGTTCCAATGATCCCTTTGATTCCAATTTCTCTCAGTCTTTTTCCAGTTTTTTTTTTGGGGGGAATGTACCTTGTGCTCCTCGGATTATGGGTATTATACTGACTTTCTTCATGCTCCATATTCCTTTCAGTTCTCGTGTATTTGCTTCGTTTTTCCGTTTCTTTGATCTTCACTCTGTGGTCTGCTGGAACGGTGAAGGCAACGATTTTGCAAGAGTTTTCCTTCTTGATGATTATTATAACATCCGGTCTCTTGGCTTGTATGAGTTTGTCTGTTTGTATATCCATATCTTAGATGATTTTGTATTTTTCGTTTTCGAGAACTGTTTCTGGTTTATGTTTGTACCATTTGTGTGCGTATTCGAAATTCACTTGTTTGCACAGTTCCCGATGTACTGCTTTCCCAAAACAGTCATGTCTGTTCTTGCATTATGTTTGGGCAAGTTTGCTACATTCACTTATTATATGATTTATTGTTTCGTCTCTTTGTCTACACAGTCTGCATTTACTGTTTTCCTGTGTGTTATCTATTTTAGCTTTAATGTAGTTTGTTCTAATCGCATTGTTTTGTGCAGCCATCAGTAAAGATTCCTTTTCTCTGTCTAAGTGTTCTTTTTCTTAGCCATGCCCAGCTATTTTCGTTGTTGTCTTCTCTGGTCAGTCTTGTGAAGCGTCCATGTAGTTGTTTTTCTTCACACTTTTCTTTTCTCGTCGTTTTGTTTCTGATTTCGGTGCTTCCCGAGTTGTTCGTTGGAACGGTGTCTCTTGCTGCGGTGATAAGGATTTCCGTGTGTAAAGTTATGAATTTCTCCATCTCTTTTTTTTAGTCTTCCACACAATCTTCAATACCTACCAGTCCTCTTCCCTCTTCGTTTCTTTTCATGTAGAGTCTGTCCGTATCGTTTTTGGATGTAGAGCGTTGTGCATGGTCATTAATTTTCTAGTCCTCTGATCAAGGTGACAGAGTTCTTCTTTGGTCCAGTCTATGAATGGTGCAGAGTATCTTATTAGTGCTACTGCCAAGGTGTTTATTCCTGTTACTAGATTCCTGCTATATAATTTCGTTTTTAGGAGTTTTCTTGTCCTTCGTAAATATTTTTTTCAATCTTCTCTTTCAGTTCTGTAGATTTGATGGTGTCTGCTTCCAGAACTCCAAGATATGTGTAGCTATCCTGTTCGCCTAGCGCCTTTATTTGCATCACATTTTCTGAGTATGTAGTTGAGTGGCATCATAGATATTATAAACAGTTGTGGTGATAGGAATCTCTTTGGAAGATGCATCTCCGTATTTTTATCTCAGTCAAGTGTTGTCCTCCGGCTGTCAGTTCCAGTCTTCATGCTTCCATTGCTTTCTCCATGCTCCATTGCTTTCTTGTCGGGTAATTTGTATATTTTCAGCTGTAAATAAATTCTGTTAGCGACCAATAGCAATAATGCAAAGCTTTTCGGAAAAACGAATTGAGCTATCGACGGTGCTTATAGTGGTTTTATAAACAAAAACAATTCACATACATGTGGCCTGCTTTCGATAGCCCATCTGCTGACATCCGGGAACACAGTCGAGTCGCGATCCCGGCTGAAAGGGTTTGCCCGTTTACACACACTGATACACCGAAAAAGTATGTTTGTAGATTACTATATATATATATATATATATATATATATATATATATATATATATATATATATATATATATATATATATATATATGATGGACTCTCCCGTCGATTTCGACGTATGGGTGCCCCGCCAGGGGCTGCCCGCGCGTTAATTTGTAATTGCAAGGGTTGCGCAATCACCACCAACCGCTCTCCTGAGTCGGCATTGCTTGATTCCAATGGCAAGTAGTAATACAAGACGACTGGAAACAATGCCGAGATAAGCAGAGAGCACATACAGCACCTGGTATTCCCAAATGGTCACCCATTTTAGTACTGGCCAGGCTCGACGCCGCTTAACTATATATATATATATATAGAGAGAGAGAGAGAGACGGAGAGAGAGCGAGAGAGAGATAGAGATAGAGATAGATAGAGAGAGAGTGAGAGACAGAGACAGAGACAGAGACAGAGACAGAGACAGAGACAGAGACAGAGACAGACAGACAGACAGTATGGTAAAGAAGTATATATATATATATATATATCTATCTATATATATATATATATATATCTATATATATATATATATATATATATATATATATATATATATATATATAGAGAGAGAGAGAGAGAGAGAGAGAGAGAGAGTAGGAGACAGAGAGACAGAGAGAAATATCTATCTATCTATCATCTATCTATCCATCTATCTATCTCTCTCTCTCTCATATATATATATATATATATATATATATATATATATATATATATATATATATAGATAGATAGATAGATAGATAGATAGATAGATAGAAATAAATAAAATGTAAAGCTTTGCGATAAGTTGCAATTGCATGGGCCAACCCAATTACCCGCGTCCCTGATCAATTCTTGGTCAATTAACCCAACTATTCTCAACTGGGAGACTCCGTCATGTCCCCAGACAATTTGAATCGACGCCCGTCTCACAAAATTACATCAACCCTTTTTTTATTGTATTCTTGTCACATCTACAATTTATCTACGTTTTCTTTATTTTTTCTTCTCGTTTTTTTCTTCTATTTCTTTCTTTTTTTCTTTTTCTATTAAAAATGGTTTATCTTTTCCTATCGTTCCGTTTCATTTTTTACATATTGAGGTCTCTGTACAAAATTAACGAATTATATAAGAAAGCGGACTGAACTCGTTTAATTAAATCAAGTTGGAATTATCTTTCTTTACTTTTCCATCTCCCTCTCATGTATATATATATATATATATATATATATATATATATATATATATATATATATATATATATATATATATAATTATAATTATAATTATTTATAAATAATATTTTTCAAATTAACCCATATACACATGTGTTTCATGCCAAACCTGCAATCATCAGTATGGGAGGAAACAATGGCTACTAGTCACACGGTTCGAATCCCAATACGAAAGTCATGTTTGACTTAGTAGTCAAAGCGCGTACCGATATGTCTACCACGAATTTTCTGGAAATGGGAGAGTGAGTTAACATCTAAATGGAAAATTCAGCGGCCATCTAGCAAGCCGTAAACAGAACTCAATAAACGTGGCCTTGGATATCGCATTACGCTATAAATAACGGCTTGTTGTTAACTTACTTAAAGTGAACAATCTAGCGAGAACTTTGAATAATGATTTATAAATAATATCTTCTAAATTAACCCATATACACATGTGTTTCATGCCAGTATGGAGGAGACACTCACTGCTGGTCACACGGTCCGAAGCCCAATATGAAAGTCACATTTGAAAGAATACCCTCCCCGGGACAGCTACAATTAATTCACTGAATAGAACAGTTTTTTACCACTTTTATGTCTCCTCACGAAGATTACAGTCAAGAGATAATGATACAAAACCTTATCTCTAGAACCCTTATTACAAATTCTGATGAAATTCATACAGAGTTCTTCAGTTCGGCAGTTGTTCTGTTGTTTGCAGGCTGAAATATCTTCTGTCCGGTCCTAGGAGTTCCATTATCCCAGTTTTTATCTTCTATCTGGGAAGGGATTAGTTCATTGCTAATCGCCTGAGGTGCTCTTACCGGGGAATGTCGACGAGGCTGTTGCTGATTTTTTTGAAACCCAGAATGCGCTTATCTAAGTGTGCTAGATTCTCAAAGCCACACTTGACTTTGTGTCTAACCTCTTGGCAAGAAGATCAATAATATGATTTATATTCTTGGAAATGTTTAAAAGTTAAAGCGTAAGCTTAATGAGGCTTAAGAAGAAATTGAAATTCAGGAACCTTGCTTATTTGAGGTCTACTAACGATTGATCGAATTCAATGTAAATCTGAAATATTTGAATTTTAAAATGGGAGGGTTGTGCCCTTTTTATGCCACCTTAACAACACTTTAAAGTATTCCAAATATACCAACATTTTTGGAATATTTTTTTTAATTGATGTCTAATACCTATTTTTACGATTTCACAAATATTAAATGTTTCTGAATCTTCACGAATGGCTGCCATCTCCTCTTTCTGTTCCTATACATGAAACTATATCAAAATAAGTATATCACATTACCCACCGGCAGGTGACGCTGGTTAAGTGGTTAACGACACGGACTGACGACCTAGTTGTGCTAAGTTCGAATCCAGTTCGTTCCACAGAAACGCTTTCACTTAGGATGTTGGCAACCTTCACGATGTCTTTTTAGAAAGAATTCTAACTAGTAAGATCTCGGGGAAAACAATGCCAACAAGATAATCATCTGATTGCTCAATTAGTTTAGGGGTGAGTCCTCTACCTATGAACACATACAAATACCTAAATTTATATATATATATATATATATATATATATATATATAGAGAGAGAGAGAGAGAGAGAGAGAGAGTACTGCAGTATTAGTGCAGTCCCAACGTGAAAAAATAATAAATGTAAAGTGTTCATAGTAAACAACTGACGATCCCTTATATAAAAAAAAATATATAAATTAGAGTTATATTAGAGTAAATTCCTGGAAATTAACTAATATAGTGATTGCAGTAGATTGATTGACTTACTAGACAAAAATCTTTCAACGAAACATTTTTTTCTCCAGTTTTGAAGGTTAAAAAAACTTCCAGGACTATATATATATATAATATATATATATATATATATATATATATATATATATATATATATATGAATAATATCCATCTCGGGACATGGAGACATTAACAGAACAGCTTTGCCCCACGTATATATCCTCTTACGAAGATTAAAAGCAATATATAATAATACTAAACCTTGTTTCTAGAATCCTTATTCTATTTTTTTTATCAAAATCCATTACATGATTTTGATTCTGCAAAATTTTAAAATGTAAGACTTAAAGTAAAAGGATCTTAAGAAGAAATTGAAATTAATAGACTCTTGATTAATTTGTTTCTAATGACTAAGGAACATTTTCTTAATAAAAATCGCTCCAGACAAGACATGAAGCCACTTGATGTAAGGAGCTAAAAAAATTTTTTTAAGATACTTCAATGTCCAAAACTAGTCAACAATAAGTGTTAGATTGATAGATTCCGACCCAGAAAACAGCAATTATTTCCCCTTTATCAGAAACATCGCTCATGGAATCTGAGGACTAAAGGACAAAATAAGGGAAGCGAGAGTTACGAGGCTGCAGAAAGTAAATCAAGTTAGTCACTTTGCACTCTCCTAATTAAATGCAGATCTGGTTTATTTGAATTTTCCAATGAGAGAGTTGTGCCCATCTCATGCTCCCTAAAACCCTTTAAAATGTTCCAAAGATACTGAAATTCGAGGAAGATGTATTACTTAATGTCTAATCGGCTTTGTTAACATTTCATAGAAATCAGAACAGTCCACTCTCTTTTTATCCCTTTGCGTAATAATAAAATTAACTAAATATAGCCCAGATTTGAACCCGTTACGCCTAGAAGCGAGAGTTTTCAAATTTCCTAATGATCGGTTAATTAATTTACCAGTGAATCCTGTACATAAAAATAAATAAACATATCCACATACCTAACTTTATATTCTCTTTGTTATTTTATTTTTTCTCATCATTTTTGTTTTTGCTGTGGATGGAGCAACATACCGGATTCCAGACATTCACCCGCTATTTCAGACACTCTAGCCGAGAGATCTTTTGACGATTCTACACGTCCCTTTGAGTGCAATTGTTTGTATCTCTCTTGCACTTGGTTCACCGGGTGTATTCGCTAGGTAGTGTTTTAAATTCTGTTTCATGAGTACCGTTGTTCCTATAATTGCTGGAATCATGGAGATCTTCCTGAGATTCCAGTTTCTTTTCATGTCGTACATGAGACCTTGTTATTTGTGTCCGTATGTGTTTGTGTGTTCAGTGCATATTATGATAAACGATGTTTATATGTATTTATAAACGAGTTTGGTGTTTATGGAGGCTTGCAATTCAATATTTCTTATAATAGACAAATAAAAGCGTAGACAGCTACAATATGTGTTTCTTTGTGCGTATATAGATATTTTCTTTTCAACAAAACCACATTTACAAAAAAAAAATGGCGTCGAACACTCTTTATGTTCTGTCCTTGTCGACATCTCGAAACGCATTCAACTGTATTAAAAGCGGATTAAAAGGAAATACTGGAGGAAAAAAAAGATTGTAAAAATCAATATAACAAAAAAACGGGTCTATTTATTTTCATCAAGTCTAGCCATTTTTTTTGTCATTTTATTTATTTTTTGTTAAGTCTAATCGGGTTTTCAGCTTATTTTTTTTTTTACTTATCTTCATATTAGATTTTTTTTTACTTATCTTTATATTAGATGTTTTTTATATATTTTGTGTCTATTTTATTTATCTCTTTACTTACGTTTTTACCTTTTTATTCCCATTGCATTCGTTTCAATTTTTTATTGGCGTATTTTCGCGTTTCGTTTTTGACTCGATTACTTCAACTGAATTATGCACAAGAACCTGATAAAATATACAAGCCTCTTTCCTGTTGTTTTTATTCGTCTTTTTATGTGTTTATTTGTATTGTAATTATTCATACACTAGTTCCTTTGTGTTCTTCATCTATTTCTTTTCTTTCTTTCTTTTCTTAGATTGTTTTTCCTGTAATTTCTTCGCATATTTTGTCTTTTTTTCTTTTATTCATAATTTGTCTTCTTCTTCTCTCTTTTCTTCTTTTTCTTCCTCTTTTTTCTTCTTCTTTTTCATTTACTTCTTTTTTAAATTCTTTCTTCATCTTCTTCTTCTTCTTCTTCTTCTTCTTCTTCTAATTCTTTCTTCATCATCTTCTTCTTTCTTTCAGCGGCTCTATTTCTAGCTATTTATTTCGTGGTTTCTTTTCTTCGGTATTAACTTTCTCTTTCTTCTTCATTGATTCTTTTCCTTCTTTATTTAATTATTTTCTCATTTTATCTTCTCTCTCGTATTCTTCTCTTTGAGCTTATATTTGTATTGTCGTCTGCTGACTCTTCTTTTCTTCTTCATTCTCACTTTCGTGTCCTTTTCTCATTGTGTTCTTGTTTTTATTGCTTTTTATGCTTATTCATTTCTTAATCTTCTTTTTCTTCTGCTTTCTTTCAACTTTCATTTTCATTCTCTCATTACTATTATTAGTGTTTTCCCTTTTCCCCCTCTTCCTCCTCCTTCCTGTTTTTTTGTGCGTTCGTCTTCTCCTCCTCCCTCTTCCTATTTTTCACTTCTTCTCCTTCTTCTTCTTTTTCTTCTTCTTCTACTTCTTCTTTTTCTCTTTATTCCTGTCTTTTCCCCCCTTCTCCTCTATCCTGCTTTCTTCTTCTTCTTCTTCTTCTTCTTCTTCTTCTCTTTATTCCTGTCTTTTCCCCTCTTTCTCCTCTTTCCTGTTTTCTTCTTCTTCCTCTTTCTTCTTCTACTTCTTCTTCTTCTTCTTCTTTATCGTGCTTTTTCTCTTTTTCTCTATTTCTACTTCTCCCCCGTACTCCCCTCTCCCACCGTCTTATTATTATATCTCCTCTTCTCCTTTCCTTCTTATGAAAAGCTCTATCCACGTGTAGTAAAGAACACCCCCAAGCCACGTAAACAAAATTCCTCTTCTTCAAAATAAATCTTTGTGCTAAATGCTTTTTAAACCGGTATTTAAGAGAGAGAATCCTCTTTTTAATGTAAGCTAACAAACGCTCGAATAAAAGTTACAAGAAGGTGTTGACTTTATGTGAGATAAGAATATAAAAGAGGGCCGAGAATCTAATAATGACATTACAAAATGCATTGTGCCCTCGAATATTATTGAGAAGATATGGCGCGATAAGTATTGGACCAGTTTGCAAAAGGTTTTCCGAGTAGAAAATATGTGCGGTGCATAAGGCGGGAAATAAGGAGTGGTTCAATGGAGGATCAATTTGATATTTGTTGTTGAGGGTGATGTGGGTAACGAGGGTGGCAGTCGTTCGAGTGGCAATAAAAGCCCGAGATTATCGTGTTTATAAACGGTATATGAGAAAGGGGAAAACGGTTATCTATGACAGAGAATAAAGTATCGGGAATACCTTAAAAGATTTACGAAGTTAAGTGCAATACACATACATAAAATAGACGAAC
>OY744545.1:43823618-43858618 GCA_963556195.1 Sepiola atlantica
GTCACTGCAAATGATTTAACATTTTACTCATTTCTTAACGTGTATTTCAGCTAAGTGATGTTTTACTTGTGCATTGTACATTATTAATTTTTATTTATTAGTTAATTATCTTTTTAGTTAAATATAAGATTTAATATATTCGTCCTTTTATTGTTTCATTTCTCAATTCAAATGAATTGGATTTATCGCGTTTTGCATTCGAACTCTTCATATATATATATATATATATATATATATATATATATATATATATATATATATATAGTCTAAAGAAGCTTTGAGTTATTTTAAACAAAAAGACAAAAAAAAAAGGAAAATGCAGTTTAAATTCCCAGAGAAACCAACTAAATCCAAAATAGTGTAGACTTAACATTTGTTGGAAAATTCATAAATAAATAATATATAATAGTAAGTAAATAAAAATAAAAAGGGGGATTAAGTATCTAACAGTGAAACAAAAGCAGGAGACCTTAACGTAAGCATCTAATATTAACACGGGGATCTTCAGCTGTTTACCATGTAACTGTTTCGGAGATTTAAAAACAGGACAGTTATATGCATGGCTCTCCAATGGTACAGATAAAACTACCATTTCCCCAATAATCAAGTGTAGAAATAATTCAGCTTAAAATGTTACTTATATATACATAAATAAATAATAATAAAATAATAATAATAATAATAATAATATACTACCCTTAAGACTACCGTGTGATATGGTAATTGGCATATCAAATAAAATTCTTTATAACAATAGTAATACTAGTAGTAGTAGTAATAATAATAATAATAATAATAATAATAATAATAATAATAATAATAATAATAATAATAATAATAATAATAATAATAAAATACTATCTAAACACTACACCTACGAACCATTCTACGATATGGTAGCTAGAAATAAAATTATATAGGAATTAAGGTTGCATTAAAAAAAAAAAAAAAAGCTTTAGTACCTATGGTACCAGAAAGGCAAATATATATATATATATATACAGGGTGAGCCAAAAGTAGGTGGACAGTAAAAAACATTTTTTTGACGAAGCGTAAGAGGCAGACTTCAAAGCTGTGTAAATCAAGAAGGAAAACAGTTTGAACACTTGCGTTGATAAAGAACATTTAATTTTCATTAATATAATTGTTTTATTACATGTAATTGTACGTATAAGTGATCTCTAAATAAATGTTTTTTACTGTCCACCTACTTTTTGCTCACCCTGTATATATTTTATATTCTTTATCAATATATATATATATATATATATATATATATATATATATATATATATATATATATATATATATATATAGTCTCGGAAGTTTCTCAACCATTAAAACTATATTAAAAAAAAACAAAAAAAACTTATAGTCCCAAGTCTTTCAGTGGAAAATCACTCATGCACGTCAATTAATTTTTTACAGTTATTATATTAGTTTGTTTCTAACATTATTTTAAGGGATCATCAGTTGTTTACCATGAAAAACTGTTTCGGGAATTTAAAAGTTCAAGAGAAGGTTAAAGGTTAAGATTGCACCTGCGCGATCACGAGGTTTGATGACGTCAGAGTCCCTGCCGTGGGAGAATTATATATATATATGTATATATATATATATATATATATATATATATATATATCTTCTACATATATAAAAGTCAATGTTTGCTTATGTGTTATACAAATCGGTGTGCTAACATCCAAATAAGTTTCAGTAGGGGTATCTTTTTCACAAAACATAAAAGCCCCACTGAAAGTTACCTCTGATTCCATCTAATGTCACTGATGAGGATTTATCGGTTAAGTCCATAAAATAGCTGAAATATATTAGAATGTAAGCAGACGATTTGTTGTGAATGAAGACACATCGGTAGCTTCCTTTAAAAAAAATGCATTCGAATAATGCGTGAAGAAACAGGCTTAATAAGTAAACTATACAAAATGTTTGTAGACACCAATAATTTGTTCCCGTCCGATGTAATTCATGTATCAGACATGTGTTAAAATGGGTGTATGAAAAAATATCGCTTGCGTATGCAACATCTACGACGTTGTCATGATAAAATAGAATTTGCTGAAAATGCTAACATCTCGCAGAGCCAAACACCAGAGCAACGCACGACAATGAAGTTTCAATGGTTACGTCAAATTAATTTAGGTTAAAATAAGTAGTAGTATCTGTAAATGATTTCAAAATAAAAACGTATTCATCGAAAAATATTTATGTAAATAACAAGAGCCTTATGGAAATCAGGAATGATAAAGCCATAAAGAAGACCGAAATACCGCTTATGTAATAGCATGTAGACTACAGTATGGGCAAATGTAATAAAGAGAAACTTTGTACCTACCTATGGTGATATACAAACACGTCTAAAAATAATTGTATATGTAGCATATGCATATATATGGCTTATGGCAAAACTGTCGTAGATAAAGAAATGCATCGAACTGTCTTTTGTTAACAACGTGAGCTGAAGTAGAGGTGAAGGAGGTGAAACATGGTGGCATGTTCAAAAAGTACTGAAACAGAATGTGCTATATTTTAAAAAATAGAGAGAAATATATGTCTCTATAAAACATCCTCTAAGCAAATAAAGACACATTTGTTAGATAATGGCTTGTGAGAGTTGGACGCATCTATTCGAGACGGGTTTGACTTACGCGATTTGTAGTGGAGTCATCCCGTGCAGGTTCAGTTCGATGTGTTTTCCACGAACGCGGTGACGTTGATTGACCTTAAGTTCAAGAGAAGGTTAAGGGTTCAGATTGCACCTGTGCGATCACGAGGTTTGATGACGTCAGAGTCCCCGCCGTGGGAGAATTAAATCGAGATTAAATCAGTTACTGACCTGGGAGCGAAGAGTCAACAACACAACCATGTAGCGGTTACGAGAAAGATTCCGAATGACGGAAAAATATAAGAGCCTTAGTGACATCTAGTAGAATCTTTCATATTCCTTTCTCTGCAAGTAATTAAGTGATTACAGACTAACGTAAGAATATTAACTAGTGAATTTAGTTAGCGTGACCTCTCTCTCTCTCTCGATCCCAACGAACTCGTTCAAGTTGGCTAATTAAAATAGTCAAATAAAAGCGGCTCTTTAAAACAGAAAAAAAGACTTTGTTGTACTGTTAAGAACTTGATTTCAGAGCGAAGATAACAGCCCGAAAGGAATGATGACAAGACAACCATAGCAGTCGCGAAAAATGGTTGCAGGCGAAAAAAACGGTGGTACGAATAGTATCACACAATAGCTGCATGCGGCAACAATGGCGGCGAGACGACAAGAAAGAAAAGACAGAAGAAAAAAGGTTAGTGCAGAGCAGTGCGAATAGTTCCCAGGCAGTTGAGGTTCGCGGAACCTAGCTACGACATATCAGCCCGTTTCGAGCCAACAGCGAGAGTTCTTCTAATTCTACGATTCCCCAATTCCACGAAGGGGTCGAGAACGTGTAAATGTAACACATTGACTATTGACTAGTAAGAATCAAATATTGATTTCTCAGATTAATTGTTGCTGAAACAATAACTATATATATATTATCTAATATATGAAACATACACTCACGCAGCTCTCATGCGATCTTTTGCAACGCCTTTTAATCAATACAGTTTGTAAATGTAGGAAAAAGCCTAACTCTAACACTTACCCTAACGCTAAGCTATTTATAAAATAGCGGAATCGTTTGTACACCGTGTATCGCCATTAAATACCCCCCCAAAAGAATTGAGCTGCAATACAACAAAATTTATCTCCGAACTAACATAAGATACGTATGTCTCTTCATTTGTCTGTTTCCCTTTTTCTTTTAGTTATATAGATCGATTTTGACTCAGCCAACTGCCTTCCACACAAGCGCAAATGAGCGCGACTTACGTGTCGATGGCAGTCAGGGTGTAAGTCAGGTTGAAATGAAAAGAAAATGAAGACCTCGGCCCGCAAGGCGAACAAAGGTGTGCCACTAAGAGACGCTTTTCTTTCTTTCAGTAAAAGGCTACACCCGGAAGGTAAATACTTGCGGGGGAAGAGCTAGACAAATGAGCGCAGTCTACAGACGACATTACCCCGCTCCCACCTGTAAACAACACCCGATGTGCACACAAGGTCTGCACTTAAAAGTCGACGTAAGAATCTAAATAAATATTTAACAGATTATTCTCTGATATTCTTCTAAGATAAGTTTTCGACTTAACTAAAGAAAACCACACCTATACCACCCTCATCTTGATATATATATATATATATATATATATATATATATATATATATATATATATATATATATATATATTTAAGTAGTATAAATCCTTCTATTCATACAAACATTATTGGCTACATATGTGCATACATGTTTACGCTGCTATTTCTATCGGAATAGAGCTTACTTCAGGTCACGTAAAAATTGAAAATAATGTTTGTATTAATAAAAGAATTCATACTATAATACAGCTTTACATGTAATTGAGCACTATTGTATAAAGACCGTAGTTTAATTAAATTAACATCTAGCAAACATTTATACAACTACTATATATATATATATATATATATATATATATATATATATATATATATATATATATATATATATATATAATGTGTGTGTGTGTGTTAGAGTGAAATAAATTCCATCAGGAAATTCGAGTATGAGAGTTTAATGTAATAAACAGAGCAAGAATAAAATAAAACAATGTAACACGGAATCACCGGTGACTATGTGATACCATGTTACTTTGCTTTATTATATATATATATATATATATATATATATATATATATATATATATATATATATATATATATTTAACCCCTTACAAGGGAGGCCGCCACTGTAGACGTAAGGGGTTATTGAGAATAAGGGTGTAGGTTTTGGGTGTCATCCTAAGTTTGTAGCTGTCTAGCAAGATGTCTGTTTACATTAGTTTTAAACATCTGCATGTCGGTGAAGTCGGGGAAGCAGGAACCAGGGAGGGAGTTCCAGAGGCTGGCAATACGAGGAAAATATATATATATATATATATATATATATATATATATATATATATATATATATATATATATAAATAAATATATACTAGCGGGACCCGTGCCCCGGTAATACCCGGTAGAATTGAGAAAAGCAAGAAACTCCATATAGCTATTTTTACTCAAATTAATAAAAATGTTTTACAAAATGGCATAGTACAAAAAATCTTAACTGAACCGCAACCTGTTGAAAATTACGTTAAAATTAAATTGAACGGCCGTAAAGAATCTTTTTACTAAAGAAAATCCGTAAATTGAACTATGTGTCATATTAAAATCAAACAAATCATTGAAATTGAAAAATTCAACTCAGTTGTTAATTAAAAATGCCATTTTATAGAGCGCTATAAAAATTAGTTAACCGTACATCTTTGATCGTATACACATGATCAGTATATTAACGTTTAATCTCTTTTTGAGCGAAAAATAGCGTCTTTATGATATAATCTACTTTTTTGTTTGTTTTACTTCAGTCAAAGTTCTCAGAAATCAAGGGCCTCATTCCTAAGGCTAACACTTTATTTCTATATGAAATAGATAGGTATTCGAATATACCATTAAAGTTGCCTGTCAAACACTAAGTCAGTAAATAAGTTAAAAACATTAATTTTCTTCTCCCAAATTGACCAGTAAACTATGTTGTAGTATATATTTATTGTGGTCTCTTGGTTTTATTGCATTCTTGGACAAAAATTCATCTAGTCTGGTGGAGTATCAAGGTAAGTGCTGTTACTTGAGGTAACATTATTGGAGAAGATGCACAATTCATCGTATGAGCCAGTGAATAGTCGTGTCGAGGGGATATTTTTTGGGCTTCGAATACTATGTTATTTTGAATATTTTGTCTGGGTTTACTTGTAGGGTGAAGTATCCTCATGTCAGATTTTCCTGACAAACCCTTATACCGAGAGACAGAAGAGACTTGAGGATGTGCGTGTGTGCGTGTTTGACGATGCAAATCATTTTCAACTCATATTTCAAAAAAGAACACACACAAACGCGTTAAATGTGTTTACAGCTGTTTCGAGGCGATGTTTATTTTAAGTCATATACTGAAACATTTTTTTCCTAAACATCAAATCTCTTTAGAACAGAATTTTCAAAAGTACTCAGAAGACAAAAGTGATAACGAACAAAGAAAGAATTCGACAAATAGGCAAACACTTGGTTTTACTTATATGGATATATTGATTATCATTAGAATCGATTTCAACATGGATGCAACTGAATAACGTGTTTAACGATTCTGTTGCTTTTATATGAGCAAAACAAGCGATTAATCTTTTCCCGTTCTTTCCCCGGCCATAATTCATTCCACTTGATTGTAAATAGTATCTGTTAAACATTCTTACCACTGAATTCTCTTTTACTTTTCGATGGAAAATTTCGAAAAAAAAAACTTTCTTGCAATTACTCATCCAGAGGAATCTTTGTTTAATGATGGTTTTACGTCCCTTCTCTAATTATCTTTCAAGAATATCCTCATTTTGGTTGTTTTTATTTGTTTGAGTCGTTTTGATTGTGATTGTTGTTAGGCAATTGTTGCCGGCTTCATAAACGCACAAAGTAAGAATCTATTAAATTACTGATAAAACACAATTCGTAAGATGCGTCCATTTAAATAACTGATAAAACACAATTCGTAAGATGCGTCCATTTAAAAAACTGATAAAACACAATTCGTAAGATGCGTCCATTTAAGTAACTGATAAAACACAATTCGTAAGATGCGTCCATTTAAAAAACTGATAAAACACAATTCGTAAGATGCGTCCATTTAAGTAACTGATAAAACACAATTCGTAAGATGCGTCCATTTAAATAACCGATAAAACACAATTCGTAAGATGCGTCCATTTAAATAACCGATAAAACAGAATCGTAAGATGCGTCCATTTAAATAACCGATAAAACACAATTCGTAAAGTGCGTCCATTTAAATAACTGATAAAATACAATTCGTAAGATGCGTCTATTTTAATAACCGATAAACCACAATTCGTAAGATGCGTCCATTTAATCTGCGCGTTTAGCGATAAGAACGCTTTTTCAAACCTAAACCTGACAGACAGACACATTGACCGCCTAAAGAGCTTATTAAAGTGATGCCCCGATGCATCTATAAATTTTACCTCGAATCAAATCAAAATTGTAAAGTGCAACAAGCAATGTATGAAGACAGGTAGGACCTTTTTACAGTCCGAATATTTATCTAAGGCTGCTTTAAACCTGGATATGGTAGTCATCGTCACGACCTCCTCTGGCATGTTTTTTTTTTCTCACGGAGCAGAATCACGGACAGAGAATGTTGCATTTCTTCTACTGAGCCGAAAGTGACGGTGGTACATATTTTTCAGGTAATCGCGAAGACCACGATTAGCACTGGGATGAAGAACTCTCTGAAAGATAATTTTACATTCCCGTTGAGTATATTGTACGCTAGAATCAAGTCTCCTCGCCAACTCCGCTGTAAATAATGTGTTTGAATCTGTTCAGACCGCCAATCAGAAAGAAAATTATTTAACTATCTCATTAACTACGTATCACTCGGGACTTCCAGCGTCAAAGTAATTTCCTGAACACGACAGCTTAAATACTACTTTTATATATCTAGTAGAATTTTCCGGTTTCTTCTTAATCAAACTTCATGTGGAACATTCCATTTTTCACACACCCACGGACAGAGAATGTTGCATTTCTTCTACTGAGCCAAAAGTGACGGAGGTTCATCGTAATGCTGGGGTTTAAAATTCCTTAAAAGGTGGATTTAAATCTCCGTTAATGATGCATCGTAAAATAAAGTCTATTCGCACCTAGCTCCTCAATAGATTTAGTATTTCGTGTTGCTCTTTGTATGTAAGCGTGGAGAGTCCTATCACTATCCTGGTTGCCAATCGTTGAACACGCTCCAGGTGTATGATATATTTTTGGAGATAAGGATTTGTTGCTTATATGGCATATTTCAGAATGGGACGTACCAGGGTTATGTATAAGAGACGGAAACTGTCTTCCGTTAGGTTTAGAAATTGGTCTTCCGGATCAGGTAAAGAATCCGCCTGACTTTCTTCACCATCTCGTATCGTTACGGTCAAAGCGAAATGCTATTTCAAACTCAAGCGTGACAAACGGATCAAATTGCTATTTAAAAATTAAGTTTGGCTTAAAAATGAAAATGTTTTTTACAAATTTAAACCGAACAAAATTCTTGCTACAACGTGAAGAAGATGATATGTTTAACTTAAGAGTGACGGAGCTACTGCAATACCATTTCAAAATTAAGTGTTAGGGATGGACTACTTGACCTTTGGCTAAGATCAAAGTGCAGTATCTGTTCCTATGGATACTGCACCCCATAGACTGGTATTCTCTTGGCCTTCGATGCTTGATTTACGTTGGTCTATGGGTCTGTCCTTGGCAGTTCTAGGAGGTCCACCCTCCCAGGCTTCGCATCCCCTCTTTGGGGAGGAGTAAGTTTATTGTTTACTGTCTGAGGCGCACCTACCGGGGAATGCCGACGGGGCTGTCCAGGCAATTTTTGATGGCCAGAGGGCTCACCTCTCGGGCGCTGGCTTTTCAAACCCCACTTTCCCGACCTTGGGTCACATCTTACTTGTGGGAGTAAGATAAAAACTGGCCTTGTGCTTAAATCCTGGAGAAGAGTAAATAAATACTTGGCCTTTTGGCTAAGATCAAAGTGTAGTATCTGTTCCGATGGATACTGCACCCCATAGACTGGTATTGTCTTGGCCTTCGATGCTTGATTTACGCCGGTCTATGGGATGGTGGTCCTGTGCAGTTTTAGGAGGTCCACCCTCCCAGGCTTTGCCTCCCCTCTTTGGGGAGGAGTAATTTTATTGCTAACTGCCTGAGGCGCCCCTACCCGGGAATGCCGATGGGAATGGCCAGAGTGCTCACCTTCTCGGGCACTGGCTTTTCAAAACCCACTTTCCCGACCCGACCGTGGGTCACATCCTACTTGTGGGAGTCAGATAAAAACTGTCCTTGTGCCTAACTCCTGGAGAGGAGTAAATCAATACTGTCTATACCTATTTGAAAATAGAACGCAATAGATATACGGAACAGATATGTCCTATTATAAAGATCTGCGGATGCTTTTTAAAATGCTATTTCAAATTCATGTTGGACAGACCGAAGAAAATAATATTTTATACTTGAGCGTGACATACTTAAAAGAGTCTATTTCACACTTATGCGTAGCAAAACGACGAGAAATGTATTTTAGACTGAAGCACATAGTAGCAACGCCGACGTGCCTCAACGATCCACTCTAAGACAACGCTCTTTCCGATCTTCATCAATGATCTCCGAAATCACATTCTAAGATCATTCGTTGACATTCATGCAGTTGGTGCAGATATCTACGGCAACACTTCGAAGAGCATTAATGATCAAGATCTCTCTGTTTCTCACTCTTCTGACCTAGAATACACAGAGCAATGGGAAAAAACGTGTCTGTTTTCTTCAAAAGCATCTAAAAATAAGCTTCTCTCTCTTTACAACACATGCTCGGATCTATTCTTTGCCATAGTTGAAATAAATGGCTCACTTCTTGGGGAAGCCACCTGCTGTATAAGCTTCTAGTCATGACCTTCACTCCAGATTTGATATGGAAGATTTACAGAAAATCTACTACTAAAATCGTCGGAAGAATTGTTAGATCATTCTACCGTTTCAGAAAGTATCTCACTTCTGACGCAATTCTCTACATTTATAAGAGTCAAATACGTTCTAAGTTAGAGTACTGTTTCAACATTTGTCGAGGTGCTGCTAAGAGCATCGTTTCCTTCCTTGACAGTACGCTAAACCGATTTAAAAATCTAGTGGGGGTGCCCTCTTCTCTTTTTTACAGCCTCTTTATCACAAAAGAGAGGTTGCTAGTCTTTATCTACTCAATCGTTAATTTTCTGGTAGGTGCTCGACAGGGCTCTAATCTATGGTTCACCGTTGTAAAACTTTACGAGCAATACCTCATCTAGCAACAACCACTGAAAATATTTTTTCTTTCTTTTCTCTGAGTACACACAACTTAACAGAATTATCCTGAGAATAGTTTGTTTCCCAATTACCGTCCGTCTGTGGAACATAATACCACGTGGCTGCTTGCCAGCTGACTACAGCATGGTCGTTTTCAAGTCCAATGTTAACAAATGCTGTACAGTCTCAACGATCGTTACCAATACTCTAGACAAAATTATTGACCCTTATCCTCGAGTAGTTTTGGGGCTTTTATAAGCGGTGACATGCTAGTATATGAAAAAGACCTGAGTGTGACAGACATACGTATAGATATAGTGTCTTGCAGTGAACAAATCCTGTTTAAAACTTAAGTGTGACACACCAAAGAAAGCGCTATTTAAATATTAAGTGATAGAGATAGCGACGGGCATAGCATTTTATAATTATGCTTGGATGCGTCTAGTCATATTTCGATTCGTAGCGCAACGGATAAAAGTGCTTAGTAATCTGTTCTCAGTCACATTCTTCTGAAGGTCGAATGGTCAATCCTTCGTACGACCGACGGTAATGATACAATCACGAATCAAGGGAGGCGCGAGAGCGCTCTATCCCGTAATAGACTTCACGAATGGCCTATGCTGGAAATCTCATTTCTTTGATCAATCATAACTCAAAAACCAATAAACAAAATAATTAAAACTTTGCACAAAATTTGTATTTGATAGGTTATGAAATCATGTTATCCGTGGGTACGTACGTACGTATGTGCCACCCTGTATCTCATCAACTATTTGATGGATTCAACTGATTTTGGGAAGAGATATAGGTTCTAGGGTTTAGTTGGAAGCATTTTAATATCAATTTACCATATACCTTAGTTTTTCCAGAAAATTCCAAAAAACCTTAAAAATGACCATTGTATTGAGGCATAGCCTTTACACAAGTAGTGACATTCTATGAAAAAATGCCAATATACTGAAATCATATGCCCTTAATAGGGTTAAGATAAACATTCATATACACTAAATGTACAAAAGCAAGGAAATTTCAAAATGTTTACACTTTTATTGTCATTAAGGGTATGCGAGCACAACAAGGCTATGTATTTTACTGGTAGGAATTTTTCTTCAGCGCACCTCACACACTTCATCCACTCATGCATAGAGATTTATACTGTAGTGATGTGATAATGAAATGGTTTGCTTGATATGTAGTCATACCCTTAATGACAATAAAAGTGTAAAAATTTGGGAATTTCCTTGCTTTTGTACATTTAGTGTATATGAAATTTCATCTTAACCCTATTAAGGGCATATGATTTCAGTATACTGGCATCTTTCATGGAATTACTTTAGACATCAACACAGTAATAGCTGACAGGGCGAGGGCAAGCTCTGCCGTGGATTAAATAAAGGGTTCCATTCGAAATGCCGCACAGATTCCCAAATTAACAAGACGCACGCGAAGAAGGTCGGAGAATACATCGACCGAAACGTTATTCAGATGAGAACAGTAGACCAAATAATTGAAATAATACAAACTAAATTGAGTCAGTCTGTGCGTTTCGCGATAAAATTGATATTTGAAACTTATTGTTATGGACAAATGAAAATGGTATTTCAAACACGCGTTATACGTCGAGGAAAAATGTTATTTGAAATATGAAGAGTCACATATAACGGACAATGCTATTTCGAACATAAGCATGACAGACCAACTGACGGACAATGCCTCTTTTAGAGATGCTTGGCTGCATCTAAAATACGATGCGTCTATTCAAGCAACGCGTTTATCGATGAAAATGCTATTTCTTATTAAAACGTGACTAACCGACCGACAAAGCCCCAGTTAGAGATGAGAGGAGACACCTAAACGAATAAATGCTTACAAATACGGAACAACAACAATAATGATTTTTTTAAAATGTTGTCTTCGTAAAGTTAATGAGTATTTCGTGTATTCGTTTCGTTAATAAACATTTGATTGGTTGTAATAAAGGCCGACATTTTAAAACTGACTATCGTTATTTTTCTTCTCATTCTTTTTTTTTTTTTTGTATTCTTTTATTCGCCGTTTCCTTTTTTGCCCCTTCTTTTCCTATATTCGGTAATTCATGATTTCTGTTACGCTCGAAAGCAATATGGCGACAATAAACGCGCGGGATGAGTTAATTTTTAAGTTTCCATGGTTCGTTATTGTCTCTTTTACAGGCTTAAAACTCCAAACAAGTTAAAGTTTCCGAAATTACAAGATTTTGGTATTGTTTATTTCAAGTTTTGTTTGTAAGATCGAAATCAAAAACGTAACTAATCAAATATGCCTATTCTCATTAGCAACTAGTTGGTGTACCCGTTTCGATTGGGTCACATATTAGGACTATAATCGTTACAGTCGAAGCTGTACACATTTAATTCATTAACTAAACCGGCATATTTATTTATGTAATTCATCTTCTTCTTCTAATCATCATCATCATCATCATCATCATCATCATCATCATCATCATCATCATCATCATCATCATCATCATCATCATCATCATTATTATGTACTCACTGGGAGTTCTCACACAGGTCATCAGTGATTGCTCACCGACAACCGGTGGTATTCCCTGGAGTCTGAGTGACAACAAGTAACCCCAGATTTCCAGTATTCTCCACCTCTTTTCGATAGCCACCGCAAATCAAATTGCAGTATCACAACAGCCGTTTACCATTGATTTCTCGCTGGTAAGGACCATTGGGCTTTCTCTAGGATTTGGGTGGCAATAAGCCTCCCCAAGGTCCCAGCAGTGTCTTCACTTCCAGTGGAGGTCTGGTTTGTGCTGTCCCTCCTCGGCTCTATGCAAATATTCTGTGTGGTGTCAGCCTAGGCTGGTACCATTTTTTTTAGGGGGGTAGCTGATGGAGTTTCTTGCTATCTCTGTTCATTGGTTCATTTTTGTGTCAGTTGAGGCCGGTCTAATTTATGGGGGGGGGGTTATAAAGTGGTGTTTCTTGCATTTCCTTTGTTTGCGATGTGTTCTTTCTGTGGTTTTGTTTTCTTCCTGTAGTAGATTCCATGTGACCCTTCGTAGCTTATGCGGGTTGGCTTCCGCATTCAATGATTTTATTATTATTATTATTAGTGTTATTATTATTATTATTATTAGTAGTAGTAGTAGTATTAGTAGTAGTAGTAGTAGTATTAATATTATTATGATGGTGTGGTGATGATAATGATGAGGATGATGATGATGATGACGACGACGACGACGACGACGACGACAGCGACGTCGATGTCAATCCTTTGATATCCCTCTCTTTCGATCGCTCTCTCACAGAACTCTCGGAGGGTTCTCTGTATATTCCATCAGCTCTCGTCAGTGTCGTGTTTTCTATGGTGTCTATTCTCTCGTTAATTCCTATTTTTTCACAAGAGTTCCTAGCCATGTTATTATCGGTATTACACGGGTCCTCTCCAGGTAAAGTATTCCCTTGAAATCTATGGCAAACTCCGTGTATTTGCTTAGTTTACTGCTTCATTGGTCTTCACACCGTGGGCTGCTGTGACGGCGAAATCTAATATTCTAGCAGGTTTTAATCTCGTTGCTTATTTTAACGGTCCGGTAACTTGCTTCGATAAGTTGGATTGAACACTCGGATATCTATGTATCTCATATAGAATGCAAGTGTTAGCCCCAGGAACACTAAAAGAACAATGAATATATATATATATATATATATATATATATATATATATATATATATATATATATATATATATAGGGATTTTTTACATACCATGGATAACAACACCAAATCGGTCGTTCGACGACTGGAAAAAATGGATCAGAAAATGAATGAACAGAAGCTAGCACTTCTGTTATATCAAACGTGTATTAAGGAAAATAATGCTGCCTAATTATACAGACTATATATATATATATATATATATATATATATATATATATATATATATATATGTGTATATATATATATATAATATTTAACATACGTACGACGTCGTTTGGAGCTTACGGCTCTCATCAGCGCAGGGAACTAACACTCTCGGACAGTCACAGGGCGCGAACCTGGTTCACAGAGACGCCTTCAATCTTTAGACGTTCACTTAGTCTCTTAGTCCACGGGATACTCCATCGTGACAGCGGTGAAATTACATACACATACACGCATACACACACACATATATATATTAATATATATATGTATATATATATGTGTGTGTGTGTGTGGGTGTCTATTGTTATTTGTAAAGTTCATGTCTCTTTTCCTTGGAAGAGTTCACTGTGCCGTATAATTGATTGCGTTTGTCTTCAAATTAGAAGATCAAGTAAACCATTTGTAAATATTAGCTCGTGTCGATGTGGCCTTCATGTTAAGACTATCATACGCAAAATATGTTTCATTATTATTACGCAATCTATTTAAAACTGAGATCACTTCATGGAATCATCTAGGTAGACTAAAATGTGTTCACCATTAATGTTTACGAAGAGACACCACGAATGAGCTGGTAACTGTACCTGAGTGTTGAAACAGTGTCAGTGCCCCGCCATTAACTCTTGGAAAACGTCATTATCGTATAGAATGGGTAACAAATGTACTAATATGTTTGCTATAAACATTTCGCTCATTTATAATTTGTTTACATTTAATAGCAAAAGTAGAGAAAGTAAACAGACAGAAATACGTTTTTTTACTTTTATATATACAGACTAGACCCTTTGGGCCTAGACAGTCTATAGATATAGATATATATATATTAATTCGACACTTGATTATTGGGGAAATGGTAGTTTTATCTGTACCATTGGAGAGCCATGCATATACTGTCCTGTTTTTAAATCTCCGAAACAGTTACATGGTAAACAGCTGATGATTCCCCCCTGTTAATATTAGATGCTTACGTTAAGGTCTCCTGTTTTTGTTTCACTGTTAGATACTTAATCCCCCTTTTTATTTTATTTACTTACTATTATATATTTTATTTATTTATGAATTTTCCAACGAATGTTAATTCTGCATTAGTTTAGTTAGTTTCTCTGGGAATTTAAATTGCATTTTCCTTTTTTGTCTTTTTGTGTAAAATAACTCAAAGATAGATAGATAGATAGATAGATAGATAGATAGATAGATAGATAGATAGATAGATAGATAGATGAATGAAAGAAGAGAGATAAATATGTACGAATGACAAATCTGTTTCAACTTCAATTGTTCAATGCCAGGTGTACTCGGTAAAAACATAGATTTGTCATTCGTACATATTTATCTCTCTTCTTTCATTTATCTTTATAATTGCTCTATCTCGTATATTGAGCTTAAACTATTTCACTATAGGTTCTATCCTCTAAAAGTATACGTTTAGTTTCATATTTTATTTGCTATTTACATTTAAATTCCTCTCTATTTACTAACTAATTGGCTATGGCCGATGGGATAAGACCCTCGACTACGAATCAGTGGCGATTTGTGATCGGGGTTCGCGCCCACCGACCGTTGAGAATTAGTTCCTACACTGAAGCTTGCGTCAGCATGAAACATCGATGTCTGTAGGTATTAAAATATTTAATAAATATTTATTTATATATATATATTAATTCTATACGTACATAAAAGTAATGTATAGATATGTATTTCTGGCTCACAGCCGTAATCGGCATGCATCGAACCTTCGATATAGATGTCTATAGTCCAGTGTACGATTTTTATCACCTAAATATTTAATATATGTTTATGTAATCATTTTATTGGTAATTGCAACGTTAGTTGTTCTTTCTGCTTACTACTATTTCGATTGCCTCACTTCCTAGGTGATTAAGATGCAGAAAATTGCGTTATTAGTCGCCCTTAACTTTATAGGGCGTATTTTCCTTAATAAATATATTTTATACGCACATTAAAGTAATCCATGGACACGTGTTTTTGGCTCGCAGCCGTTATCAGCATGGCTAACTTAGACAAGGATCGAACCTTCGATATTGATGTCTATAGTCCATTGTCTTTACCGCTGGGTCAAGACGCCCTGTCTAGAAATATGTACGATTTTTATCACCTAAATATTAAATATATTTTTATGTAATTATTTTTTTTGTGTGATTGCAGCGTTCGTTGTTTTTTTGCTTACTATTATTTCGATTGTTTCACTTTCCTAAGTAATTAAGATACAGAACATTGCATTATTAGTCGCCCTTAACTTTATAAGACGTATTTTTTCGTTAATATATATATTTATTAATTTTATACGTACATAAAAGTAATCCATGGACACGTGTTTCTGGTTCACAGCCGTCGTCGAACGCTGAAATCACCAATACAAATAATTACATAAAAATATATTAAATATTTAGGTGATCAAAATCATACACATTTCTAGACAGATACATATGAAATATATACATATGAAATATAAATTATTTTTGTTTTATTTTAACACAAGCAAATACCATTAGAAACATTTTTTTTAAAAATTGCATAATTAAGCAGAATAATTCTGTTATTCTTGCGGTGTTGCTTTTCGATTGGCGAGAGTAAAATACACTTTTAATGATCGGTGATACAATGGAACTGCAGTAAATGTTAAAGCTAAAGACATTTTATAATCATTTTTTATAGATGCATATATATATATATATATATATATATATATATATATATGTGTGTGTGCGTGTGTGTGTGAAATTAAAATGGAATAAGCGGAAGACCTAAAAAGCTCAACGTTTCGCCCAAATGTTCTATGGGCTTTGTCAAGAGCGAACAAAAAATGCAAAAAATGTCATTTGTCATTTTTTGCATTTTTTGTTCGCTTATGACAAAGCCCATATAACATTTGGGCGAAACATTGAGCTTTTTATTCTATTTTAATTTTACATATATATATATATATATATATATATATATATATATGCATCAATGTCCTTTTCATTAAGTTGAAGTCTCTTATGACGTCAAGCTGTCGGATTAAGTGTTAAAATTATCACTGTTTATTCGCTATTCAGCTTGGCCCAGTGGTTCTAGATGTCGGGATTTTGTAAAATACTCGGAATCCGGGGTTTCGAATCGCATGACCAGTAGTGAATAGTCATATCTCTATGCTGATGAGTCCCAATTATGAAGGACGAAACGTACACGTACATAGATAATAAACAAAACAAATATTTATTATTTTTAGCTCCTTAATAACCCGTCTAGATGGGCACTGTAAGTGTAGTATTAACAAAACATAACGTCGCTAGCTATAAATGCATCGTTCCTTTCATTAAGTTGAACGCTCTTATGACGTCAAGCCGCCGGATAAAGTGTTAAGATTATCACTGTTTATTCGCTATTCAGCATTGGCCGAGTGGTTCTAGATGCCGGGATTTGAGTTGTAAATACTCGGAATCCGGGTTTCGAATCGCATGATCAGTAGTGAATAGTCATATCTCTATGCTAATGAGTACCGATTATAAAGGACGAAACGTGTTCGTACATAGATAATAAGCAAAACAAATATTTATTATTTTTAGCCCCTAGAAAACGCGCCTAGATGGGCACTGTAAGTGTAGTATTAACACAGCATGACGTCGCTAGCTATAAATGCATCGTTCCTTTCATTAAGTTGAACGCTCTTATGACGTCAAGCCGCCGGATAAAGTGTTAAGATTATCACTGTGTTTCGCTATTCAGCGTTGGCCCAGTGGTTCTAGATGTCGGGATTTGAGTTGTAAAATACTGGGAATCCGTGGTTTCGAATCGTCTGACCAGTAGAGAATAGTCATATCTCTATTATGAAGGGCGAAACGTATACGTACATGAATTATGAACAAAACAAATATTTATGAATTATAGATAGATAGATAGATTGAGAGAGATAATAGACACTATACATTATTATAAGTTTCCATTATATATATATATATATATATATATATATATATGTATATATATATATATATATATATATATATATATATATATATATATATATATATATATCGGAAACACAAAGACTTAGATTATAAAAAAAAATGTTATGCCTAAGTAAAACACATGAAAAGCCGTGAAGAATTTATCGCTCGTCAACCAGTTGATACGCGAAAAAACTACATTCAAATTTCGTCTCGCTGCGCCATGCTGAAAATAAGAATATGAAAAAATAATTGAACAAAAAAAAAAGAAAAAGGAATAAACAGAAATCGGTGTTCCATCAATTGCACATTGAACACGCGAGAACTGTGCAAAATAGAATTTAAAAAGAAACGAATATTGACAAGAACAAAGAAATTGTGGAGACAGAGAATTCGATAGTCGTTTCAGAGAAGAAAAAAGTAGGATTAAAAAATGGAGAAAGAAAATTAATATTTCTATTTTTTTGTATCTATTTTTTTTTAGATTGTCACGGTTGGAACAGCCTCAAAGCCTTCGTGAAGAGCGACATTCGACACTCAGAAACATTTAAGTCTCAATGTGAATCGCTCTTTCTTTTTATTATTATTAAGAACCGTCCGGACTTTGCGTAAATTTGTATGATTTAGATTATTCCGACTGCTGTTTTCATTTTTGGATATTATTCACACAACGTTTCGGCCGCTGTAACCTCCGACCGTCTTCAGATGCGTGTTGTTAAACTTTGGAATTTGTACGGAATTTCGAAAAAAACCCCTTTATTTACTCAACATTCCGTCAGCCATGACCAAGTAGAAGTCTTCAAGGATTCCTAATAGTATTCTTTAGTATCGCCCGTACTTAGGATTGAACCTACAACCTCCAGAAGACGGTCACTTAGAATTTACTATACTTAGCATTTTTATCCGTTACGCCCCGGGTACGCAAATACCGTACACAATTTCAAGTTCGACATAAATATTCTTCAGTTCGACAAGACACACCTGAAGGATATCGGGGGTTGCATCTTGGGTTTACCTTCGGAAACCTCGCAGCTCTTGCTTTTTTTATTTTGTCTTTTAGAAATGTTTCTGACAAAGGGGAAATAATTGCTGTTTTCTAGGTCGGAATCTATCCATCTAACACTTATCGTTGGCTAGTTTTTTTTTTAACCTTCAAGTGATATTGTTTAGCTCCTTCAATCCAGTGGCTTCAAGCCTTGTTTCAAGCGATTTCCATAAGAAAATTAAAAAAACATCGACCGAATAACATCCAAGATAAGAATAGTAATCCGAATAACCTAAGTTATGAAATATATTAATCCTCATTTAAAAAACGTCGAAATGAAATGATTTGAGTATATAAATTGAAAGTAGTGCACGCTAATCCGCTTAATGGACTTTTATCATATAGTATAATATCGTTAAGATATTATATCATTGTTAGTATATAGTATACTTATTATTATATTATACTCTTTTTTTATTATATAGTATATTTACTATAATATGATAGCCTTTTTATCATATAGTATAAGTGTTATAACATTATATATTTTTTATTATATAGTACAATATTGTTATGATATTATATCATTGTTAGTATATAGTATACTTATTATTATATTATACTCTTTTTTATTATATAGTATATTTACTATAATATGATAGCCTTTTTATCATATAGTATGATTGTTATAACATTATATATATTTTTATTATATAGTATGATATTGTTATGATATTTTATCATTTTTATTGTATAGTATACTTATTATAATATTATACTCTTTTTTATCATATAGTATATTTACTATAATATTATAGCTATTTTATCATATAGTATAATTGTTATAATATTATATATTTTTATTATATAGTATAATATTGTTATAGTATTATATCCTTTTTATTATATAGTATACTTATTATAATATCATATCCTTTTTATTATATAGTATACTCATTAAAATATAATATCCCTTTTTATATAGTATACTTATTATAATATTATACAGTTTTTATTATATAGTATACTTGTTATAATATTATATCCTTTTTATTATATAGTATACTTATAATAAAATAACCCTTTTTATATAGTATACTTGTTATAATAGTATATCCTTTTTATTATATAGTATACTTATCATAATATTATATCCTTTTTTACATAGTCTACTTATTATGATAGTTTATCCATTTTATTATATAGTATACTTGTTATCATATATCCTTTTTAATATATAATATTCTTATTATAATATTATATTCTTTGTTATCATATAGTATACTTATCATAATATTATATCCCTTTCATTATATAGTATATATGCTATGATATTATATCCTTTTTATTATATATTATACTTGATATAATATATCCTTTTTATTACATAGTATACTTAATATGATATTATATCCTTTATATTATATAGTATAATTATTATGACATTATATCCTTTTTATTATATAGTATACTTGATATAATTATCCTTTTTATTATATAGTATACTTAATGTACTAGTTCATCCTTTATATTATATAGTATCCTGATAATAATAGTATATCGTTTGTATTATATAGTATACTTATTGTAATAGTATATCCTTTTTATTATATAGTATACTTGATATAATATTATATACTTTTTATTATATAGTATACTTGATATCATATATCTTTTTATTATATAGTATACTTAATATATTATTTTATCCTTTATATTATATAGTATCCTTATTATAATATTATATCGTTTGTATTATATGGTATACTTATTATAATATTATATCCTTTTTATTATATAGTATACTTGATATAATATATCATTTTTATTATATAGTATACTTAATATCATATTTTATCCTTTATATTATATAATATCATTATTATAATATTATATCCTTTTTATTATATAGTATGTGTAGAACTATTAGTATTATTTATTTATCTTATATAGACGCAAACATACTTATTATTTTGTCATCTATTTTACATACGTGTTTGTGTCTTACGTACGGCATGATCGCCCCTACCGGGAAATGCCGACGGGGCTGCCCAGGCAATTTTTAAATGGCCAGTGCGCTCAAATTCTCGAACGCTGGTTTTTCAAATCCCACTTTCCCGACCTTGTGTCACATCTTACCTTGTAGAATGAAGATAAATAGAATAAGGTAGGACACTGCCATAATCCGCTAATATTTTGTTGTGTCTTTTACCGTTACAGCAAGCCTAGTTTTCGAAGATTTCAAACCAAAGACATCGGGGGAAGATTTGTTTATTGAAGTCATATTTCTGAATCAAAAAATGAATTTGATGAATAAACGCTTCTAGAATCGAAATCAATTTCCCGGTATGGACGAGACCTTCAGCTAATACATTTTTTTACAACGGGAGAATAGATCCATTCATGAAAAAATATTAAAAAAGAACTCTCCTAAACGGTAGGTGACAGTTTAGGATTTTTAAGGAAATCAAAGTCGAATAAATAGTTTTAGTGGTTGTGACCTAACGGTTCACGGGTACATTTAGTATATATATATATATATATATATATATATATATATATATATATATATATATATATATATATATATATATATATATACAAGTATCATAAAAAATAACGGACATCTTGTGTCTGGATATTTTCTCTATGATCCTTTCCGTTTTTCGTATTAGGTTCTTAGTTTCAGACGGAAACTGGCTGATAAAATTGCCAAAGCTTCCCAAAGCGCTTTCGGACCCTTCCAGGTCCATCGTCAGTGAAGTAATGTTAACCAGGGATAGACCTAGGAGTGAATATATATTCTATTTAGGCGGGAAAAATAACGGACTGTGTTTAATTTAAATTTATATTTATAGGCATTTGAGTATATTAGTACTAATAGTATAATTAATCTTGTTAATAGCTGGTTTTTCTGTTTTAATGTATAGGGCTTCGAGTATGTGGAGTTTAAGTGTATTAGTATTTTGTGCAATTTTATCAGCCAGTTTCCGTCTGAAACTAAGAGAACCTAATCAGAAAAACGGAAAGGATCATAGAGAAAATATCCAGACACAAGATGTCCGTTATTTTTAATGATACTTGTATAAAAGAAAAGATGCTGCCAAGATACACACACACACACACACACACACACACACACATATATATATATATATATATATATATATATATATAAACACTGGTACAATCAATGATAATTAATCCACGTTTCAATCATTTTACATCTGTTCAAGTATGTTTTTCATACAGTCTTGAAAACATGTTAAATAATTGAAACACAGATTAATTAGTGTTGACTGTACCAGTCTATTGAGCACTTTTGAAAAAATATTGGTCTGATGTTTTTGGGGTTGTATATTTGAACTATATATATATATATAAGCTTAATGAAAATGTATTACAAGATTCAGAGCATATATATGTCATATTTGCATTCCATAGACAATAGTGAATTAATCTAGCACTATAATTGTCTGTGGTTTTAACAACGTCTTTATTTCTGTACTTCGATGAGTATATATATATATATATATATATATATATATATATATATATATATATATATATATATAACCTCCGTTTACTTCGGAAAACAAGCATGTATATCTTCTCTGTTGAAATAAAGAGAGTATTGCCGAAATATTAGGACGAACGTGTATTTATATAACACACATATAAAAGGAATATCAATATACAAATGTAAGACATTACCACGTTTGTTTTCGCCTTATATTATTATTAATCTTCTTTTCTCTATATACAGAATTATGTTCCTATATTCATATTAACCATTTACAATGGATATATATATATATATATATATATATATATATATATATATATATATATATATATATATATATATATATATATATATATATATATATAAGTGTGTATGAAAGTGAGAGTATGTGTGTGTCGGTGTCAATTTCTTTGCATTCTTTTTGCTGGTGTAATATTGTGATTTGTTTATTTATTGAGTTCTTCCCGACATGAACCCCAGTGATCTTACACGACAGAGCTAATTTTTTTTAGAATAAGAAAAATCTCGATTCCATCTAAGTCTTTTGTTGCACCGATATAGTTCAGAGAAAAATGAAAAAAAAAAACAATGATATTAGACTGAGAAAAAATCCGTTTTTTTTAAATATAAAACGACAAAAGAATTGAATTCAACCATCTTCTTTTTTAACTTCCTGATATGAAATTCGTGTAGACAAAAATTTGAACACTTACTTTCTGCCGCCGTCGCCGCCATCTTGCATAGAAAGCGATGAAACTGAAGAATGTCGTCAAGTTATTGTGTCGCATTTTTTTGACTCCTACTTATTCAAACATGAATAAATAATGTTTCCATCGTTTGACTCTTGAATAGTGGATTGTTAAATTTGACATTAAAACATCAGGGTTCAAGGGGGTGCGTTATTGGCCTATTTGATACCGTCACGGCTTTTTAAATCGACGATATTGAGTTCAGATCGTATAGAATCCTGTGTTCAATTACAAACATTTTAGATGGAGGTGACGGCTGTGAAGTGGACAAGTCTTGTTGATTCGGCGATTTTTAAGTAGTGATGTTTGCGAGCATAACGTAGTCTCTATTCTGTCTACAAACAATTGCCGTAACTAGCTGATTCATACAAAAAAGCGTTGTTACGTTCGAAAAGGTATGACCCCACAATACTTCATCAACGCACTGGTAAGATTGTGACTTGTGTTCAACTAATCGTATACATTAGGTGTTATATTTCGATATTACATGACTTAAAAGGGTTTATATAGCGTAACATTTAGATATTAAAAGAAACCTAAAATTGTATGATCTGTATAATACGTTAAGACAATATTATGTTCGTACTTACGTTATCACCCCAACCACTTTTTAATAGAAGAACTTTCCCGGTCGCCTAAGATGCAATGCAAAACATATTATTTCGTCTGATATCGCTGTTGTGTCGAACGAGGAACTCGAACTAAGATACACTTTTAGAAATCGTCACGCAATTCTATTCATGTACAGATTATTAACATAGTAAAACATAGTGTTCTAATAAATTTGACACAACTTGGCTGATAGTCGATGCATTCTCTGAATTAAATATGCATTATTTAGAGGATCTGTTCACTTAAAGAAGCCGTCATGATCCTCTATCACACTTCCAGGGAGAACCTGAAATTAGAGCTCACCGCCTTAGAATATCCTTTGAGAAACGCCTGTACGTCAGTATGATCCTTTCAATCTGCTCGTCTTCGGTGTTGCAGGCGGTACGCTTGGTGTCTTTCTCAACTGCGCCACGAATATAATAATCAACGGGTTGCAATTACGCTGGTTGGGGGAGGCAGATGTTAGGACTGTTGAAATCGTGGAAGTTCTTAGACAGCAACTTCTGTGTTTTCACAAAGGTGCGACCCTGCTATCACTTATATATATATATATATATATATATATATATATATATATATATATATATATATATATATATATATATATATATATTTTAACATAGTTCACCCCAAACGAGGCAGGCCGCCACTGTAGACGTAAGGGGCTACTGAGAAAAAAGAAAAGGGAAAAGGTGGGTGGGGTCAACCTAAATTGGGATCTCCGCAGCGAGATGTCTGTTAACATTAGTTTTAAATGTCTGCATGTCAGTACTGTCGGGGAAACAGGGGCAGGGAATGAGTTTCAGAGACCAGCAACACGAGGAAAGAAGCTATTTGAGTAGAAAGCTCTCCGGCATCTATTGTCCTCCACAGTGAATGAATGGGATTTAGTTGATTGTCGAGTTGGTCTAGGGAATTTACGTCGAGGTGCTTCGGAGCATAATCCATTGAAGGATGCTACATTACGGCGATGGGAGAGGGACTGGAGCTTGGTAGACAGTGATGGACCTATTAGGTTGGCGACTCTTTTTTTTATCGCAGTCACTCCTTCTACACAGCGCTTTACATCAGTTGGCAGTAACTCAATATGGCCATCTTAATTGAGTTCGATGTCTACTCGAAGATGTGAGGCTTGATGGTGTTGATTCATTCGAAACACACCAGAACACCATCACAGTCTCCCCACCTAATAAACCAGTATTGTTCGGGCCTTTGGGTCTAGATTTACGCCGGGCTATTGGGGGTTGTCGGTCCTCTGCAGTTCTAGGAGGTGCACTCTCCCAGGCTTTGCCTCCCCTCTTTGGGGAGGAGTAAGTTTATTGCTTACTGTCTGAGGCGCCCTACCTGGAATGCCGACGGGGCTGCCCAGGCAATTTTTAAATGGCCAGAGTGCTAACCTCCGAGCGCTGGCTTATCTAATCCCACTTTCCCGACCTTGTGTCACATCTTACCTTGTGGGAGGTAGATAAATATAACCATCACAGTCTGAGGGAACTTGGTCTGTATTGCCTAACCTGGATCTTGCTGCACCTCTTTTGCAACTTCGTGGCGATTCTTGTTGTGCAGCTACAGTTAGAACGCCTGCCACCATTTTTCTTACAAGCCACTGTTGCTACATATCGATCGCCATATCCTCTCGCTCGTATCTTCCCGTATTCATGCCATTAAAGGAGTTTTTATTTACTTTCCTCCCACGAGGTAAGATGTGTCACTAGGTCGGGAAAGTGGGATTTGAAAAACCAGCGCTCGAGAAGTTGAGCAGTTTGGCCATTAAAAATTGTCTGGACAGCCCCGTCGGCATTCCCCAGTAGGGGCGCCTCAGGCAGTAAGCAATAAACTTACTCCTCCCCAAAGAGAGGCGGCAAAGCCTGGGAGGTTGGACCTCCTAGAACTGCACAGGACAGACCGATAGACTGGCGTAAATCAAGACCCGAAGGCCAAGACAATACCGGTCTATGGGGTGTAGTATCCATCGGAACAGATACCAACCCAAAAGGAGTTGAAGCTACGATTTTCGAAATTTTAATCCGGAGCTGACCATCATGATGCAGATAAGGCTCTTCCAATATTTTCATACATTTTAGTCGTCCATAGTCTCCAGCTCTCAGATGCAGCAATAGTCCATAGAAGCAACTATTAGTTTCACTTTACTTGTATTAAATGCTCCAAATGGTTTTGAAATAAAAGAATATAAAATCATTATCAAATCTGTCTCGAACATCCTGCATTTTTACACCAATGTCAAACATTTAATAACAACTTATGCAACTTTGTTATCGGTTTCCTATTCGATTATATTATTAGGAACAATAAAAGCTGTGGCGTGAAAAAAGTAAAAGTAAGGAAAATGTATTCGATGTCAAACAACATGGAAATAACACGGATAATTACGTAATGAAAGAAACAAAAAACATTAAAAAATAACTTGTTCGCAATTGAACCGTTGTGTGTCGCTATAGTCGCAGATGGTGAAAACAACTAATGAAAGTACTTCTCTTGTGGATTGATTTATGTTTTACCCCAGTGGAAGTGGAGACTTCTGGGGTTGTTGGTAATCGTTCAATTGCATTCCTTTTTTCGGTTAAATAATGAGCCTCGCCAAACTGAATGCTTTTTTTAACGTGTCTAACTGACGATAATTCAAGGTTATGATTTCCTCATCATATGTCTAGCAGCGTATACGACTCAATAAAATATCTCTTCAAGAAGCTTATATGGCATTTAATAAATATTGATGAAATTCTGAAACAACATTGCATTTTTCTCGCCTCAACGTAACTTTTTGTTACATATTTGATTATCATTTTTATTTACTATTAAATTAATTCTTATTGAAATCTAAATAAATGGCATCCTATAGTTAAAAATTAAAATTACAAAATTGAATCCACCATCATGCATTACGGTGTCGTCATAAACAACTCAGCTATTTTAATAGTTTGCTCTAGTTGAAATGAAGACTTCTGGAGATGGCCCCCTTGGAACGTTATGGCACCGTTGCTGCTCCTATCCCGTTGCAACACATTTTTTGTCATTGAGTTTTGCGACCATGTTCTTTCGGAAGATTTGTTTACCATCGCTTCCAATTGTGTCTGATTCTACACATTCGGTTTTGATATTATTATATGTTAATTTAATATTCGTAAGTGGACATGTGTAGTTGTAGTATGTATCGACCGTCTCGACAAAATTCGTCGCTCCTAACAACTTGACTATCAAGCGGCATTTGTTGACAGTAGGCGAAATCTCAATATATATATATATATATATATATATATATATATATATATATATATATATATATATATATATATAATCCCGGTAAAACATCCACAGGATAGTAATCCAAAGAATTTCAGCCGGGTTTATAAAAAGTACTCAATATCAAATAGAGCCTTTATATATGATTATCTTTATTCACACAGACATGCACAAAACCTGAGACACTGGCATGTCTATGCCATCGATCAATAGCTATTACAAACTGGCATCTCATCAGGCAGAGCCAAAATCCGATCCCAACCTTAGATCACACATGGAAAGAATGAAGTGGAGAAAAAAGAAAAGAAATTTAAAAATTAAATTTGGAAACTCACGTGGTTGGGATCGTTAAGAATCAAAATAAAAAATAATAATAATGTAAAAAAAAATATATTAATGTAAAATATAAAATATAAAATAAAATAAAATAAAGTAAAAAGAGAGAGAAATAATAAAAAAAAAAGTCGATAGATGAATAAAATGATAGATAGATAGATAGATAGATAGATAGATAGATAGATAGATAGATAAAGATCAAGATAAAATGAAAAAAAAATGGTACGAGATAAAATAAGATCATTTAGGATAGAGACAGAAGTATATATATATATATATATATATATATATATATATATATATATATATATATATATATCTAAGCAGGCGTTGTTGAACATCACGGAACTTTCGCGTTTGTATATTTTCCTCGTGAGGTTCTCAAACCGTCGAGCCATCTTTCTTGATAAATAAATAAATAAATAAATTGATAAAGAAATAAATAAATAAATAAATAATAGTAATAATAGTAATAGGAATAAATAATAATACATAAATAAATGATAGCAAAAATAAGAACTAATAAAATAAATAAGTAAACAATAAAACCAAACACACAAACGATAGAATAAAATGAACTCAACCACACACCCTCTCCTCTCTTTCATTCGGCCGTAGCGATAACTATAAAACACTAACTCCAGTCTTCTTATTTAAATTAAAAAAACAAACAAAACCCTAATCCTGAAGACGACTACGAAAGTCGAAAGCGCTCGAGAAAATGGCCGAATTAAAAACTATCGGCGAAGTACTATACGGATTGCCACCTGAAACCAGAAAGATGGCTCGACGGTTTGAGAACCTCACGAGGAAAATATACAAACGCGAAAGTTCCGTGATGTTCAACAACGCCTGCTTAGATAATGACTTGCTGCCTAAATATACATATATATATATATATATATATATATATATATATATATATAAAATACAGAAATTCAATGTAACAGCAGTACCGTCGGTTTCAAAGCGGGAGGTTGATCCCGATTATCGTCAGCTGATAAACATATTCAGGAATGGTGGAACTTATTCGGTCGCGTCTGAGATCACGTAGGACGTGATTTGTGAAAAGGGGGGGGGGGTTACATATGTGTGCGTGAGCGGGTAAATTTAGATTCTAATATTTAAATTTTTAATGCATATAAAATGGTTATTTATTAAAATAAAGCAGAATAAAAGGGTTTTTTGTAATATATATAAAAAATGTAAGAATTTCTGTAGGGTAGAGGTCGGGGTTTGGGGGCCAGGAAGTATAGGGGAAAGACGAAGTAGAGATGCAGGTGTCGGGTGAGACGCCGAGGGGAGGGGGAGAAGGAAAGATCTAGGTGCGGCGTAGTAAACATTGATACCCGTTGGCTTTGTGGGGGTCGTCATACCCTTTTGGTCGGGGTTACCAACTTCCTCCACAAATAAAAATAATAATAAGAATATTTACATGCACAATTAACGGAAGTTGATTTACTGAAATAAACATATTAACAAATAGAATATATTACTTTGTGTAATGAGTTCATGAGTCCTTTCTTTAGTTTCCTGTAAGTAAAAAGAAGAATGTCTTTTCTTTTGTTGAAGTGTTCATTTGTTATAAAATATTAAACGAGGCAATAGTGAATGTTCGCCTGTGAAATTGTATGAAGCGCGCGAAAGGGTGAACTGGAAGAGTGATAGTGAGATGCGTGTACTCCGGATGAAAGTCAGTTGAAAAGAGAGAGTTTGATGTTTGTGTGTGCTTATATACTGTTTGGACCGGCTCCAGCGAGGCTATGGAGAAACGTTTAGAAAAATATGTCTTTGGAGAAATCTCATTGGACAAAAATATCACGTGGTGTGCTTGCAATTACGTCCGCTCGTTTTGAGTTGATTTAATATAAAAAGCCACATCGGAATTTGCGTGGGCGTTATTTTATATTTGTCACGCGCCAATACAACAATTTTCACTCTGCGCGCCTAAATTGTATTTATTCCAAACAACAATTTTTAATTCGAATCTCAACCGTGTCAACTGGCACAGCTTTAAGGCTCGGCACCGCAGACTAACTTTTCGACCCCATATCGTAGCATAACGTGTCAGAGTGGCAATGAAGGGAATAATACTACTATTAATAATAATAGAAATAATAATAATAATAATGGTGGACCGGCGAATTTAAAAGATAAAAATAAAAGTAAAAATAAAAAAAAAATAAATAAAAATAATAAGAAGAATAAAAATTAAAAAAACGCGTGGCAGGGAAAAATACTGTAGGCATAAGCGTATTATTAAAATAGCACTGGCTATATAGTGCAACGGTTTCCGGGTATAAAGCGGGTCCTAAAACGTCATTCTGAGTGGAGTGTGGAGAGGTATAAGGGAATGAATTTGAAGAGCTTGAAAATTTTAAATGTTAGAGGACTTAAATTGGAGGTTATGGAAAGTAGAGCATATGGAAATACTATAGAAAAATTATGGAACAATAAATAAGCCTCGGATTTAACTGACCGATTCACTATCACTACAAGTTCGGCTATTGACGGTCCGAGTGGGCCTGCTACGAACTTGTTAATAGTGGATCTGGCTCTAAGGGTGTATTAAAAAGATTAAATATTTAAGGGGTCCGGCACGGGAGAAGTCTATTGGAAATTGGATGTGTGTCTAACGGCTATATATGGCATTATCTAAAGCCGGTGTTTACAAAGAGGTGATGTTTACAAAACAGGTAGTTCTTCGCCGTCGAGGGCGGGGGGAGATAATTAATCAATGAAGGTAGGTGTCTGATTCTAATAATTATAAATTATAGAAAAGAAATCCTCACTATAGATAATAATGGCAGTGCGTCTAATATTATTTGATTGTTTATTAAAACTTTGTACCTACAAAAATCTATTTAAATATATATATATATATATATATATATATATATATATATATATTATATATATATATATATATATATTTATATGTATATATATTTATATATATATATATAATATATATTTATATATATATATAAATATATTTATATATATATATTTACATATATATATATTTATATATATATATATATATATTTATATATATATATATATTTATATATATATATATATTTACATATATATATATTTATTTATATATATATATTTATATATATATATATATATATATATATATATATATATATATATATATATATATATATATATTATAGACGCGTCGTTAAAGACCACAGAGTTTTCTCTCTTCGCTATCTTTCGAGCGATTCGTCGGTTTTGTGGTGTTAATTGGTGGAGTATGGCACCTAACGTTGTATCGTCGGCACTTCCTTTAGTGACGAATCGCTCGCCGCGTCGAGAAATTAACAAGAAAGATAGCGAAGAGAGAAAACTCAGTGGTCTTTTACGACGCGTGTATAGTAAATGACTTGCTGCCGAAAGATACACACATTATATATATATATATATATATATATATATATATATATATATATATATATATATATATATTAATGGCATTTATTTTGATTTTGAACAATATATATTTTTAACTTCTTGATATATGTTTTAATTTTGCTTTTAAAATTTACTTCAAGCGTTTCATTTATTTTATCAATAATATATATATATGTATGTATATATGTGTATGTATGTATGTATATATATATATACATATATGTATATATATATATATATATATATATATATATATATATATATATATATATATATATATGTGATGAATAAATGAAGGAAAGTGAACGAAATTAACATGTTAATTCCGACAATAACAAGAAAGTTTGACTTACCAATGGGCTCGACGTTTCCGATTTCTTTTTTTCATATATTGATTTCTAAATTGATATTTCTGTTCATTTTGTTTCCGGAGTTTAGTATTTTTAGTTGAACAACATGTCTAGTGTCTTCATAAAATATTATAATCTGGAGGCCAATTCGATCGAGTTGGAATCGTTGAGACTTTCTCATTCATTTTATAATTTATATATGCATTAATATGTGTAGGTATATATATATATATATATATATATATATAAATATATATATGAATATATATATATACATTTATATATATACATATATATATATTTATATATATACATATATATATATGTGTGTGTGTGTGTGTGTGTATAAACAATCAATGCGAAAGGTATATATTTTAATATATCTTTTATTTAATTTCTATATTTTGACGCGTAGGAATATCAATGAGATGATTGAGATAATTACACAATATATATATATATATATATATATATATATATATATATATATATATATATATATATATATATATATATATATAGTGCAATCATCTTAAAACGTTACTGTCGAGTCACGGTATAACCGATAATTAGAATTCGATAGCAAATGATCTGATTTGTATTATTTGGATGATTCGTTCTCACAACGTTTCGGCCACTATAACCTCTAGCCTTCATCAGGTGTATATGACAATTTTAATTTGTTTAAAATAATAAACATTATCTTTATTCTTACCAAAACAATGATTGTCAGATATATATAGTTTTGTAATTAATAAATTAAATAAATGTATTAATAAATAATAAGTTTGTTCATTGCAACAATTGCAATTATTATGTAATAAATTGTCTATTTCTTACTGAAAAAGTCATTGGCAGACAAATCTTGCATAAATAAAGAAAACGTCCCTATTTAATGTATTTCTGTAAACATATAACAATTGGATTTTATTACATTTGCATTAAACTTAAAATGGTGCCATTAGTAGGATTTAAATCTACCGACAATATAAGAGAATTCGATTATGGAACAATTCATTTTAGAATCTGCCGACTGTCAACTAGATGGTTGAAGGTTCGATTGGAAGTGGTGCTAGTCTACCCGCACTGAAGAGCTGTGATTCAGCGACACAGTTTGTATGCGGATGACTCTCTCTCTCTCTCTTTTCTAATCTATTTTTCCAGTCGTCGAACGACCGATTTTGGTGTTGTTATGCATGGTGTGTAAGAAATCCCCATGTTTTTGGCGAACGTTTTCGACCGAAATCGGTCGTCTTCAGGCGGATGAATGAGTTAGTAAGATAAAACTGGTAAATCCACTAAGAGGACGTTCTTTGAAACATTTCAGCAACATTTCAACATACCTTCGCCCCCCCCCCTCATAACGAGAATGGTTGATGCTAGGTCGAAAACGTTCGCCAAAAATATGGGGATTTTTTACACACCATGGATAACAACACCAAATCGGTCATTCGACGACTTGAAAAAATGGATCAGAAAATGAATGAACAGAAGCTAGCACTTCTGTTATATCAAACGTGTATTAAGGAAAATAATGCTGCCTAATTATACAGACTATATATATATATATATATATATATATATATATATATATATATATATATATAATTTTAGTTAAGATCAATATAATTTGAAAATTGTCCCAAGAATTCAAAACCAACGAGCATTCGGCGTACAATCGTTTCCAAGCCTTTTTGGAAATACAGGGTGGGCCAAAATAAGGGTCCTATCTTTAAATTTGAATAACTTGAATTTGAATAACTTCCACAAAATAAAAGTTAAACTCACCAAACTTTATGTGTGTGTAGACTGACCCTTCCGAGATTTTTTGAAATAAACAAAACAAATTTTAGCCGAAAAACATTTCTTAAAACTTACAAAAACTAAAGTATTGTTTTTTTACACTGTTTTGAGTTTTTTAAGCAAAAATAATGTTTTCTAAATGAGGGTACGTTCCTTAGGGCTAATACGGCTCATGCTTGCTTCGGAAGGGGTCCTTTACTTATTCTAAAAAAAAATTTTTTTTAAATCAATAAATAAAAAAGTTATGAATTTTTAAAAATAGGACCCTTATTTTTGCCCACCCTGTATTATATCGTTCATTATTGGTTGTAATTATTTGATAATACCAAAATGTGTCTTCGTCAGCGCCTTTTATAATATCGCGTACACAAGTTACATGAAAAGGAGCATCAGCTTTCAATACAAAAGATTCATCACGACTGACAGCGAACTGATTAATCGATAAAAAAAACATTCAAAACATTCAGAGTATTAACATACCTGTGGAATCGAGAGGGGGACAAATTACATAGGTGTAAAACTACATTACAGAACATTCTTCAATAAAAAAAATAGGATAGAAAAGTGAATAAAGGTAGCACTGAAGTCTATTAGGAGCAATAAGATAATTTTTCCCAATGATAAACAATGTTAGGATATCATAACAAGAGATAGAATAAAATAGAATGGAGTGTAGTTAGATTTTGTATATGAGATAGCTATATTGAGAAATAGAGTAGGAAACTAATAAGTATTACTGGTAGATAAAAGTCATTAATGATACTAGTTTGAAATAAACCGGGTCTGGATTTGCGCCGGTCTATCGGTTGTCCGTCCTGTGCAGTTCTAGGAGGTGCACTCTCCAAGGCTTTGCTTTCTCACCCTTTGAGAGGGGGTGGGGGTTATTGCTTGTCGCCCGAGGCGCCCCTACCGGAGAATGTCGACGGGGCTGCCCAGGCAATTTTTAAAATAACCAGAGTGCTAAAATTCCCGAGCGCTGGTTTTTTCCCACTTTCCCGACCTTGTGTCACACCTTACCTTGTGGGGGGAAGATAAATAGAACTAGTTTGAAATAATACAAAAAGATGGGAACAATTGAACAATACAGTTAGTTAAAAAAAAATTGATGAAGAGGGGAAAAAAATGAGAAATGAGAAAGAAGAAAAGGAGAAATATAAAAAGCTTGAGTTTATTAAATGTAATTAAGAATTACTTTTTTTTTTTTTACATGGTTCACCCCAAACAAGGCAGGACGCCACTGTAAACGTAAGGGGCTACTGAGAAAAAAGGAAAAGGGGGGGGGGAAGGATTGGTGGTTCAGCTTAAATTGGGATCTGAGCAGCGAGATGTCTGTTTACATTAGTTTTAAATTTCTGCATGTCAGTACTGTCGGGGAAACAGGTGGCAGGGAGGGAGTTCCAGAGGCCAGCAGCACGAGGAAAGAAGCTATTTGAGTAGAATGCTCTCCGGCATCTGGGGACTTAAGACTTCTACATGGTCATGGCTGACTAAACGAAGAAAATCTTCCATCGTGGATTAAATAAAAGGTTCTGTTCGAAATTCCGTACGGATCCCGAGGTTCATCTTAGGAAGATCATCGACCGAAACGTTGTGTGAATAACATCCAAGATGAGAACAGTGGTCCGAATCATCCGAATGATACAGATTGTCAATCGGCATCGCAACAATTCCAAAATATAAGTAGCAATTAAGGTATGGTTATGAGTTTAAAATCCACATACGTATTTTGGTATAGTAAACCTGTGCGTACGTGTGCGTGCTGTTTCCTTTGAATACTTCTTTTAACCGCTATTGGTTTGTATAAAGACAGCGGCCATATTTGAAGCAACTGTTCGGATCGAGGGTCGTGTTCCCCCGATTATAAACGTGTTCAGTAAATCAAGCAATTGTTGCATGCAAAGACAGAGTAATAATTAACAAACAAAAATGAAGTAGTTCAAATAAGGTTTATTGAACGTGTGTGTACGTGGAATGATGAAGTGTGTGACGTATGCATGTGTGTCGATGGAAAAACAGTTCTTGAAAAGGTATAAGAAGAAATGAATCCGGCGT
>OY744545.1:43863618-43888618 GCA_963556195.1 Sepiola atlantica
TTGGCCCACCCTGTATATATATATATATATATATATATATATATATATATATATATATATATATATATATATATACATATACATATACACATACATATATATATATATATATATATATATATATATATATATATACATACATATATATATATATACATACATATATATATATATACATACATATATATATATATATATATATATATATATATATATATATATATATATATACTGTTTCTTCTATAAGATACGTTCTTTTATATACATAGAAAAAAAACGGCAACCTTTTCTACCGCCGCCCTATTTTAGCGATTTTTTTTTTTTTTAGCCTATATCCTTCATTACATTTATTTTGGTTTTGTGTTGCCTTTGTTTCATCTAATAAAATTGCGTCAGATACGGGAAGAAAAAAATACGGAAAAGAATAAGAAAAAAGAAATATTCAAGCTGGCGGCGGCGGCGGCGGCGGCGGTGGAGCCGGGGATGGTAGCGATTGAATTTGACGCCGTGTTTATTTTCTTCTTCACCAATTACAAGTGACGTTCGGAACGATCCGAAGATCCGGCTTTTAGCGTACTGTGAGATGAGCTCTCAACATCTGCGGAGGTGTCTCTCATGCAACGGAAATAAGGGCCGCTGTTTGCTTTGTTATCATGCGCTTTCATTTATTCGTTTAATTATTTTGGCGGGTTTGTCTGGCAAACTTTATTCACTCTCGTAACTCAATCGACTTTTCTTTCTTCGTTTCTTTTTAAAAAAAAATTTTTTTACAGCATACTTATTGTTTTTTATATGCTGTAAGTTATTGATCTCACCTTTCGATTTGCACTGTTCTTTCTGTTTGTTCGTTCTTTGTTCTTTATATGAAGACGCTGGTATTGCTCATCTATCTACTTACCCAATTATGCCTATTAACCGCCTCCCCACGAGGGATGGATGTGACACACCGTAATTTTAAGGTGAGAGATATCGAGCTCCCCAAAAATAGGGCACTCTGGATTCAGTGATAAATACCTCCGAGGACCGAGGAAAGGACAGATATCACATCTAGATCGTCTTATTACGACAACTGAAAAGGTAATTCCTTTTTACCTCCATATCCCTAGCGTCAGGTGGAATTTTCATGGACAGAGTTTGTTTGCAAGGGCTTCTCTGTTTTGGAACGCGTTACCGCGGTATTGCTTCCCTGCTGATTACAACGCTGTCTTCTTCAATTCTAATGTCACCAACTCCTTGTCATGTATCGCCCCATAAGCAATCAAATGCAGTTAATACTATTGATTAATGGTAGCACTCCCACAGTGTTCAGCATTTTTTCGGCTGGTAAGCATTCTCGCCTCATAAACCCTTATACTCGAGTTGCTCTTGGCCTTGATTGGTGGTGACCCCAATAGAAAAAAACGGTCTGAAAGTGTCTCATGTGTTTATGATACAACTGAAGCTACGAATGAACACATGATCTAGCAGCGGTAACAAAAGGCGTGTTTTCATGACGTCAACAATTTACACATCCGCTCAGAGAACTCTGTTCTGTCCTGACAGAGTACAAACCTTGTCGACTAAAGACACGCTACGTGATAGACCTACTACATGTAACATCTTTATGGCGCGAAAATAGTCATGTGAATGTAAACACTAGATTTATAGGCTGGTCTCTACTCAGTCTCGACAGACAATGGAGACCCTGTATAAGCGTGCCTACGCGCTAAGTCTATAGTAAAGCAAGGTTGCCTAAGCACGAACAGCACCTCCTCCAATGATAAGAAGTTCAGGACGACGAAAACCAATCTTGAGATCAGTGACGAAAAACTGGAAAGAGGGTATATGGATTCAGACCTTTCCCAAGGGTATTAGGGAACATGATGATCTTGCTTGGCCATTACATGTACCTATTTAAGTCTAAACCAAAATAATTTTTTTTTTTAGTAATGATCACATAAAATATGTTTAAAACCAAATCTGAATGTTTAATTCAAATTACTAATTCGACAGATTACGCGGCCTTCAAGCTAGATTCAAAGTGAAGTATCTGTTCTCTCCTTCGACAGAAGAGGATACATTTCCAAGGCTGGGGTTATTTTCATTTTCATTCTAATCCAAATGCTTTATTATGGGGTTGTATTGTTATCCCCACATTAAAAACCGGATTTCGGCCTAACTCTGCCGAACTTGTCCTCGTTGGGAGGCAAGTAAATAGGAACTTCATCTAAACCAGAACTAATTTTTAGAAATAAATTATCCATGTGTGTTTGTTTTACTGTAATATTCGTCTGTTAATGTCGCATGAAAATAAATAGATTATAAGCATGAATAGATGCGTTCTAGTAAAAAGATGAAAACAAATCTTGAATTGATAGGGCTAAACTGTTTGAAAATTAGAATTCATGAAATCCCAAATTAATTTTCAAAGTACCAACCAAGATTCTGGATACTTAATCCTATTGTTTTGAGGGATATCATTGGTTTTTGCTGCCTTGTTCTTCACGTGAGTCTATTCCATGCCCACCTGAATTATAAGCATTTTATCCGATCTCGCCTGTTGAATCTCCTCAAGGTATTTATTCTGTCTTTAGAGTGTGTAGGTTGTTTCTAAAACTGCACTATATACTTTTGTTTATTATTCCTTGATTATTGACGGATAGACTTTTGAACTGTAATTTTTGTTCTAGCAGCCAGGAAACACGTGTAGGTCTACAATTAGATAAACATGGAAAAACTGATGGTTTGTGTATGTAAGACAAAAATGTAAATGATAAATCTCCACTGAAGTGCGGAAATGGAGACTTGAAGGAACTGATTACAATTATGTATTTAGATTGCTTATTCTGTGGTCATTGGAATTGAATTAATATAATCCAATATATATATATATATATATATATATATATATATATATATATATATATATTATATACAATATTGTTTTATAAATAATTATTTTTACCCACAGACCGTAGTGTTTCATGCTTTATGCAATCACCAGTGTGAGAGATGTTAATTACTGCCTGTCGAATGATGCAAACCCAGTCAAATAATTATTTTCGACTTCGTAGCCTCAGCCAACATTAATCAACATGGAAAGAAGGGAGGTTAAACTCTATAAATGTCAAATCAGTGGGCAAGTACAGCAAGCTTAGTAAGATAGTGTTCAAGATTTATGCCTTAGTGTGGCTGCTTGTTTATAAATTCTCCTAGAAGCTCATCTTTGTCGTCAAGAATGACGATATTTTTTTAGAAATATTTATTAGTAATACCTACAGAGACTAGTGTTTTATGCTGTATACAATCATCAGTGTAGGAGATGTTAATTACTGCCTGTCAAAAGATTCGAACACAGTCACAAAATTATATTCGATTTCATAGCTTGATGTTCTACCCCTCAGCCAACATCAATCAACATGGAAAGAAAAGAAGTTAAATCTAAAAGGTAAAGTCAGCGGACAAGTACAGCAAGCTGAGTACGAGAGTGTTCAACATGCCGAGGTAGGAACGTCGCTTTACGCCTTAGTATTACTGCGTGTTTATAAATTCTCATAGAGGCCCATCCTTGTCATTAAGAATGCGATGACAATATTTTTTTAATAAATATTTATTAGTATTACCTACAGACACTAGCGGCACATGCTTCATGCAATCATCAGTGTAGGAGATGTTAATTACTGCCTATCGAAAAATTCAAACCAAGTCATAAATTAAATTATCTTCGACTTCGGAGCTTCGGCCAATATTAATAAACATGGAAAAAAGGAAACTTAAACTTTATAAATGTCAAATCAGCGGACAAGTATATATATATATATATATATATATATATATATATATATATATATATATATATATATATATATATATATATATATATATTAAATTCCCGAAACAGTTTTTCATGGTAAACAACTGATGATCCCTTAAAATAGTGTAAGAAACTAACTAATATGATAACTGTAAAAAATAAATTGACTTACATGAGTGATTTTCCACTGGAAGACTTGAGACTATAAGGTTTTTTGTTTTTTTTTATATATATATATATTTTTCTTTATATAGTTTTAATGGTTGAGAAACTTCCGAGACTATATATATATATATATATATATATATATATATATATATATATATATATATATATATATATATATATATATAAGTAATCCAACAAAAGATATAAGAGTCAACTAATATCTTATAATTAGTGAAACATCCGGATAAAAACTGAAGCTCAATATACTGGATAAAGCATTAATATCATAATATGAAATGAAATAATAAAATAAGGTGTCAATCAAATTTTATTAGAATTCAAAATTCAAGCAAAGTATCTTAACTCCCTTAACTCATGAGTTTTCAAAGATAATTATTCTCCTCAGAGGACCATTACCGCAGTGACATTACTGCATGTAATAAAATTACACTTTGAAAATATATAAAAAAATATATACAAAAATACATAAAAGTATATAACATCAAATATATCAACCCAAAAACATACTTTTTTGTTAAATCTATACAATCCATCCAAGTCATACAATTTAAAAACATATTGAGGAAAGATATCCAGGAGGTTGACTGAAGATTGATCCAGGTAATGAGTGACAGTCCAAAATTGAAAAATTGAAAAAATTGAAAAAGTTATCCAGTCGTGAGATGCGTCCGCAAGCGCATAGAGTAAAAAATGCATCCAATGTTTATGTTAATTATTACAACGATAAATAAACCAAATTAAATGAATTCTAATAAAATTTGATTGGCACCTTATTTTATTATTTCATTTTATATTATGATATATATATATATATATATATATATATATATATATATATATATATATATATATATATATATATATATATGAGAGAGAGAGAGAGAAAGAGAGGCAGACCGAGATAAATATTATTTGAAAAAAGCGTGACCGACAATAAGCACAACCATCGTGTTATAATGCGTGGGCGCATATAAAGTCATATTTCAAACAAAGGTGAAAGACTGATTTCATCAATGTTTAATAGCCATAAGGCTTTTGTTCCTATAAATTTTAATCACACAAAATATATGTTAATATATTCTTCGGTTGTTGAATTGAGTTATGTTTGAAAGACTTCACTTTTAACTGTTCTGATTATCTGCAATTTACAATTAACTAATGATGTGCCCTATCTCTTAGAAATGTTCTATCTATCATTCTTACTTCTTCTCAGTCTATGTTGCTTAACCACTCTCACTCTTATTGTATACCGTATATATTACCCTCGCTTCCGCATCTCTCTATCTTTCTATATCTCAGTGTATTAACACAGGAAGGTAATTAAGAAAGAAAAATAATACAAATGTTTCAACATTCATTGTAACCAAATGGTTATATCACCTCAAGTAGTAATACTATTTAGCCCGTAGAGATACATTTCGGATGTTGTGTTTTCAATTTCTAGTATTTAACTAGCTTTGTAAACTCCCTTTTTTATGATTCAAGCTATTCAATCTGATCTCGATTGGTGACGCAACGGATCACATTTTTGTAGTACTATTTTCAACACCAGTTTGACAGACTGATAGAAATATTTGCAACACCGTTTGACAGACTGATAGAAATATTTGCAACACCAGTTTGACAGACTGATAGAAATATTTGCAACACCAGTCTGTCAGGCCACTTACTATTTGCAACATCAGTCCAACATACCTATAGTACTATTTGAAACACCAGTCTGACAGACCGATAGTACTATTTGCAACACCAGTCTGACAGACCGATAGTACTATTTGCAAGAGCAGTCTGACAGACCGATACTACTATATGCAACACCAGTCTGACAGATCGATATTACTATTTGCAACACCAGTCTGACAGACCGATAGTACTATTTGAAACACCAGTCTGACAGACTGATAGTACTATTTGAAACACCAGTCTGACAGACCGATAATACTATTTGAAACACCAGTCTGACAGACTGATAGTACTATTTGAAACACCAGTCTGACAGACCGATATTACTATTTGCAAGAGCAGTCTGACAGACCGATACTACTATATGCAACATCAGCCTGACAGACCAACCAACGGAAAGAAGCTGTTGTTATTGTGATGTCTGAATGGGAAAAGGTTTCGTTTTATAAAACTGTTACAAACGAAGTATTTAATATCGCTTGCATTATGTCAGGAGGCAAACTCGATGTGGAATTAGTAAGTGCATTTCAGTAAAAAACAAGACAAACATTACTTCTCAGCGTTGGTGTTCAGCTTAAATGACTTTATTTCAATTGTATTGATTTGCAATAAAGAGTAGGTGATTTAAGAAGTGCGTATTTGTTTTTTGCCTTTCCCTTTGTTGCTGTGAAAACATTAAAATCGAAGCAATTAAAAAACTAATGAAGAAGATAAAACTGTCTGAAAAGTAAAAAAAAAAAAAACACTAAGTAAAGTAATTATATAAAATAGAATGGCACTTAAGAGAGTGCATACCTACGCAAATGCATAAAAACGAAAAGAGGATGACTAGCCAACGAGAAAGGTTACTCAGAGTAGAATAATACATGCGTGTTCTCCCATTCAAAATAGTTGGTTTCTTTTGTCTACCGGTAATAGAGTACTGTATCAATGCCTATAACCTACGCTTTAGTATTTTATACATAAGTATTATAATATATATATATATATATATATATATATATATATATATATATATATATATATATATATATATATATATATATATATATATAATAATGGTAATAATCCAGGTGAAAAATATCCACAGGGTGGTAATCCAGAGAATTTTAACCGGGTTTATAAAAAGTGCTCAATATCAAAATAGAGCTTTATATATGATAATTTTATTTACACCGACATGTACAAAATCTGCGACACTGGCATGTCGATGTTATCGATCAACAGTTACTATAAACTGAGATCTTATCAGGCAGAGTTAGAATCCGATCTTAACCTCAGATCATATTTGGAGAGAATGATCTGAGGTTAAGATCGGATTCTAACTCTGCCTGATGAGATCTCAGTTTATAGTAACTGTTGATTGATAACATCGACATGCCAGTGTCGCAGATTTTGTACATGTCTGTGTAAATAAAATTATCATATATATATATATATATATATATATATATATACTAGCAGGAAGACCCGACGTTGCTCGGGATTGAATTAGGAAAATAGGTAAAAAGTACATAGTAGTGATACTATGTACTTTTTACCTATTTTCTTAACACTATATTACTTTCTTTGTTTTTATTGCCCCCTACCCCCGTTTCGCCTACTTAATATTGTCGGAAAAATCAGAAAGCTATATTAATTAGTGTCTCATACACATCTGTAACAGCAAGCAATCTGGGGCAAAACATCTCGGCAGACGAGTAATACAGGCGAATATATTTATTATGCGCGCACGTGGCCAACGCTGAATATAACACCTTTTTTCTCACCGTAAAACTGTAAATACAGGTAATAAATCAGTCTTACAAACATGTTCTAAGAAACAAAACAAAGAAAATTGGAAGAAAGCGAAAACTTAAATAGGTTCAGAGAACCCTGCGTTGCTTACCTCTATTTTTACCAAGCTACTTGTCCCAGAATGACCAACGTCTAACGCAAGCTCATCGGACGTCAGAATCTCATGCTGGCTGATTTGAAAACGACCGCTTCTGAGCAAGCAGGCGGTGTTGAGGCAAAACAGTTCCCCGTGCTATATCTTCCGAAAGAGGACGGCGCTGAAGACAAAATGTCCCCTTCCTGAATTTCGACCGGCTAACATAGGAAACTCTTGCATTCACACACATGTTTAACATATGTGTGCAGTTTTAAGGGAGTTCTGTCTCCACGGGTCACTAAGAAGATGGGGCACGTTGATAGGCGCACATATAGGGTAACGTAGAGATTTGGGACAACTTCCATTGTCTTTATTGGAGAATGTTATACGGATGATATAAATTTCATCACAATAGGATAGATTTGAAGTTTTAAAGGAAGTGTGGTCCCCATAGTTCCCTAAGGTTACGAGGGCAATTAGAGGTTCGGGACCAATTCCTTGTTTCTCCTAGAAAATGTTCTACATACGATTTAAATATCATAGAAGTAGAATATATTTGAAGTTTTAAGGGTATTATGCCCTCATAGCCCCATCATATGTGAACTTAGAGATTCTGAAACATTTCTATTTCGTTTCCTAATCAATCTTACATAAAAATAGACTTTTAGATTTTATGTAGATCCTCTAACATTTCTTTCTATAGTGAACAGAGAAACATTACACACACACGCAGACAGTAAGTTTTACATATATATATATATATATATATATATATATATATATATATATATATATATATATATAATTTAAATTTATACACACGTAAAAAAGCGACACTGATATGGCGATGTTTTGATCGATAGCTACGATCTCGTCAGAAGGAAATATATATATATATACACACACATACACACATACGCACACACATATATATATATATATATATATATATATATATATATATATATATATATATATATATATATATTATATACCTCCCACGGCGGTAAAATGTGACATAAGGTCATATATATATATATATATATATATATATATATATATATATATATATATATGGGAAAAAAGAAACAATGTTTCAGACAATATGTAAAAATAAAAATGGAATAAAGAATAAGCAATTCAACAACTAACAAAAATAAACTCAAAAACTCATCTTGTAAAGTTCCACCGAGATATTTCGGTCGTGGATACGACCATTTTCGATCAGTTAATGCTTATTCTTTATTCCATTTTTATTTTTACATATATATATATATATATATATCCTAGAAGAATGCCCGCCCCAAAACAGGTAATATTAATTATCCGGACAAACAAGTTTTGAAACACTTTTATGTCGACTTAATAAATATAAAATCAAGAAATAATGCTACTGAACCTTATGTCTAGAATCCTTATTCCAGTTTTGATCAAAGTCCATTACATGATTTTTCGTATGTGGAAAATATCTAACATTTAATGTTTAAGCTTAATAAGTCTTAAAATGTATTTTGAATTCAGCGAATCGTGATCAATTGATGTCTAATAACAAACTATAGATCAAATTTTATGTGAATCTTAAACATTTAAATTTTCAAATGTAGAGTTGTGTCCATATAATGATCCTAATACCATTTAGAATACAACAAATGAAATGGAAGTTTAGCAATATATATTAATTTACGTGTAATATCTATTGTTAAATAAGGTATCGAAATTACTACCAAGGCATTTACCATATTTGCACGAAACTAAATAACCTACATAAAGTCTACATAACTAGAAAAGTAACAATGATTACTTATTAGTTTGGAAGTGCATTCTGCACATACAAATATATAAACATAACGAACTTTATATATATATATTAATATTTATAAATAAATATTAATTATTTTAATACCTACAGACATCAGTGCAGGAAGCTAATTCTCAACGGTCGGCGGGCGCGAACCCTGATCACAAATCGCCACTGATCTGAAGTCAAGAGTCTTAACCCCTCGGCCATAGACAATTAGTACATAATTAGGGAGGAATTTAATTTTGTAAATAGCGAATCGGTGGCGAAATTTACACAAGCAGTTAAAGTTATCAACGAACGTATTCGGATCGTGCATGCAGCTATTAGTACTGCTTGTTATTAAAGTCACTCAAGAGTGCCCGGCCTTTGGTGAAGGGGGCTAATAATAATATTTATAAATAAATATTAATTATTTTAATACCTACAGACATCGATGTTTCATGCTAACGCAATCTTAAGTGCAGGAAGCTAATTCTCAACGGTCGGAGGGCGCAAACCCTGATCACAAATCGCCACTGATCTGCAGTCAATTCCTTATACACACACACACACACACACATACACACACACACACACATATATATAAACAAATATTTAGAAAACCCTCTAGATTAGCACTATAAGTGTAGTATTTACACAGCATGACGTCGCTAGCTATAAATGCATCGTTTGGCTAAGATCAAAGTGTAGTATTTGTTCCGATGTATACTACACCCCATAGACCGGTATCATCTTGGCCTTCGGGTCTTGATTTTCGCCGGTCTATGGGTTTGTCCTGTGCAGTTCTAGGAGGTCCACCCTCCCAGGCTTTGTCTTCTCACCCTTTGAGAAGGGGTTAGTTTATTGCTAATTGCCTGAGGCGCCACTACCGGGGAATGCTGACGGGGCTGCCCAGGCATTTTTTGAGGGTGACAAGTGCTCCTCCTCTACGGTGCTGAATTATCAAATTCCACTTTCCGAGCTTGTGTCACATTTTACTTTGTGGGAGGTAGATAAATATCCGCTCTTATGACGTCAAGCCGCCGAAATAAGTGTTAAAATCATAGCTGTTTATTTAGCTATCCAGCGGTGGCCGTATCGTTCTACATATAGTGATTTCAGTTGTAAAATACTCGGAACCCGCGGTTTCGAATCACGCGACCAGTAGTGAATAATTATATCGCTATGCTGATGAGGCCCGATTAAAATAGACGATGCGTATACGTACATAAATAATAAACAAAAACAAATATATATATATATATATATATATATATATATATATAAATAATATTTTAAAATTAACCCATATAAACATATAAACATCAGTATGGGAGGATGCATTCTCTGCCAGTCACACGGTTCGAACTCTAATATAGAAAGTCATATTTAGCTAAGTAGTCGGGGCGCGTACCGATATGCAACATTCGCATTACCATCTAAATGGCAAATACGGCGGCCATCTAGCAAGCCGTTAACAGTACTCAATAGTCGTGTCTCGGAGTATCGCATTACGCTATAAAAAACGGCTGTTTGTTGACTTACTCAAAGTGCTCAATCTAGAAAGAGCTTTGAATAATTATTCATTCATAATATTTTCAAATTACCCATATATATATCAACACCCGACAATGTTAATCCATATGTACACGTGTTTCAGAAAATCTTTATTACCACTATTACACTAGATTAAAACTTGTAAAGAATGTATGATTTTCTTTTTCTGCGCTTCAGTCTATCTACAGTATTTAATAAACCATGGGAATTCATAATAACTTATTTGATTATAAAAGGTGTATTATATAATCTCCGTGAGAAATAGCAATAGTTCAGTTCTTGAAGTCAAATTTTTCTTTAAATATTATTAAGTATATATATATATATATATATATATATATATATATATATATATATATATAATAAATGTTTGTTATTGTTTTTTATCTATGTACGTATACGTTTCGTCCTTTTATGATCGGGACTCATCAGCATAGAGATATAACTATTCACTACCGGTCATACGATTCGAACCCCCGGATTACGAGTATTTTGCCACTCAAACCTGACACCTCGGCCAATTTTTAACAGCGAATAAACTGTGATAATGTTAACACTTTATATGGCGGCTTAAGGTCTAGAGCGTTCTACTTTTTTAATGAAAGGAATGATGCATTTAAAGCTAGTGACGTCATACTGTGTTAATACTACACTTACAGCGCTCTACTTTTTCTAGGAGCGACAAATAATAAATATTTGTTATTGTTTATACATATATATATATATATATATATATATATAACAGAAAGGGAGAGGGGGGAAGGGAGGGGGGAGAAGGGAGATTATTTTATTTCAAAGAAACATAGTATTAAATATTACCGGTCATTATATATCAAACTCCCTTTTAAAAATGTTCTGGGTTTCGATTCCTATCATGTCTGTTCCAGTAAACACATAAAACTAACTCTTTGTTGTCGTTTTTCCTGCTTTCTTTTTAAAAATTTTTCTGAGCGGTTCTTTGAGATGCCATAGCGCCAGAATTTGCCGATATTTTTTTTTACTAGTCGACATCGCAAATCTAATCGCCATTTTGATCCCCCATTAACCGGCTCCACGTAACCAACCTGTAATTATTATTCGCCAGCCACAAAATCGTATTGTGTAGCATTTATAATTAAAAGCTAAAAGAGAAAGACGAGACGCGTGTTGAGTAGGAAAAGTAATGAAAGCTTTCAAAAATGACGACTCTCTCATTTTCTCTGCCCGATTCTTGCTTTTTGAATTCGATGTGTTCCTTTTGTTTTGTTTTTTTTGTTCCTTTTTTTTTTTGATACGGCTTGTTTCAAAGTCTTTTACGCTTACCTTATTTTTTCGGTTTTTCTTGGACAATGTAGATTCCAATCTTTCCTTTCTGTTCTTCAGGTTTTGTTTAGTTTCGTATTTTTCTCGTTTCACATGTTCTTCGCTAATTGTTATTGTTTAATTGTTCGAACAAGTTTCATGTTTCTTTTTCATCTATATTTCTTGACTGATTCCAACGTGTAATTTTATGTGGTCCTTTCACCTTCGTTTCGTTTGTGTTGTATTTTTATTTCTATAGATTTTCAATCTTCCCTTTTATTCGTTTTTTTACTTCGATTAATTCTTACTGTTTTACAGTATCTACCAATTGTTTGTTTTCTTGCAATTCTTTTTAGCTTTCCAAGTATTTGTTTCTTCATTCTTTTGTCTAATTCTGCTGAGACGAAGGAGATTGCGAAGGGGGGGGGGACTTATGCAACGATGTGGTAGGGGAGTCTGCCGTTCTTAGAGTACCCTTTGCGCAGTTGCTGGAGTGATTCAGCGGTAACATGGGAAATCTAAGACGACTGACCACGGCTACAGGGTGCTTGGTGCAATAAACTGATCCACAGAAAAATCTTCTCGAAATCGCGAAGTTTCGCAGTTTGTCTAATTAATCTCATCGCTGAACATAAACTACATCGTATCATGTTCAAACCCCATCTGATCTGTATAATTTTGATTATTCGGACTACTGTTCTCATCTTGAGTGTTATCATCACAACGTTTCGGCCGCTGTAACCTCCGGCCTTCTTCAGGTGTATCTTTTCGAACCCGGGAATATTACTGTCGAACTCCGGAATCTGGACGGCATTTCGGTTATTCAGACTATATTTCTCATCTTGAGTGTTATCATCACAACGTTTCGGCCGCTGTAACCTCCGGCCTTCTTCAGGTGTATCTTTTCGAACCCGGGAATATTACTGTCGAACTCCGGAATCTGGACGGCATTTCGGTTATTCAGACTATATTTCTCATCTTGAGTGTTATCATCACAACGTTTCGGCCGCGGTAACGTTCGACCTTCTTCAGGTGTATCTCTTCGAACTCGGGAATATTTCTTTCGAGCTCGAGAATCTGGACGGAATTTCGAGGAACCGTGACGCAGTGGATATAGTACTCAGTAAAATTTAGTTCTAAGTGATAGTCATCTGTAGGTTGAAGGTTCAATCCTCGGTACGAGCGATACTAAGAATTGCGAATTACGGAAGATTTCTCCCGGTCACGACTGACGGAACGAGGGCATGCTACCACCGTGGAATAAATAAAGGGTTCCGTTCGAAATTCCGTCTAGATCCCCATGTTCGACAGAAATATTCCCGAGTTCGGAAAGATACACCTGAAGAAGACCGAAGGTTACAGCGGCCGAAACGTTGTGATAATAACACTCAAGATGGGAATTGTATATCCGAATAATCGAAATTATACAAATTATCAATCCTCATCTAAAAAATTCAGAAACATAATATCACGATTTGATCTACTGGGACAAATTAATACTGTTGTCAATTAATTAACATGAAACACTCTACAAGTCATATGTAACATGGCAACTTGTATTCCGTTCACGGTATACACTTAAAAATTAATAATAAAAATGTCGTAACCTTAGGCCAAATTGACAAAATGTCCCTCATGCTTTGTCAGCCATTTAAATTCTTTGTTAACCTATGCGCAAGCTGATTCCCCGTATATACATAAAAATTAACATTACTAGTATATCTAAGACTTACACTGAATCTAATGATGTAAGATTTGTAAGTTCATGTTGCGTTGTTCCTGACCTTTATCCTGACAGACACACATTATTACTACTTTTCTTTCTATAATAGATTTATACATATTTAATTCTATCAACTTTCATTAAAATTTCCATATTTTTTTCTTCAGATTTTTTTTTTGTTCTTGTTTTCCCATAACGTCCGGTAACGTCGTCAGGAAGTCAAGAAGATACTCTACCCGTTCTGACTTTTCTGTGAGCATGATAGAACCTGGTAGTGCCCACATCCAGCGCCTGGTGTTCTCAAATACTCACCCATTTAGGACTGGCCAGGTTCAATGTTCCTTAACTTTGGTGATCTAACGGGAACCGGTGTATCAGCGCGATTATGCACTATATAAGATTTGCCTCTCATATTTCATTGCAGTCACCTGAATGGACATTTTGCTAAGTAATTATTGAAAGTTGTCACCGCTTTTCGTTTAGCCATTAATAATAGAAAAACTGGGACTTGAAGCAAACATAACGTGCTGCCTCGTGCATGATTTGTCCGACATTTTTAATCATGAACAATAAACGTGTGAAGGGGCTGCTTCTGCCGTAAATGCACATCAAAGTTAACATTGGTTGTGCATATAAAGCTATCGATCTGTCAGTGAAACGTTAACTGATCTCACTTCACAACGGAGACAAAAGAAAACGAAAAGAGACAATTAGCGGTAAGTAGGAAGAAGAAGAGAGAGGTCACTTGAAGTCAGGGTCAGAAGGAGGCTGAAACGGAATTTTTCTTTTCTTTTACCGTAGTTCACCCCAAACAAGGCAGGCCGCCACTGTAGACGTAAGGGGCTACTGAAAAGAAAGAAAATGAGAGAAGGTTGTGGGGTGGGGGGGGGGTCAACCTAAACTAGGATATGCGCAACGAGATGTCTGTTTATATTAATTTTAAATATCTGCATGTCAGTACTGTCGGGGAAACAGGGGGCAGGGAGGGAGTTCAAGATGCCAGCAGCACAAGGAAAGAAGCTATTTGAGTAGAAAGCTCTCCGGCATCTGGGGATCTCCACAGTGAATGGATGGGATTTAGTTGATTGTCGAGTTGGTCTAGTGAATTTACGTCGAGGGGGCACCAGAGTAGCCAATTCATCGGAGCATAATCCATTGAAGTATTTGTAAAACAAGCACAATGATGCTACATTGCGACGATGGGACAGGGATTGGAGCATGGTTGACAGTGAGGGACCTATTAAGTTGGCGACTCTTTTGGGGGACCTTGTCAATGAAGGAGAGAGTAGTAGATGATGCACCAGCCCAGATGTGGCAACAATACTCCATGCATGGGCGGATGGTGGCTTTGTAGAGATAGAGGACAATGTCAGGTGTGAGGAGTTTACTAACACGGTAGAGGGAGCCAACCTTCTTTGTGTAATCATTTTATAGTAACATTCACGTGATGCGTTAACAACAACCACATATAACGTAATAGGATGCATTTTCAGCTCGTTTTACAAAGTGGCACAAAACTTTCTTTTTATTAAGCAAATATGTTCAGACTGTTAACGTTTTTATTTCTCTAGTGACATTACTATTCATTGAAGAGCTTTGCGGAAGAGAGAGACAACTTTTGCCATCAGCCTGGCCTTTTGGCCAAGATCAAAGTGTAGTATCTGTTCTGATGGAGACTGCACACCGAAGACCGGTATCGTCTTGGCCTTCGGGGCTTGATTTATGCCGGTCTATGGGTCTGTCCTGTGTAGTTCTAGGAGGTCCATCCTCCCAGGCTTTGCCTCCCCTCTTTGGGAAGGAGTAAGTTTATTGCTTACTGCCTGAGGCGCCTCTACGGGGAATGCCGACGGGACTTCCCAGGCAATGTTTAATGGCCAGAGTGCTCACTTTCTCGGGCGTTGGCTTTTCAAATCACACTTTCCGACCTTGTGTCACATACACCTATTGTGGGTAGGCGTTAAATAACAGCTTATGGCAGTGCTTTCCAATCAGCGTGCAATGGGACATTACTGGAGTGTCACGGGGAGGTTATAGGTTTAAGTTGTTTTCGATGTAAAACAGCTCGCTTCAAAAAGGGGCACATAACCTTATTTTTAAAGCAAATATGGCCTCAAAACATCTCCATCTATTGAAAAGCTTTGCGGAGGATAGGAAACTTTTGCGGACAGCCTATGGCAGTGCTTTCCAACCACCGTGCCACGGAACATTAGTGTGCCGTGGAATAATTACTAAACTGCCGTGAAGAGGTTATAGGTTAACGTTACAAGTTGTGTTTGATGTCGTTATAACCGGAGTTGTTTGTATTAATAAATACTAACTAACACGTTATTGCTTAGCGATATAGATGTTTAACTAGCAAAAAATAAATAAAGAAAATGTATAATAAACTGTTTGTTTAAATCGTTAGATATTTTGAATTTTTCGATAACAATAAAGAGAGAGAGAGAGAAAGACAGAGAAAAGAAAAAAGAGAGAAAGAGAAAGAGAGAAAGAGAAAGAAAGAGAGAAAGAGAGAGAGAAAGAGAGAGAGAGAAAGAGAGAGAGAAAGAGAGATTGAGAAAGAAAAAGAGAGAGAAAGAAAAAGAGAGAGAAAGAGAGATTGAGAAAGAGAGAAAAAGAGAAAAAGAGAGAGAGAAGGAGAGAGAAAGGGAGAGAAAGGGAGGGAGAGAAAATGAAAGAGAAATGGAGAAAGAGAGAGAAAGAGACAAAGAGAAAGAGAGAGAAATAGAAAGAGAGAGAAAGGGAGAAAGAGAAAGAGAGAAAGAAAAAGATAGAGAGAAAGAGAGAGAAAGAGAGAGAGAGAGAAAGAGAAAGATAGAGAGAAAGAAAGAGAGAGAGAAAGAGAAGGAGAGAGAGTAAGAGAGAGAAAGAGAGAGAAAGAGAAAGAGAAAGAGAGAGAAAGAGAGAGAGAAAGAGAGAGAGAGAAAGAGAGGGAGATAAAGAGAGAGAGAGAAAAAGAGAGAGAGAGAGAGAAAGAGAGAGAGAGAGAAAGAGAGAGAGAAAGAGAGAGAGAGAGAAAGAAAGAGAAAGAGAGAGAGAGCGGGAAAAAGAGAGAGAAAGAGAGAGAAATGGAGAAAGAAAGATTGAGAGAAAGAAAGAGAAAAAAGAGAGAAAGGAGAAAGAGAGAGAGAAAGAAATAGAGAGAGAAAGAGAGAGAGAAAAAGAGAGAGAAAGAAAGAGAGAGAGAGAAAGAGAGAGAGAGAGAAAGAGAAAGAGAGAGAGAGAGAGAAAGAGAGAGAGAGCGATATGTCTTGATTTTAAAGAAATATACTAATCAGTTTTAAGCATAAATAACTTTATAAGACATGCTTCAAATTCATTTTTAATTACAAGAAGTCAAGAACTTAATTTTATTTCTTTGTAACAAAACAGTGCATTACCGATGAAAAGTAAAACAAGAGTTGATATACGTTATAATATCTATCTACCTCATTTACAATATTAACAGATTCGTTGTAGGTATTTCTAATATTTAGGTGTTGTAGATGAAAGTTTTAATCGGGAATATAAAAATACATGATGAATTATTATAAGAATCCTCATTTATTTATTTTTTGTACAATTTAAAATTAAATTCACACTTAATTATTGACAAGTTTCTAAAAATACAAAACGATGGTGACAATAATAATGTTATAACTTCATTAAAGAAAAGAGAAGTTCACCGGTTGTGTAGTGATGTTTGCTTGAAATTTGGATTTTACTGCATTCGAGATACACCGATATTCTTGGCCTTTTGGCTAAGATCAAAGTGTAGTATCTGTTCCGATGGATATTGCATGCCTGTCCTGTGCAGTTCTAGGAGGTCCACCCTCCCAGGCTTTGCCTCCCCTCTTTGGGGAGGAGTAAGTTAATTGCTTACCGCTTGAGGCGCCCCTACCGGGTAATGCCGACGGGGCTGCCCAGGCAATTTTTGATGGTCAGAGTGCTCACCTCTCGGGCGCTGGCTTTTCAACCCCCACTTTCCGACCCGACCTTGGGTCACATCTTACTTGTGGGAGTAGGATAAAACTGGCCTTGTGCCTAACTCCTGGAGAGGAGTAAATAATACACCGATTCTTTCTCCTTTCTACTTTCTCGGCCTTTTGGCTAGGAAGAATGTGTAGTATCTGTTCCGATGGATACTGCACCCCATAGACTGGTATTGTCTTGTCCTTCGGGGCTTGATTCCGCCGGTCTGTGGTTTTTTCCTGTGCAGTTCTAGGAGGTCCACCCTTCCAGGCTTTGCCTTCTCACCTTTTGAGAAGGGGTTAGTTTATTGCTAATCGCCTGAGGCGCCCCTACCGGGGAATGCCGACGAGGCTGCCCAGGCAATTTTTAATGGCCAGAGTGCTCACTTTCTAGGACGCTGGCTTTTAAAGTCCCACATTCCCGACCTTGGGTCACATCTTACCTTGTGGGAGTAAGATAAAACTGGCCTTGTGCCTAACCTCCTGGAGAGGAGGTACATAAATACACCGATTCTTTCTCCGCTGTGCGTTGTGTGCGACCAAACGCTGTCTAACGAAGCAATAGTTCCAACAAAAGTTGATCAGACACCTTATTACTTATCATCCTCGCCTTCAAAGTGAAGATGTTCGATATTTCCATCGGTTCTTAGAATAAAATGCAACGCAAAGTCAACTATTTAATGAAAACAATAACTGCGTCCTAAAAAGCTCAATTAACTTCATATCAAGTCGCAGCAATTATGACTCTTCAATGATCAGTGATCATTCTAACATATAAAAATGATGAAAATTATGCTTTGTGATAAGGCCGACCAATAAACTATCAAGAGCTCACTTTCATAGAATACAATTCAGAGAAGGAGTATTAGTTTGTTTTATAATATTGAGGAAAGTGTAACACGCAAGTTTCAAAAGTGTCTGTTTGCTCCCCAAATTGATGAATCAGCTGACATCAGTAATCATGCACATTTAATTACATTTATACGTGCTTCTATTTATCTTCCTCCCACAAGGTAAGATGTGACACAAGGTCAGGAAAAGTCGGGAAAAAACAGCGTTCGAGAATTTGAGCTCTCTGGCGATTTAAAAATTGCCTGGGCAGCCCCGTCGGCATTCCCCGGTAGGGGCGCCTCAGGCGATTAGCAATAAACTAACCCCTTCCCAAAGGGTGAGAAGGCAAAGAACTGCATAGGACGGACAACCGATAGACCGGCGTAAATCCAGACCCGAAGGCCCGGACAATACCGATTATTTATATGTGCTATTGATGAAAGTAACATAATTAATCAAGTTATATGCTGCAAACAGTTACAAAAAACTATGAAAGGTCAAGATCTTTTTGAAACAGTTACAATAGGCTTCGGATAATATGGCTTATCATGTAATTTATGCGTGGGAAGATTGTTGCATAGTCTTTAGTATTTCGTACCTTCTCTTCCTCGTCGTGTGTGGGGGGGGGTGTCGTCTCGATGTCGTCTAGTGGTTGAGATTCTTTCTTCGCTTCTGTACAGCCGTAAACATCGCCGTCCGCTGTGTCTACAACAAAACCTTCATGACCGATTCAGGAGGAAACAATCTTTAACAATTTTGGTCCCCGGAGACCTATGTTTTGAGGCATTTCCGTCCGTCCGTCCGTCCGTCCGTCCGTCCGTCCGGATTTTTCTCCGCAACCATCTATTGAATTTCTCTGAAATTTTGCATGAAGTTGTAACTTTTGTCAGGTTAGAAAGTGACATTCTCTGATTTTTGAAAAAAAATCTGGTTAGCCCACCAGGGGGTCAAAAGGCCCCAAAATGGCAAAAAAATTACATTTTTTGCCCCATAACTTTTCATCCATCCATTCAATTTCTCTGAAACTTGGCCAAACTGTGGAGGCAATTGTTCCTAATAGAAAATAAGTATCGCTGACCTTGGAAAACATCTGGTTTACGCCCCCAGGGGGTCAAAAGCCCCCAAAATGGCAAAAAAATGACCCTTTTCTCCCATAACGTTTGATCCATCCATTCAATTTTTCTGAAACTTGGCCAAAATGTAGAGGTAATTGTTCTGGATATAAAATGAGCATCTTTGACCTCAGACAAATTCTGGTTCGCGCCCACAGGGGGTCAAAGAGGGGTCAAAAATGCCCCAAATTGCCCAAATTTATTGCATTTACACTCGCCACATCGAGTCACATACAGAGAGGAACCACGCATGCGCGGCTTGTTATTTCTTATTTCAGGTCATACAAATTGAGAAATATAATCAGGAAAGACATTACTCCAAGTTATAAACAGCAGTCCATATACGTGAAATTGAAGGAGCTGACAAAGTTATCCAGTCGCGAAATGTGTCAATATTCAATGTTAATGATAAATAAATCAAATAATATAGAAAGTTCAATTAAAATTCCAAAATCCCGTCGAGTTCAAGCGGGCTTGAACAGGATGTATTGCTTGCCGCCTTTAATAAAAACACAGATATAATTTCCGATCTATTAAAGTTATTCAGAGATGTAGACAATTTAATATCGCCTTCTGTTCGTTAGGGATTTGTCATGTCTGGTTGAATCGCTGGGGAGAGAAGATTACTTATTTTTTTTCGCTCTGCTGGCAAGATGCGACCGGGATGCAGTCTTGTTTTGCTCAGTTCGGATTTAACGGGTTTTCTAATTGAACAACGAACTTTGATTTGATTGGGTTGCTCATATCGGGATTTTGGAATTTTAATTGAACTTTCTATATAATTTGATTTATTTATCATTAACATTGAATATTGACACATTTCGCGACTGGATAACTTTGTCAGCTCCTTCAATTTCACGTATATGGACTGCTGTTTATAACTTGGAGTAATGTCTTTCCTGATTATGTTTCTCAATTTGTATGACCTGGATGGATTGTATGGATTCAACAAAAAAGTATGTTTTGGGGTTGATATATTTGATGTTATGTATTTTTATATATTTGTGTATATTATTTTATATATTTTCAAAGCGTAATTTTATTACCTGTAGTAGTATAACTGCGGTAATGGTCCTCTGAAGAGAAGAATTATCTTTGAAAACTCATGAGCTAAGGACTTAAGGATACTTTGCTTGAACTTTGAATTCTAATAAAATTTGATTGACACCTTATTTTATTACTTCATTTTATATTATAATATATATATATATATATATATATATATATATATATATATATATATATATATATATATATATACTAGTATTTCATGTATCCACATAAAATTTTATAAGGAGATATAATTTTTTATGTATCAATTTTCAGTAGTTACTTCAAACAGTGTTCGAAACGTAAGTAGAGCTAGGTAGTAAGCTATGAAAATATATTTATGGCAATCAAGCTACACAGAGGTTCCCGCGTTTCATCCCCGGGGGGAATCTTCAGGCTAAAATGTGCAATAGTTACACATTTTAGCCTGAAGATTCCCACGGGGATGAAACGCGGGAGCCTCTGTGTAGATTGATTGCCATAGATATATTTTCATAGCTTACTATATATATATATATATATATATGAAGTTCTATTAGATCAATATATTTCTTTAAAACAACATTGACACAACATTTATAATCACGCAGCTATTAATTTCAGATTTGCGATCGATAAAATAAACAAAAAAATTATTAACTTTGTCTTGTTTCCATATTCACTTGTATATCAAACCTATTTCCGAGTTATTTAATGTTGAATATTATTGGTAGTTGTAGATAATTATGTTTAACATAACGAAATTACAAAACCAGAAGTAGAAATCTAGGTTTGTGGCTTTTTTGGGGGTTAAACGCGGAATCTCGTCGGGTTTGTTTTGAAATTGGAAGATGGGTCGATGAAATCTACGCATTGAGAAATTAAAATTGTATTTTTAAGTTTTTAAAATTTATTTTTTATTTTAAACATAGTTCACCCCAGACAAGGCAGGCCGCCACTGTAGACGTTAGGGGCTACTGAGAAGAAAGAAAAGGGAGAAGGTTGGCGGGGGAGTAAACCTAAATTGGGAGCTGCGCAGCGAGACGTCTGTTTACATTAGTTTGAAATTTCTGCATGTCAGTACCGTCGGGGAAATAAGGGGCAGGGAGGGAGTTCCAGAGGCCAGCAGCACGAGGAAAGAAGCTATTTGAGTAGAAAGCTGTCCAGCATCTGGGGACCTCCACAGTGAATGGATTGGATTTAGTCGATGGTCTAGTTGGTCTAGTGAACTTACGACGAGGGGGCACAAGAGCAGCCAATTAATCGGAGCGTAATCCGTTTAAGTATTTGTAAAACAAGCACAAGGGTGCTACATTGCGGCGATGGGACAGGGATTGGAGGTTCGTTGACAGTGAGGGACCTATTAGGTTGGCGACTCTTTTTTGGACCTTGTCAAGGAGGGAGAGACTAGTAGATGATGCACCAGCCCAGATGTGGCAACAATACTCCATGCATGGCCGGATTGTGGCTTTGTAGAGATCAGTGACTTGTTAGGTGAACTAAAGATCAGAATAGGACTCATGAAGATCGTGCCTGATGATTGTATGGTCTGCGTGAAGTTTTCCTCGTTTGTATCAATCTGCAGAATTGTAGGTGTGTATTTCCAACACCAGGAGCAAAACGGCTCAGCGGTTACATGCAAAGTCGGAGAAGGTTTGCCTCAGCACACACAACAGAATGGCACAGTTCCGCGCCTGTCACGCTTATATTTACCACATGCAGAGGCAGAGTCGACCAGAGGATTCCGACTCTTCCTAGATTTTGACAAGCGTCTTGTTAGCCGGGTATCTCTGGCACTACCACATTGTCACCGTTCCTACTACGATAATGAAATGTGTGACTTCAACGGAGCTTGAATGTGACAGACTGACGAACAGAGCTCATAATACAGTTCCATTGACGCATCTAAAAATATTCCAATACAAAAGCTCGAATCAAAAGTTTATGAGGAGAGTTCCACGGCTATAGATAGAGACCGAATTAATTCCACGGCGAAATTCTTTTGCAACATTTACCAAAGTCTTCGGAAGTAGAATATTTCTGCATTTAGAATTTGTCAAAGACTTTTAAAGACGAGAAGACAACAATTTTTCACGTGTTTCTTGTGCGTTTTGTTTCTTTTGCTTGCTTGGCAAATAAAAGAACCGAGGCCGAAATCGACTTTGGCAGACATTTTGCGATCACGACTCCATCGTCTATTTTTAAAGAATTTCACTCGAACGAAACAAAAGAAATCGCTGAAACAGAGGAAAACCGTAAAGAAAGTGAACACAAGTCAAAAACATCGTCAAACTAAAAATGTCGCTTAATTAAATTTTAAACAGCAAATTAAAAAGTGTCTTTTATGCCTTTTTCCGTTAATGTTGATTTTTTTTCTCTCGATGTTTGGTTCTTCTTTCTTTCATTCTTGTTATTTCTCTGAAGTTGTATTTTTCTTTTTCTGCATTTTTTTTTTTTTCGTTTCTCGTAATCTCTCTTTCTTTACATTCTTTTGTCTTTCTTTAAATTTCTCATAAACTTTATCTTTTTTTCTGTCTTTGTTTCTGCCTTCTTCACTTGATATTTCTCTTTCTGTATTTATTTAGTTTTTGCGTTTCTCGTAATCTCTCTTTCTTTACATTCTTTTGTCTTTCTTTAAATTTCTCATAAACTTTATCTTTTTTTTTGTCTTTGTTTCTGCCTTCTTCACTTGATATTTCTCTTTCTGTATTTATTTAATTTTTCCGTTTCTCGTAATCTCTCTTTCTTTACATTCTTTTGTCTTTCTTTAAATTTTTCATAAACTTTATCTTTTTTTCTGTCTTTGTTTCTGCCTTCTTCACTTGATATTTCTCTTTCTGTATTTATTTAGTTTTTGCGTTTCTCGTAATCTACCTTTCTTTACATTCTTTTGTCTTTCTTTAAATTTCTCATAAACTTTATCCTTTTTTCTGTATTTGTTTCTGTCTTCCTCACTTGATATTTCTCGTAATCTAATTGTTACTCTCTCTTCCTCTACTCGTAATTTTCGTTCTCTCTTTCTTTTTGTTTTTTAATGGTTTCGTTTTGATCGTTTTCATTAATTATTTCCTCTATTACATCATGTATTTTTTTAATGTTCCCCTCGTAAGTTTTCTTAAATTCTCATCTCATTCTTATATTTTCTCGTAACATTCATTTTTCCTATTTCTCTATTTTACTCATCACTTCTTCTTTCTTTCGTCTTTTATTTATTTTTTTATTCTCATGATTTCTCGTAACTTGAGTGATTTTTATTTTATTTCTTATATTTTTTCCGTTTTTTAATTCTTATGTATTTATTTTTTCTCATAATTTATCGTAAACAAATTACTTTCTTTTTGCTATTTCTTCATTTTCCTTGTAATGTTCATTTTTTCTTTTGTCTTTTTTAAAAAAATTTCTCATTTTCTTTCCTTTTTCTGATTTTTCTGTTTCCATTTTTTTATCATAATTTTCTTTTAACTTTTTCAGTTTAATTTCTCTTTAGTCCCTTTTCTTTTCTTCTCCGTTTTTTCTAAATTTAATTACCGTTCTTATCGTAATTATTATACTTTTTTCGATCTTATTCTTTCATATATATTACTTATTCACCTTCAAAACAGCTTTCTTTGTTGGATTTCTTTCCTTCTTCGCGTGATTTGTTCGCATGTTAAGGGGTCCTTACTCTATTCCCTTCATTTCGATTCCAATTAATTTTCATTCATTTTAAAATATTAGCTTCGTGTTTCTTATTATTATTTTCTCTTTCGTAAGAAAATATATTCTTTATTCCCTTATTTTTCTTTCTTTTTATTTTTCTTCAATTATCCGGCTTACTTTTGTTTTCCTTTTATCTTTCATTATATCTTCTTTTCTGTCTTTCCTTTCACTGACTCATTTTTCTTTTGATTTTGTTCTTCTTTTTTATTCTCACTTTTCTAATTAATTCTACTTTTCCAATGTTTTCGTCATTTATTATCCTTTAATTCTCTCCTTCTTATCGTTTTTCATATCCTCGTCTTTATTTCTACTTTCATTCGTTATTTTTTCTTTCTCCATTAAGTTTTCTATGATTTGTTGTATTCTGCTTCTCTTACGTCATTTCTTTATTGCATTCATTCTCGTCGCTTTTCTCTCTCTCTCTCTCTTTCTCTGTTCTATTGTTTTTCTCTTTTTGATTCATTCTCACTAAAATGTGTCCTTATCTTTCAACAATGCTT
>OY744545.1:43893618-43936118 GCA_963556195.1 Sepiola atlantica
ACATAGCAAGAGGCGTGTTTGAATGGGGAAAACAATGTACCTAGGTGTATACAAGACGAACTATCCGTCTATCTGTCTGTCTGTCTCTCTCTCTCTCATGCAAGTTATCTCTGTGTTTTTTCTAGGACTGTTCTTATTTTTTTGATAAGAATGTTTTATTAACATCGGCACCCGAGTAGTTTTTCAGCAGAGGGTCTATACACGCATCTGTATGTGGAAATATAACAGTATTCCTCAAAGTTCTACGTTTCACTACACGTATGTTCGCTGTTTATTAATAGGCTTTAAGTTATTAAATACGCATGATAAATGTCTTATTCAGATTGTCACAAGGCGGTCACATTTGTATTTATTCATGCTAAGGGTACTCAGAAGGAGGAATAAATTAAGTTTTACCCCGAAAATATACGTTATCACAATTAATCTTAAGAGACCAGCCTAAGTATATGTTATCATACGAAATCTTAAGAGACCAGTTCACATATAATTTATCATACCAAAGCTTAAGAGTCCAGTCCATGTATATGTTATCATACCGAAACTTAAGAGGCCGGTTCACGTATATGTTATCATACCGAAGCTTAAGAGGCCGGTTCACGTATATGTTATCATACCGAAGCTTAAGAGGCCGGTTCACGTATATGTTATCATACCGAAGCTTAAGAGGCCGGTTCACGTATATGTTATCATACCGAAACTTAAGAGGCCGGTTCACGTATATGTTATTATACCGAAGCTTAAGAGGCCGGTTCACGTATATGTTATCATACCGAAACTTAAGAGGCCGGTTCACGTATATGTTATCATACCGAAGCTTAAGAGGCCGGTTCACGTATATGTTATCATACCGAAGCTTAAGAGGCCGGTTCACGTATATGTTATCATACCGAAGCTTAAGAGGCCGGTTCACGTATATGTTATCATACCGAAACTTAAGAGGCCGGTTCACGTATATGTTATCATACCGAAGCTTAAGAACCCAGTCTACGTATATGTCATCATACCAAATCTTAAGAGTCCAGTCCATATATATGTTATCATACGAAATCTTAAGAGACCAGTTCACATATAATTTATCATACCAAAGCTTAAGAGTCCAGTCCATGTATATGTTATCATACCGAAACTTAAGAGGCCGGTTCACGTATATGTTATCATACCGAAACTTAAGAGGCCGGTTCACGTATATGTTATCATACCGAAGCTTAAGAGGCTGGTTCACGTATATGTTATCATACCGAAGCTTAAGAGGCTGGTTCACGTATATGTTATCATACCGAAGCTTAAGAACCCAGTCTACGTATATGTCATCATACCAAATCTTAAGAGTCCAGTCCATATATATGTTATCATACGGAAGCTTCAGAGACCAGTTCACATATAATTTATCATACCAAAGCTTAAGAGTCCAGTCCATGTATATGTTATCATACCGAAACTTAAGAGGCCGGTTCACGTATATGTTATCATACCGAAGCTTAAGAGGCCGGTTCACGTATATGTTATCATACCGAAACTTAAGAGGCCGGTTCACGTATATGTTATCATACCGAAGCTTAAGAGGCCGGTTCACGTATATGTTATCATACCGAAGCTTAAGAACCCAGTCTACGTATATGTCATCATACCAAATCTTAAGAGTCCAGTCCATATATATGTTATCATACGGAAGCTTCAGAGACCAGTTCACGTATATTTTATGATACCAAAGCTTAAGAAACCAGTCTACGTATATGTTATTATACCGAACCTTTAGAAACCAGTCCACGAATATGTTATCATGTCAAATCTCAAGAGGCAAGTCAAAACCATTAACTCACACATCACCGAATAGATTCATATATTATCTAATTTTATTAGTGGTCACCCATCTACGTACTGACCAGACGCAATATTGCTTTACTTTGGCGATCCCCCCGAGATCCAGTGTTTCAACTCGACATAGTCTGAGCGTATAGGCATCATTAAATCTAAGCTCTAATCGATGCCAATCAGTTTGATTAAACAACCACTTAAAGACTTTCAAAACAAAATAGATCCATTTGACGACACACGAAGAAGAAAATAACGGACCACTCGATTAAATGTTTTCAAAGATGATCTAAAAGCTACGAAGAAATTCCGATTTCGTTAAAAGAAGAAGAATTTGAAATTACAAACCTAAAAAGGAATAACTTCATGCTAACTAGTTAAAAAGCTTAGAGTTAACCGATCAAGGGCGGGGCCTCCATCAAGATGGAACTCGGTAACAATGGATGTACAAGAACGAGACTAAACAGAGAAAAAGAAAACAAAATGAAGAAACATAAATGATAAATAGACAATCGTAGTTTCGAAATAATGCTATTTTTCAATGAATATCAACATTGCTATAGGTCAGTTATTTTGTTAAATAATGACATCTAATGAAACCGTTGTTATCAGAAGTATGACTTGACCACGAATCCATTTTCTCGTTAGCCTATTTAACACTAATCTAGTGTACCATAAGTTTATCAGAATAAATAAATGCGAAAGTTGTTTTTTTTAATTTTCTACACCTATATTACAATCAATACCGCATATTTTTATATCAATAAATAATACAAAACAGTTTTTTTTAATATCATATGTATCGCAGAAACCAAACACACAAATACAGTTTTTGATGTCTACTTAACTATGTTTTAAACAGTTTTAAATTAATTAATGTTTCTTTGACTAAGTGAGAAGTTGGCTATAGTTATGTTATTTGATAAGAATGGTTTGCTGAATCAGAGAAATGAGATAGGATTTAATTGTAGGCACTTCAAACTGTTCACCCTCGGTAAACATGTTAATAACCTAGTAAATCAACCATAAATAAAAGTTCAAAATACCATGAATATTAAAGCATCCATTGATGAGTATAAAATTAATCTCATAAATGAATGTAATGTAGTAGTTTTGGGTTTAACAAATAAATGTGGAGATTAAACTAAAATACTTAAATTTAATAATAGAGTAACAGTAATCGGTATAACCTTTACGGTTTTAAAGCGAAGTAGATTTTAAGTGAACTAGTAAATTAGTTATAAAATGTGTAGTGTTTATCAGGGTTTGTAATAAAATTAATTAATAATAACACAGTGAAGATTTTATGTATGTCCTCCACTTATTTAAAGAAAAATAGTTGATTTCAAATAGTAAAACTATTGTGCACATCCATATTGCCAGTGATATATAATATATATTTTTTTTAGATTTCGAAGTGTAAGTGAATATTAAGTTCAGATTAAATATAGTTGTCATAAGTTTATATCGATGACCTCTAAGTTTTATACTATTTTAAATTGTATTTTTATAAATAAATATTATATATATATATGTATATAATATATATATATTTATATATATATATATATATATATATATATCAGTAACTGAACTCAAAATAAAGTTTAATTTTTACTTCATAATTAAATTAGGTAATTAAAAATCGTACGTGGTTATAGCGAGAAGGGGAAGATGGGATTGTTATTACTCTAATGTATTTAACATATTTTAGCGCTAGATAGTTGGATGTGTTCCAGACTTATCTTATCATTAGCTGTCTTCAGTATTTTTTTTCACGTTTGATTTTCTGGACAAATTTAGAAACTGATTTTTCGCTTTTTTACACAGTCTTGAGAAGACGCATATGCGTCGAAACACGAATTTATTTTATAAAATATTGGTTTTATGTTCATTTCGTTATTATATTTGAACTTGAATGTTTAATATTTAATTATATATATATATATATATATATATATATATATATATATATATATATATATATATATTTAATTTGTGTGTATTTAGGCAGCATTTTTTCATTAAGCGAGTGAAAGAATGGAATTTCTTGCCGGCGTATTTTTTAAGAAATTCCTTCTTTCACTCGCTTTTTATTCATTTTTGCGATTAAAGACCTGAAGATGATTCCGGAGAGAATCGAAAACGTTAGTCAAACACACGGATCCTACATTAACTCATCCCATTTCAACGTCAAAAATATCATTCGACGAATGGAAAAAATAAAAAAAGGAATCACTAAACAGAAGAGTTCTTTCGTTTTCAACAACACATGCATTAATATATATATATATATATATATATATATATATATATATATTTATATTTATATATATATATATATATATATATATATATATATATATATATATATATATATATATAAATGTAATAACTTAGTTAATAGCAACAGTAAAAAAGTAAAATAATTTGATAGAAAAGAATAAATTACCAACACTTTTTAAAAAATATAATTTAATAACTTTCAAGGGAGGTAATGTAAATGAAACTTTCGCAGCCTTGCTATATTCTCTTTTTCTTCTCTCTTTTATTGTATTTTTATTTCATAATTAATTTGATTACGTGAATAAACGTTTCGCATTGCCGTTCAAATGCTCCTTTCCGGCTTGTCTTCTTCGGGTGACTGACTTTGTTTTCAACAATGTGGCATCCATTTCTAATTCACACCCTACACAGACACACAAACTAACGCGCCCAGGCGAATTTTATTTTTACTTTTTTCATGTTTTACAGTTTTACTTAAAACTTAATAAATATCATCAACATTCTATTTTCATCCATTTATATGAATAGATCCGAAGCTAAATTATGAATGCAATGTTTACGTAGCGAACTTTGCGAAGGGAGCTAGCAAATCCATCAGGTTTTATCATACGTATACTTTGGCATATTATGTAATTTGTAAATTACATAGGTCTATGTTGCAATAAGTGTTATACTCATGTTTTGTCATCTATCAGTTTAGCAATTATATGTGGCATAATTTCTCTTGTCCTGCCTCAAAAGTCGATTTAGTCATACGTACAGTTTGTACCAAAACTACGATTCCTTTGTTTAAAAGTACTTATAGTATTATGTGAAGTATAACCTTACTGGTAAGTATATTAGTAGTATCAGTATGTATATTATAATGTAGTATTACTAGGAAAATTGGTTAAAACTGGAAATAGATGTTCATGACTGCATTTTGTAATCAGTAGAATGGTTTAATACGTATATTTTGTAATAAGTATATTTTCCCATTACTAAATGCTGTCGAAAGGGATTGTATCAGTAGATTTTGTCATATGTTTATTTTATCAACTATATATATATATATATATATATATATATATATATATATATATATATATATATAAGAACAAGGGGTGAGGTAAAATAAAATACCTTTTAAAGCAAGTTTAATAATCGATTCTTTTTTTATTAAAAAAAAGAAAAATCGATACCGATTTTTTAAATTTTTTAACTTATAAACTTTCATTTTTAATTCTTACATTTAATTTGGATGCTTTAAAAAAGGTATGAACTTTTCAAATATATACATATACCACGTGCAAGCGTAATCTCGTTCCGAAAGTGAGAAAAAAAAACACCTCATAAACCGGCTGCAACAACTAAACCGGCTGTCCAATAAGATCGGATCTACAAACTACACTGAAGAGGCCAATTCTATCTTGGCGAAATTTATCTGTACTATAAACTAAAAGTGAAAGTTTATAAGAAAAAAATTTTAAAAATCGGTATCGATTTTTCTTTTTCTAATAATAAAAAAATATCGCATCTTTAAACTTGCTTTAACAGGTATTTTATTTTACCTTACCCCTTGTTCTTAAATTTAATTTGGATGCTTTAAAAAAGGTATGAACTTTTCATATATATATATATATATATATATATATATATATATATATATACCCATGGATTTTTTTGATAGAATGAACTCAATGTCTATGTTGATGCCATTAGTGTAGTTAATTAGTAACCTAGGGGTTACAGCTCAATTACTGAGAAACACCGGTTCTCGTCGGATTGCAGAGATTAAGACACGGCCAATGCTTTAATGCGTTACCGTTTGGGAATATCAGGTGGCGTACGTGTAGAAATGGAAGTTCTTAACTATTTAATAATAAGAGCATAATATTAATTAATATTACTACAGAAGATCAGGTCAAATGAACATCGTACTATAGGTATGAACCTGTAGCGGTCTCAACGGGAGAAACAATGTTTCATCGTCTTTATTAATAACCAAAGAGCTTCCGGACATCTTCGTCTATATTCTATCTCGGGGGAAGTTGCAACTCATTCTGCTGCGTGGGCGTAACAGGGAATATGTATCTTTTAAATTGAACTGAAATCGCGCATGGCCGCTGGTAGGTATAAATTTGGGAAAGTTCATTTTTTTAAGCATCTTTAAACTGGTAAACTAAAAGAAAGAGGCAAAATGCCTTCAAAAATCCATGTGTTTAGTAAGTGTTTGCTGCAAGTCAGGTTAGTCGGGGGTATTAACGTTGAAGGGTACAAGTGCAGTGAGTTTATCGGAATCCATTCTGTGAAAACAATTATAAATAAGCAGAAGAATGCATGATCACGGCGATGCGACAGAAGCTGGAGCTTGGCAAACAGTGCGGGGCCTATCAGATTAGAAATTCTAATTACACACAGAAGCCGAGATGTAGCGACAATACACCACGCACGAGCGAATGTGGCTTTATAGAGATTTACTATACTGAGAAGTTATCAAGCCTGTAAGAGCGAGCATACTGTCTATGCAGCAGACGAGGCAGCGTCTTCTATATATTTATTCCCCTTCACGTCTCTTGAGAATGGCGGGCGGAGTAGCTTAAACGTTAGTCTTTCGGAAAGGCTGTTACTGAACATGACACTCGGTGGTTGGAAATGGAAAGCTTGCTCATAGTACTTATAGAAAAAGAAAATTTGTTTCGGTAGCATTGAATATTACGATTCCTTTTTATCTCCTGTTCCCTAAATATTGGTTTTCATTTTCAAAGTATTTAGCTATGGCCTTGCTTAAATAAGCATTCGATTTTCTCTCGTTCAGTTAATAGAGCGGGGTGTCCTCAGAAATACACCAACTTCAAACAAGATTCCGCCAGAGAGTTCGCATATGAAGATCAGGAATAATATATATATCCATATATCGACTCTTAGGCATACCTGCATCGGTGTGGTATTGTTTGGATGTACGGCCATAGAACACTACTTAGATTTACGAAAGACTTGTTTATATTAAGTATTCGTTCAGTAATTTCTTGGGAAAACCTTCGTGTCAGTCCTGTTGTGCTCGCATACACGTACGTACACACAGATAACATCGTTTCATGATTGAACTTTCTGGATCTCTGGGTTGCCTTGACTAATGATGCTGAAATTCTACAAACTAATAGAATCTATCAAATACAAATTTTGTGCAAAGTTTTAACTAATTTGGTTTATTGGTTTTTGAGTTATGATTGATTTCCAGCATAGGCCATTCGTGAAGTCTATTTAGGGATAGAGTGCTCTCGCGCCTCCCTTGATTTTTTCACTTAACGTGGTTAAGTAGTGTTCTTGTCTTTGACCAGAAACATAAATTGAATATAATACCTTCATTTTGCTTTTGAAATGAAATTTAGAGCATCAATGCCCTCTAATCGACAGTGTAAAGGCTCAAAATCACTTTCGAATGTCGATGTATACTGAAAATGGATTAAAATACCCGACATTGTTCCCATATCATTAGATTACAAATTATTTTATATAAGGATTGATAATTTTTTATAATTTAGATTATTCGGACTAATATTCCATCTTGGATTTTATTTATGTATTTTTTTATTGTTTGTATTTATCTTCCCCCCTACAACTGTAAGATGTGACATAAAGTCGGAAAGTGGGATTGAAAAGCCAACACCCGAGAGGAATGACACTCTGGCTTACAAAAAAATGCCTGGCCAAACCCGTCGGCATTCTCCGGTAGGGGCGCCTCAGGCAATTAGTAATAAACTAACCCCTTCTCAAAAAATGAGAAGGAAAAGCATGGGAGGGTGGAGTTCTTACAAATGCACAAAACAATCTCTAAGACCGACGGAATCAAGGCCCGGAGGCGAAGACGGTACCGGTCTACAGGTTGTAGCATCCATCGGAACAGATACGACACTTTGATCTTCGGTCGATATAACCTCCGACCTTTTTTTGCTGTATATTTTCGAATTCGGGAGTTTATTGTCGAACTCGAGAATCTATATAGAATTTGGAACTAAACTTTTATTTAATGTTTCATGTTCGGTCGAACATGAGTGTGTAGAAGTACAACTAAGTTTTTTTTATTTCAAAATTAGTATCGCCTGTAATGAGGATGTATGCGTCAACCTCCAAAAGACATGGAACTGTTTTTTAATCAACGTCTTTATCCGTCCAACCACGTGCCCATGTGTATAGATCCCCGAGTTCGGCATAACGGTTCTAGAACTCGAAAAGATTCTTCTGAAGAAGTTCGGAAGTTTTATCGACAAAAACGCTGTGAGCATAATATCTAATATGAGAATAGAAGTTCGAATAATACAAGTGATGCAAACACATATCGTTAACGTTCGAAATGCATAAGTACTCTTGTAAGTATGTAAACCGTTGATTAACAGGTAATTAGTAGCTAGAATTTTAATACAAAAAGAAAAAGTCTAGTATTATGGTTAAATTGTGCTCCGAAATTAAGGTATCTTAACCCAATCCGCCATCGTAAGTACTTGTGTAAGTATTTAAACCGTTGATTAACAGGTAATTCATGGGTAGAATTTTAATATGATAGTAAAAGGCAAGTATTATGGTGAAATTGTGCTCCGAAACTAAGGAATCTTCACCCAATCTACCATCGTAAGTATTCGTGTAAGTATTTAAACCGTTGATCAATAGATATTTCCTGGCTATAATTTTAAAATAAAAGTAAAAGTCAAGTATTATGGTACAATTGTGCTCTGAAACTAAAAGAAACATTCACCCAATCTCTCATCGTTAGTACTCGTGTAAGTAATTAACCCGTTGATTAACAGGTAATTCATGGCTAGACTTTTTATATAACGGTAAAAGTCAAGTATTATGGTGAAATTGTGCTCCGAAACAAACAAAAATGTTCACGCAATCCGCCATCGTAAGTACTCGTGTAAGTATCTAAACTCTTGATTAACAGGTAATTCATGGTTAGAATTTTAATATGAAGGTAAAAGTCAAGTATTATGGTGAAATTGTGCTCCGAAACTAAAGAATCTTCACGAAATCCCTCATCGTAGTTACTCATGTAAGTAATTAAACCGTAGATTAACAGGTAATTTATGGCTAGAATTTTTATATAACGGTAAAAGTCAAGTATTATGGTGAAATTGTGCTCCGAAAGTAAAAGGAATCTTCACCTAATCACCCATCGTTAGTACTCGTGTAAATAATTAAACCGTTGATTAACAGGTAATTTATGGCTAGAATTTTTATATAAAAATAAAAGTCAAGTATTATGGTTTAATTGTGCTCCTAAACTAAAGGAATCTTCATCCAATCACCCATTGTGTAAGTATTTAAACTGTTGATTAACAGGTAATTCATGGCTAGATTTTTAATATACAGGTAAAAGTCAAGTTTATGGTGAAATTGGGCTCCGAAACTAAGGAATCTTCACCCAATCAGCCATCGTAAGTACTGGTGTAAGTATTTACACCGTTGATTAACGGGTAATTTAGTGATAGAATTTTAATATAAAGGTAAAAGTATTATGGTGAAATTGTGCTCCGAAAGTAAAAGGAATCTTCACCCTATACCCCATCGTAAGTACTCGTGTAAGTAATTAAACCGTTTATTAACAGGTAATTTATGGCTAGACTTTTTATATAAAAATAAAAGTCAAGTATTATGGTGAAATTGTGCTCCGAAACTAAAGGAATCTTCACCTAATCACCCATCGTTAGTACTCGTGTAAGTATTTAAACAGTTGATTAACAGGTAATTTATGGCTAGAATTTTAATATAAAGGTAAAAGTCAAGTGTTATGGTCAAATTGTGCTCCGAAACTAAAGGAATCTTTACCCAATCTCCCATCGTAAGTACGCGTGTAAGTAATTAACCCGTTTATTAACAGATAATTTATGGCTAGAATTTTTATATAAAGGTAAAAGTCAAGTATTTTGGTTAAATTGTACTCCAAAACTAAGGAATCTTCACCTAATCAACCATCGTAAGTACTCGTGTAAGTATTTAAACAGTTGATTAACAGGTAATTTATGGCTAGAATTTTAATATAAAAGTAAAAGTCAAGTATTATGGTGATATTGTTCTCCGAAGCTAAAGGAATCTTCACCCAATCCGCCATTGTATCAAAGAACAAAGAGAGAGAGAGAGTGAGAGAGAGAGAGAGAGAGGGGGGGGGGCTAAATAAATATTAATGTATAACTATGACACTATATAACCTTCAATGTTATTAGACGTAAAAAAAAACGATAATAATAGAATAAAATGATGAAGTTAGACTAAGGGATGCAGGTAGGTATATCAGTTAGTAGAGAGGAGAGGTATCCTTCCGGTTATAGTCGACTTTATCATTTTTTTAAGCCTCTGTATATGTATTTGATAATGAACTCTACGGAGAACACAACAAATTTGCACAATGAACAAAATGTTGGCTCGTTAGGGATACAAAATTTTCGCCACAAAAATTACTCGCCGCCATTTTCTTTTTTTTTTTTTTTACTCATTCGTCATCATTAATATTGTTTTTGAACATTTATTTCATCGACTTTCATGCTACCCCCACCAAACCCACCCGCTACACACATATTTACTATTATTTATTAATTATTGCTTTTTTCTTTCTTTTGTTTTCCTGATTTTCTGTGAAGATTCAGAGGCGAACAAATAAAAAAAAGAACGAGTTGGTCATGTCGATGTTTTAATGGAGATTACGTTGTTTCTTCATGGGGTTCGGTACTCTAATGAAGTTCCCCGGAACAAAGGAATGGATGAATGAAGAAAAGGGCGCGAAAATTATTTCACCTGAAGCTAAATACGAAGCAATTTATTCTAGTTGTATTCAGAGAGGATACCTTTCTTTGCTTTTTTTTGTGTAGATATTATGCCTTAGAAAAGATAAAAATCATGCAATCATTTCGTGAAATACCGAATATTGTTAAAAAGCTGTGATTGGTATAGATATGCAAGCGCCTCTCTAACCTTATCATATCTATATTCTTCTCTCTTGTCCTCTCTTCTCTATCTGGATATATATATATATATATATATATATATATATATATATACATATATATATATATATATATATATACAGCAAGACAGAAGTGTTTAATTGGTGAAGTTATTCACTAATATATCTATACGATATTTAGATATACTAATAAACAAAACTTATATATATATATATATATATATATATATATATATATATATATATGAACAGGTATAAATAAAAAATCGACTCATTCTTAATTGAACATCAATATTTTTTGTGGTCATTACGCCTATATAAATTGCACATACAAAACAATATGTTTATGTATATAAGTATATATGCAGGTATATATGTCTCTCTATGTGTATGTAATAAATATATTTACATACACAGATCTATACATAAATTGAACGCTACGATTATACAACCAGATAAATCTAAATATATATTACTATTTTATGCATATACGCATATTTTATAATATCGTAAAATAATGTAAAATATAATTTATATATATTTTCAGTATTTACTTTAACAATGCTCAATCAGAGAATAAAGCTTAGCAGTAGAATAAAAATATATATGGCAAGTAAGCTTATATGCCATGAATATATTTTCATAATATACATATATATATTTATGTACAATTATTTTTAAATAATATTTTAAAATCAACCTATATACGCATGTGTTTCATGCCAAACCTAGAATCACCCAGTAGTTGAGCACGTACCGATGTGTCCACCACGCATTGCTGCGGGAATGGGAGAGTGAATTAACGTTTAGATGGCAAATTCGGCGGCCATTTATATATATATATATATATAAAATATAATAACACGAAATCACATAATTGTCGATGCAATAATTTATTTCAACCGTTCGGTTTTTTCAAGCATCACTCAGACAATTACATTTTTGAGACTCATTATAACACAAATATATATATATATATATATATATATATATATAGATATATATATATAGATATACATATATATATATATATATAGATATATATATATATAGATAGATAGATAGATAGATATATAGATATACAAATATATATATATATAGATAGATATATATATATAGATATACAAATATATATATATGTATAGATATATATATATAGATATACAAATATATATATATATATATATATATAGATATACAGATATATATATATATATAGATATATATATAGATATACAGATATATATATATATATATAGATATATATATATATAGATATACAGATATATAGATATATATATATAGATATATAGATATAGATATACAGATATATAGATATATATATATATATATATATATATATATATATATATATATAGATACGTATTATTAAAAATAACCGACAATTTTTGTCTGGCTATTTTAGTGTTGATCCCTTCAATTTTCCGGATTAAAATCTTAATCTCGGAAGGAAATTGGCTGATGAAACTGCCATAGTGTAAATGTTGGTCCAGAGTACTTTCTGACCCGTCTGGGTCCATCGTTAGTGGAATAATGACAAACAGGTAAAGACCTGGAGTGAGATTTATAATTAATTATGGCGGGAAAATTTAACTATGTTTGTTAGGTATTATAAGCATTTAAGTATATTAGTGCTAGTGTTAAAATTAATCTTGTTAATAGCAGGTTTTTTAGTTTTAATGAGTAAAGCTTCTAGTATGTGGAGTTTTTGAGTATTAGTATTATGTTCTATGATTTTAGTATTGTCTACGAGAAGTTTTCGGATTTGAGAGCGGGGACAGGAATGTTCATTAGTAAGGTGTCTAGCTATACTTACACGCGTGTTCGATTCTTCGTAGAATCATCCTTTCGTATCAAAAGCAAATGAACAAAAAAGCTGGAGAAATAAGAGAATTTAAAAAAGACGGCGGAAAAACGCACATAGAACGTTTTTCGTATTTTTCCAGGAAGTCGTTGATATCAATCCACATCGTTGGATGGGAGAAGTTAGCTAGTGTATTATGACTTTTTTTTGGGGGGGGGGGGAAACAACATTTTATTATCGTAAGCATGAAAGGAAGGCGAATTTTAACGTTCATGATTAAAAGAATCAAGAAAAAAATCCAGCCAACCGGTTTCGCCCACTCTTAACCAAGGCTGTATTGAGGGATTTAAAAAAATAAAACAGGGATTTAAAAAAGGGGGTGAAAAAACTAGTTGTGATCAGTCTCATAGATTCATCCTCCTACATATAACATAACGCTATTTTATTTTCTGTACTCTCTCTCTCTTTCCACCCTCTTTTTAAATCAATCGTTTTTGTTTAAATCCCACGATACAGCCTTTGTTTAGAGAGGGCGAAACCGGTCGGCTGGCTTTTTTTCTTGATTAACGTTTAATCATGAACGATAAAATTCGTCTTCCATTCATGCTTGCGATATATATATATATATATATATATATATATATATATATACATATATATATATATATATATACATATATCATATATATATATATGCATATATATATATATATATATATATATATATATATTATATGCTATTGTCGCTTATTTTACTACTAGTACAACTAAAACCTCTGTTTTGGGGTAATCACCCCCATTACTTCTATTAATATAATTATGGATTTTATAACATAGCCGCCATGCGTACGGGTAGGCAATGTAAGTTATATTAAGTTTGACTTACTTTTATCTTAAAGGAGCAAGATGGGGTGAAAGCCCTTCGTAAAATCCAGATACTTCTGATTTTTGTAAACGTATAGACATCTAGACATTAGACATCAATTAATCCATCTTCTGTAGATTTCATTTTTTTAGGGTTTTAGGAGGAATACTATGGGCGCAATCTCATATGTCAAAATTCAAATATTTCAGATTTGCATTAAATTTAATAAATATTCATATGATGCTAATTAAGCAACATTCCCTGAATTCAAATTTGTTCTTAAGCTTCAGCCGTAAATTTTGGATATATGGGAAGAAGGATTCTAGTCACAAGGTTTAGGAGCATTATATGTTGATTTTCTATCTTCGTAAGAGGACGTAATACGGTATGATCACGTTGACACACATGGTGTTAGATCTCCGAAGTTAAGCGACTTTGAGACTGGTCAGTACGAGATGGGTTACCATTTGGAAATACTAAGCGCTGTATTATCTCTCCTAACCGGGAAATACATGCTGACTAGGGACAGCACGTGAATTTGTATTTCCCATAAAACTCACACTTTCAGTGGCAGGGGAATACCCGTCGCTAGTCGAATACAACAAAAAGTGGTTTCTAAGAAGAAATAAAAGTGGTATGATACGGTTCGATGACAAGCCCATGCATGGAGTATTGTTGCCACATATGGGCTGGTGCACAATCCACTAGTCTCTCCCTCTTAGACAAGGTTACAAAAAAGAGTCGCCAACTTAATAGGTCCCTCAATATCTACCAAGCTCCAGCCCCTACCCAAAAGCCGCAATATTGTTTCCTTGTGCCTGTTTTATAAGTACTTCAATGTAATGTGATCTGATGAACTTGCTGCTCTGGTGCCCCAACGACGTAAATTCACTAGACCAACCCGAAAATCTGCCAAATCCCATCCAGTCACTGTGGAGGTCCCCAGATGCCGAAGAGCTTTCTACTTCAAAATCTTCTTTCCTCGTGTTGCTGGACTCTGGAACTCCCTCCCTGCTGGCTGTTTTCCTAACAGTATTGATATGCAGACATTTAAAACTAATGCAAACAGACATCTCGCTGCACAGCTCCCAATTTAGGTTGACCCTCTCCCTTATAAAAACTCTCACCCTTTTTCTCAGTCGCCCCTTTCGTCTACAGTGGCGGTCTGCTTTGTTTAGGGTGAACTATGTTAAAGAAAATAAGTAATTGTATCCGTCCTATTAGGGGTATTGTCTAGTTTAGTATAAATAAAAACGATTCGTTTATTAGTCTCTGCTTTCTTTTTGCGACAATAACTCTACAAACTAGAATATTGAGACCAAGACCCCATTTCTATACATCTGTCAATTCAACATCTTCGTAGCAAGGTCTTTTATCAACATCAAGGGAGGCGCTAGAGCGCTCTATCTCTTAATAGACTTCAAAAATGGCCTATACTGGAAATCTCATTTTTTGATCAATCATAACTCAAAAACCAATAAACCAAATTAGTTAAAACATTGCACAAAATGTTTATTTGATAGGTTCTATAAGTGTGTAGAATTTCAGCATCATTAGTAAAGGCAACCCAGAGATCCAGAAAAGTCAGGAGTGATTTTGTGTTATCCGTGTGTACGTACGTACGTACGTACGTGTGTGCCACCCTGTATCTCATCAACTATTTGATGGATTCAGCTGATTTTTGGCAGAGATAGAGGTTCTAGGGTCTGGTTGATGGCATTTTAATTTCAGTTTACCATATACCTTAGTTTTCCAGAAAAATCCAAAAAACCTTATGAGAAAGCATTGTATTGAGGCATTACTTACTAGCTGGAACCATGTCAATGGAAAAGAGTTTTCGCAAAGTTTTCTAAAGTCAATAATTCCATGCCTTTTCAGTTATCCGTTGTATTTTTATTTATGTATCAAATTGAATAAAATGGTGCAGTGGACAAGCCACAAACATACAAGAAAAATCACAGCAGAAAACCCACGTAATAATCCGTCCGGATAAGTTACTAATATTTGTTCTTATATTTTGTATTATTTTAGATGGTGATTAATAATTTGGATTATTTGGATTATTCGGACTACTGTTCTCAGCTTGGATGTTATTCTCACATTTCGGTTGACGTAACCTCTGAACTTTTACAAAAGATATCTGTCAATTACATTAATAATTTACAATTCGTCTCAAATATTCTTCTTTATTAATCCCACAATCCACCCATTTCATTAACCCTTATCCTCGAGTGGCTTTTTCCCTTGATAAGCGGTGACCTGTCAGTAGAAAAACAGTAGAAAAAACCCTAAAAAATATCAGTTTATTGGTGTGTTTTTTCTCTGTGATTTCGTCTTTTATATTTTGTCGTTTGTCGACTTTTCCATTTTATTTTCTCAATAAAGTATCTCTGGTTTTATGCAAATATCAATCCTAGACAATGTTGATCTATATAATAGTCTTGCAATATCCAGTAGTCCAGCGAGTCTAATATAAACGTATGGTTTAACTTTTAGACGTCCAACTAACAGTTGACAAAGTTATCTTTCTTGGTACCTTAATCAAACATTAATAATTACGTACCGTACGAATAGATATTTAAAACTCGGTCATTTTGATGCGCCTGCGCAGAAGTAAGTTGTATCTGATCGCCAGGTTGGTCCGGTGTAGAGCTTTTTACGAACCTAGAAACTGTTTTACAGGTGTCTTGTCATTCCTCTGGCTTGTGTGTACATTTTGTGTTTCCTATGAGGACATCAAACAATTATCTACCATCTATTTCACTAAAATGCAGTTCATGTATTGTTGTTTTATTTGTTTTTTTTAAACATATCGGACTTCTGCATAGAACTCACCAAATCGTGTCTCAGGATTGTTCGGCCCGCATAAAGTCCTCTTCATTGGTTACGGCCATTCCTTACACCTACATAATTACAATTTTTTACCGCTAAAACAGAGCGCATTACGGCAGTTGGATACGAAGTCGGGGAAGCTTTATCCCAAAACACATGAAGTTTTGGCGCAGAATCAACGCTGCTACTTTCACTCAATTAGTTTGTGATTTTGCGATTCTGCCTAGATTTTAACAAGAGCTTTGTAAGCAAGGTTACTTCCGCAATATCGCTTGGTGCCAAACTTGTATGTCATCGGTGTCCCTGGCAGGGCAGCTCTGACACTATCCCATTTCAACCGCCCCAACCTCGGCGAGAAGGGTTGGCTTTTAGAGTGGAGTAATTTTCTGATTGATCTAGGATGGAACTACTCTCTCTGTCTCTCTCTCTTTCCCTCTCTTTCTCTCTCTCTCTCTCTCTCTCTCTCTCTCTCTCTCTGTAAAAGACTTTCTTTATTCAATTCTCTTTTCTGCCTTTCTCGTTATTTTTAACCCTTCACTCTATCATTGTGTCTATATTTTAAATGTTTACCGCAAACAAGGCATATTGCCGCTGAAGCGTAAGAGGCTACTGTGATAAGTACCAGATTTGTATATAGAGTAATCTGGGTGAAGAGTTGTGCATCAGTATGTTTGTTTATGTGATATTTAAATTTCTCGGTTGGGAAAACAGGGAGCAGTAAGGGAATTCCAAAGGCAAGCTCTTATTTTCGTTGAGGGCGTGCAAGCGCAGCAAGTTCATTCGACCAGATGTTATGTAAAGTTCTGTAAAAAAGCACAAGGATGCAACAGTGCGGCGATGTGACAGAAACTAAAGCCTGGCAGACCTTGAAGTACTTATTAGTTTTGAAATTACTTTGACCTTCTCAAAGGGGGAGAGGTTAGTGGTAAGTGCACCAGACCTAAGGTTCCAACAACACTCCATGTACGGGCGAATGAAACGTTTGGAATTGCTCACATTTGAAGACGACATATCTTTTTTATTTATCTTCCTCCCACAAGGTAAGATGTGACACAAGGTCGGGAAAGTGGGATTTTAAAAGCCAGCACCCGAGAAAGTGAGCACTCTGGCCTACAAAATATGCCTGGGCAGCCCCGTCGGCATTCCCCGGTAGGGGCGCCTCAGGCAGTAAGCAATAAACTTACTCCTCCCCAAAGAGGGGGGGCAACGCCTGGGAGAGTGGACCTCCTAGAACTGAACAGGACAAACACACAAACCGGCGTCATCAAGACTCGAAGGCCAAGACGGTACCAGTCTATGGGGTGTAGTATCCATCGGAACAGATACTACACTTTGATCTTGGCCAAAAGGCCAAGACGACATATCTCTAGCGTTGTTTAGTGTCCGTCTTTTAAACAAACATGGACACGCTCGGCGTCTCATTAAAACTACCCTGACTTGAAAAAAATTAAGTAGGAATAATTGAGCGACCAACCGTCGTGTTTTTCTAATGTCTAAGTATCCGTTGTTGCGATCTCTCGCGAGTGGCGGTACAAACCATACTTCAAAAGAATAACCTGATATTATTTACCCAGGGCCGGATCATAATACTGACAAAACCGTTGGACATTTTAATTCAAGTTCAAGGAGGTCAAGTTCCGGCGAACTTAAAATTAAACAAAACAAAATTGCTACGGGAAAATGACTCTGATTTCAGAGCTTATAAATATGAAGCCTTTTCCATTAAGATTAGTTGATTTGATACCCAATTAAGTGCTACTTAAATAAATGTGTTTCGTTCTCGTGGAGGCGGGAAACTATGAACTGTTGGATGTATATTTATTTACTCCTCTCCAGGAGTTAGGCACAAGGCCAGTTTTATCTTACTCCCACAAGTAAGATGTGACCACAGCTTGCGTCGAGTAAGTGGGGTTTGAAAAGCCAGCGCCCGAGAAAGTGAGCACTCTGGCTATTAAAAATTACCTGGGCAGCCCCGTCGGCATTCCCCGGTAGGGGCGCCTCAGGCAGTAAGCAAAAAACTAATCCATCCCCAAAGAGGGGAGGCGAAGCCTGGGAGGGTGGACCTTCTAGAACTGCACAGGACAAACCCACAGACAGGTGGAATCAAGCCCCGAAGGACAAGACGACACCCGTCTATAGGGTGCAGTATCCATCGGAACAGATACTACACTTACTTCCTAGCGTGCCAGATGCGGTTGAAAATGACATCTACGTACGTACTAACACTAATAACGGGCGCGGGTACTTAAGAGTAAAGTCACACACCTCTTCTCTCTCTCTATTTAATATTTATTAAAAAATATTATTGTGTATATATATATATATATATATATATATATATATATATATATATATAGAGAGAGAGAGAGAGAGAGAGAGAGAGAGAGAGAGAGAGTAAGCTATGAAAATATATTTATGGCAATTAAGCTACACAGAGGCGCCCACGTTTCATTCCCGGTGGGGGGATCTTCAGGCTGAAATGCATGGAGTTATTTTGGCCGGGTATTTTTATATACACGGTTAGTTAGTTAACCAATCAGATTCTTTGTTGTTCTCTCAGCCAATCGTTGGGCTTCCCGCGAACATAGTTCTTGCTATGTAATTGATACATAAAAAATTATATCTCGTTATAAAATTGTATGTGGATACATGAAATACTACTATATATATATATATATATATATATATATATATATATATATATATAAATATCGCACTCTCTGTATATATATATATATATATATATATATATATATATATATATATATATACATATATATATATATAATTTAATTAGATACTGTATATTACATATTTCAGCAATGTACCGCGGTTTCATCCAAAAGGGCAGATTTAGACATCTTTAGTAAATCTCTGTGCCCGGTGGAATCATCGGCAAGCTGAAACGATTGTAGTAACGCCCGACAGGGAATGGCGTCAACAATGACAGAAAACGGTGTATCTCTGAGGGCGTCTCCGAAAAAACCCGGTGTGGGATAGTTATTAACTAAGGCTCAAGGGAAGCCTTCATTTTATTCCCTAGAAAGTTTTATTTATTTATTTATTTATCTATTAGCAAGTTTTATTTATTTATTTATTTATTCATCTGTTCGTTTTGTAATGTAATTATAATACCTGAAAACATACTCAAACAGCAAACTATATAGCAACCCCTTTCGTATTTTTTTTTCAGGTATAATAATTACTTTACAAAAAGACCAATTATATTAGCTCTCTCATATGATCGAGCACTTTATTTGATTTCTTTTCATATACAACCTGACACACTATATATATATATATATATATATATATATATATATATATATATATATATATGTGTGTGTGTGTGTGTGTGTGTGTGTGTGTGTGGTTGAAACTGGCATCTACGTACGTGCGTACACTAATATCTGACATGGGTACTTAACAATAAATTACACAAACTAATCTCTCTCTTTCTTTCTCTCTCTCTCTCTCTATCTCTCTGTATATATATATATATATATATATATATATATATATATATATATATATATATTTATGAACAACAAAGATTCACGATATAGCTCAATAGTGCAATACTAGAGCTCATTATTAATTTCAATATTAAGACACAAATATGAAAATAAGGCTTTCGAAGAAGAAGTCAACGAAGGGCAGAACAGAAATCACAGGTAACTTTCAATTGATTTGTAAAAGAACATTTTGTTAAAAAAAAAAAAAGTAAAAAGACGTTTAAAAAGAATATACGATTATCGTATGGTCGATGGGTCACATTAAAAGATTGTAAATATGTGACAACGGCGTATTTGACCAATAATGCGGAAACCGCGTAAGTTAAGAGAAAATAGATCACAGACAGTTTAAAGGAATGTAGTTTTGTGAAAAGAGATTTTTAAACGGTAAAAACTTTTTGATAATGTTTCAACCATTTTCGAAGTTCAGGAAACGTTTTATGAAGTCAGTTAAAAGACTCTTAGTAATATATATAAACAAATTTTTTTCGAAACGTTAGATACACACTTCGTCAAAAATAACGGTAAAAACTTATGGTTCGCAAATGTTTACACTAATATCTATATTCAGATAAAATAACGTCTGAATCGATAAACGAATCGATATACGTTAAAAAAGAACATTAGAAAGAAAGTAATCGTCTTAAACTTGAAAGTTTGAAAAAAGGAAAAGAAAGAAACGTATTAATCGGTATAGCAAGAAAACGACTCATTATCGAAATAGAGTGAAGGCGAGAAGTCTCTATGACTTGTTATTTGCTTTCTTAATATTTGAAATTGATCGTTCGGTAGTTTTATACTTGTTATCTTTTCTGTAACAGGTCGAATTTGTGAATCTATTCACATTTAAACACACTTGGCTCTTTATTATACAGTGACTGATGAACTAGGATTGATATAGATAGCGTACCTTAGCTAAATGCAGTCCTAAATAAATAACTCCGCCCGGATATATGTCGATTAGACAGACTGTTAGACAGACTGTTAGACAGACTGTTAGACTGTTAGATAAACTGTTAGATAGACTGTTAGACAGACTGTTGGATAGACTGTTAGACACACTGTTAGACAGACTGTTATACAGACTGTTAGACAGACTGTTAGACTGTTAGATAAACTGTTAGATAGACTGTTAGACAGACTGTTGGATAGACTGTTAGACACACTGTTAGACAGACTGTTATACAGACTGTTAGACAGACTGTTAGACTGTTAGATAAACTGTTAGATAGACTGTTAGACAGACTGTTGGATAGACTGTTAGACACACTGTTAGACAGACTGTTATACAGACTGTTAGACAGACTGTTAGACTGTTAGATAAACTGTTTGATAGACTGTTAGACAGACTGTTGGATAGACTGTTAGACACACTGTTAGACAGATTGGTAGACAGATTGTTAGACAGACTGTTAGACAGACTGTTAGACTGTTAGATAAACTGTTAGATAGATTGTTAGACAGACTGTTGGATAGACTGTTAGACACACTGTTAGACAGACTGTTAGACAGACTGTTAGACAGACGGTTAGACTGTTAGATAAACTGTTATATAGACTGTTAGACAGACTGTTGGATAGACTGTTAGACACACTGTTAGACAGACTGTGAAGAAAATTTTAAAAAACATGGCTAAATTTCTCGATAGATATTTGAACTCAGTGTTTTTATTATTTGCTTGTTTTTTTTCTTTTCTTTATCCAACCTGAAAACATCCCTCGCCCACATGGCAAGGACGGCGGTTTCAAACATTTCATCGGTCGACGGATTAAGAGTAAGTAACACGCTCTTACCGTCTACTATTGCTACTACTTCTACTACTACTACTGATACTACTACTACTACTACTACTACTACTAATAATAATAATGATGATCTGTGTGAGAACTCCTAGTGAGTACAAATACTAATATTACTAATGGAGATCTCGTATATTTCGGCCGAAAGCCTAAACTATAATACTGCTCCTACAAATTGTACGATGTTTCAATGCGCAATTCAGAGTATAATGCAGTATATGTCTTGTTAAAATCATACCGTCCACACAGGCATTACCATCCTCCTTTTTAGGGAGGGGTGTAGTATGTGTTCTGTTACCAGGAGCCAATCTTCCAAGGCATTACTTGTTTCTTTGGGATTAGAGTATTATCTGTTCTGTTGTAATTATATCATTTTCTCAGACATAACATCTTTCTTTGTCGGTTAATCTAGTATTTGTACACTTGTAATGAGATCATTCTCCCAGGCATTATCTGACTCTTTGAGGTAGAGTAGTATATGTCCGTCCGTCATAATACCATCAGCCATAGTGTTATATTGTAAGAGGTTTTATTTTGAAAGGGTCAACTAGTATATACTGTGACTGAGATGAGAATTGATGGTTCGGTGCAAGTAAGACTAACACAAATATGGGGAAATAAATTTATTTTCCCACGAGTGAGTAACAGATAGGTGAACCCAAGATAAAGGGAACAAAGCACTGGAGCCAATAAACCTCAGAATAGTGGCCGACCGATCAGCTCGAGGGCGATGACGTAACTTGTTGTTATCGTGCGGAAAGAAACGAGAGTTTCGAGACAGCCAGTCTATGGAATGGAAGCGAGCCAGACATAAGAAGTATGCTCTTACAACTTTAAGTTAAGTCTCGGATGAGACGAAGATGAGAAATCCGCTATGTCGTCTGGTCCATGATCGAGACCTATAACAAGATAAGTCAATAAATAAGTAAGAAGTTAAGATATCATAGAGACAATTAATTATGATATTACCGACCTTTTCTCTCTACTTCTTGCCCAGAGAAGATAAACAGAATACCCTGGGAAACTCCTAAAACATGTCTTCAGGCTACATTTTGCTTTTTCACTAGACGCACTGAAGATATACACACAACGATTACTAAGACGGATCACGGAGACGAAAAAAGAGAAGGAATGTCGACGACAACTAAACGGCGTGAAAGAAATGGCGGAAAAGGATGAAGAAAGAAACAGGCAAACTTCGCTTAAAATTATAGCGAACAAATATCTATATGAGAAAAGATAAAGACAAAAAACATTATTTTCATAATGAATATTTTTTGTATCCATATATATACATATATGTTTCGTCTTAACGAAGACTCGTTAGTGTGGTAATTTATAACTGTACCACAGGTCGCAAAATATGGACAAGAATGGACATATTCCTATCATTTACTTAACGAATACTTACTTAACAGCTTTTACTATTTCATGTATAGACTGTTCTACCTTAAAAGAACCTTTTAAATAATTTATCTTATAATACAGGGTGGGCAAAAATAAGGGTCCTATTTTTAAAAATTCATAACTTTTTTATTTATTGATTTTTTTTTTTTTTAGAATAAGTAAAGGACCCTTTCCGAAGCAAGCATGAGCCGTATTAGCCCTAAAAAACGTACCCTCATTTAGAAAACATTATTTTTGCTTAAAAAACTGAAAACAGTGTAAAAAACAATACTTTAGTTTTTGTAAGTTTTAAGAAGTGTTTTTCGGCTAAAATTTGTTTTGTTTATTTCAAACAATCTCGGAAGGGTCAGTCTACACACACATAAAGTTTGGTGAGTTTAACTTTTATTTTGTGGAAGTTATTCAAATTCAAGTTATTCAAATTTAAAGATAGGAGCCTTATTTTGGCCCACCCTGTAGTTTGTTAATATTCACACACGTGTATGTTCTGTCTTACCCACAACTCATCAGTGTTGCTATTTATAACTAGTTATCCCCAGAACGTGTTTCGTCTTTTCAACGACTCACCCATGCTATCAGGGGTAACGAGATATAAAACTCGGATATGGGAGGATAACGATTATTTTCCAATCAGAACTCTATACACTTAGTGTGCATTTTACCAAACAGCGACATTTGTCAGTTTGATTTTCTCGCAAAACCTCCACAGCACATTCACAAAGGAATATTTACTTTATGCCTACGCCCTTTCACCCCAAACTACAGTCGTAACACCCACGGTTAATCAGCTTCATTTAAAACGTGTTTGTCGACAGGAACTGATGCTCTTACCCTTTTTTTTAAATCTTCGACGCTCTTAGTTTTAAAAGAATTTAGAAGACATTTTTGTGTTTTCATAAAACTAAACAGACGCCAACACTTTCGTCTTTCGCCATTTTATTTATTCTTCAGACACACCTTTATGACCAGAAATAAAGCATACTCCATTTTGTTCGTGTAAAAAAAATCCTTTACGCTTAAGTGTGGGTGTCGATCTAATTCTGTTTTCTTTTCTTTTTACTTTTCATTTTTTACATTGTTTTATTATTTATTTTTACGCGTGGCCTTCATGGTTTTAGTTAGACTGTAATCGTATTTGCTGATGCCACCCTACTTCGATGTAAATCTGAATGAATAGAATGATAGCAGATACTTCTCGGGTCGTTTATCTTCGCCCATTTTGTGTGCCTTCAGAAAGAAGATGCAGTTGCTCTATCGGTGATGTGGGGCTATGCTTTTCCCATCTTTATGGCTGGCAGGGGGGAAACCCTACGTCAATAAAAACCGCACATTATACGTTAAAATCCTATTCTCCAATACATTTATTTAATTATAAAAAAGATGTACGTAAATCTCCTGTAGCTGTAATAAGGTTACAATGATGGTCAAAACTTCAGAATTAACTCCTCTTCATCCAACACCGCAACAACACTGACAAATTTCCAACAAAAATGCTTTTTTTTCAGCTGTCCAAAATTCGACTTTCTTTGTACTAGTATGCCGTCATTTCTCAAAGACAGTTTGTTTCAACACATGCAACTTATCTGCTCACATATGCAACTTAGTTTCAACTATAATGCATCTCCAATTATAGACCCAAGGTTGTTTTCTGTTTGAAAAATTCGACCGACATACTAAACATCTAATTAACTTTCAGGCTTGTTGATTTTCAATAAAAGCATTTTATAATTTTGGAAATTACTCAGTCTGTGAGCAGGTACTGTTCTTGCATAGTATCACGACCTCATGTGACAAGCTACTTGATTTAGCGGTTAGTAATAACCAACAGCGCTAAGTCGTACTCTCAGTAATTGATATAGAGAATTGAAAATACTAAGCCGTAATTGCTCAGACTATATCACGTCATGAAGTATGGAGGATGGTTCGTTAATATTCAGTTAATTTAGATCAGCCATTGAGAGGCGCGAAACATAGAGAATAACATAGAGAATAACGTAGAGAATAACATAAATATTAACATAGAGAATAACGTAGAGAATAACATAGATAATAACACAAAGAATAACATAGAGAATAACATGAAAACTAACTTAGAGAATAACATAGAGAATAACATAGATAATAACATAAAGAATAACATAGAGAATAATATAAAGAATAACATAGAGAAAAACATAAAGAATAACATAGAGAAAAACATAAAGAATAACATAGAGAATAACATAAAGAATAACATAAAGAATAACATAGAGAATAACATAGAGAATAATATAAAGAATAACATAGAGAAAAACATAAAGAATAACATAAAGAATAACATAGAGAATAACATAAAGAATAACATAGAGAATAACATAAAGAATAACATAAAGAATAACATAGAGAATAACATAGAGAATAACATAAAGAATAACATAGAGTATAACATAAAGAATAACATAAAGAATAACATAGAGAATAACATAGAGAATAATATAAAGAATAACATAGAGAAAAACATAAAGAATAACATAGAGAATAACATAGAGAATAACATAAAGAATAACTTAGAGAATAACATAGAGAATAACATAAAAAATAACATAGAGAATAACATAGAGAATAACATAAAAAATAACATAGAGAATAACATAGAGAATAACATAGAGAATAACATAAAGAATAACTTAGATAATAACATAGAGAATAACATAAAGAATAACATAGAGAATAACATAGAGAATAACATAGAGAATAATATAAAGAATAACATAGAGAAAAACATGAAGAATAACATAGAGAATAACATAGAGAATAACATAAAGAATAACTTAGAGAATAACATAGAGAATAACATAAAAAATAACATAGAGAATAACATAGAGAATAACATAGAGAATAACATAAAGAATAACATAAATAATAACTTAGAGAATAACATAAGGAATAACATGTATGACGCTCTCGTCGAATGGCTACTTTAACACAGACATGATGATAATAAGGTTCGTTCGGTTTGTCTTTTGAAAGACAAATCAAATAGTTGGGAACAATCTGATTTCGAAACTTTCCTTACGATGCATTACCTACGTATACTTTAAAACAGCTTATAATGTTACGCATAGCAATAGAAAAGAGGGTAAATATATTTCTCCAGGATATTAGTGCTCAAATGAACACAATAGATACGATTCAAGTGATCGGCATAGCTGATTTCATAGTCTGGTATCAATTTTGTCTGCTGTACGTCGATGGATAGAGAAGGTTGGGAATTAACCGGCGGGGCACTGCACTTTAACCGAGGTCTAAGTGCGCACCGAGGCGACAACGAGCGAGAAAGAAAAGAAGAACGAATACGGAGAGAAAAGGTCAAAGGGAAATAGACGAAAAGTGTGTAATGACTGCGTAACGGTTAAGAGTGATATTGCAGCCACATACCAATAGAAAACAGCAGTGACAATGTGACAATAAAACGCTTCAAGTAGCTGACGTTGTAATTAGGGTAAAAAGCTTAATTTTATCCGATTTAATCAAGAAATTGTACGATTATGCTAACTTGTAGAAAGGTAAGAGTTTCAGGTGGCAGTAGGAAGCTTTGACTGATCTAACTAAATATGAGTTTATTAATATTAACCATGCGTCTACTCTTTTTTCCTTTTACTACATTTTCTTTTGTGTTTCAATTATTATTTTACTTTTCAGCCGGTCTCTCTATCTTACTCTAAAAAAAGTATTGCTCATTGATGTCCTTAAAGTGTGTAGATTGCCGTCCCTTCCCTCAACGCAAGGTGGACGAATAATGAACTATATTATACCTCCACATTCGTAGCTCATCCATACAAGGATCCATTGAAACAAGCACTAAAATTAATTTAGCACTAGCCAAATGGTGACTCATCATCATCATCATCATCATCATCATCATCATCATCATCATCATCTTGTCGTCTCCAAGAACGAAGTAGTGTCTGCGTGTGTGTGCGCGTCCGCATGCGTGTGGTCTAATCTTGAGTCTTGTCAATAGGTGAGCGATACATACACACACACACATAAATACGCACACACACACCCACGCGCGCACACACACAGGCGTGTGGTTATAGTGACACAGAGAGGGGGATAAAGGTTGAATTATATACACATACATACATACACACACACACATATATATATATACATATATATATATATACATGTATATATATATATATACATATATATACACACGTACATACACACATATACACACATATTTGCAAAAGATAGGTTAATGCAAATGGTCCAAATAGATTTGAACTTGGTTTGGCCGATTTCATAGTCCGGTATTTAATGTGCAAATTTAATGTCTATTGTAAATGATTCATTTAACACAAGTTGCTATTTGACTCATAGCTGTGTAGAAGTGCGCAATAAGAAGTTATGTACTAAGATTATCTTCCTTGAATAAGAATTTTTCAGTCTATAGATAACTATAAATAGTTATTTATGTTTGTACTTAACTAGAGGTGTATAAAGTGTGATCGAAGTGTGTGTTGTTAGAGTTATGATCTGTTTAATGTTGGATTAAATTTAAGTATGAAGTTTTTTTCTTGTGTTAGTAAGTAAGTGTAGTCTTGGCTTTGGAAAATTGGCATTATTTTGAATTTACCTCCGCTGCATGAGTGCACATGTTGGGACACGAATAATTTACGGTTTTCTTTGATTTTAATGTTGCTTTTATGTAAAGATACTCTATTATTAAATGTTTCGTCGCACCTATATAAGCCTCATTACATGTTGTACATTCTAGCACATAGACAACGTTCTTGGAGGTGCAGTTAAGGTCTTTTTTTATTGGGAATGTTTGTGTTGGGTTTTTAAATGTGTATGAGTTCCCCTCAAGATTAGACCACACGCATGCGGACGCGCACACACACGCAGACACTACTTCGTTCTTGGAGACGACAAAAAGCAATAAAAAGTATTAAATTTCAAAAGAAATCCGGCGCACCTAGGAGGCTGGGATGACCGATGGGTCATGGATGGGTAACACGCACTTGACCAAGAGAAGCAGCAAAAAATAAAAAATAAAAGATACCCACACACCCGCAAACCTACGCATGCGCAAAAACAATAACAAATTCCTCAAATGAAACAACATTTACTCAAAGACATTTCTTCAAATGGATTTTCATATCTGATGAAAGCGGGCCACCGCTTGAAACGCGTTATATAAAATTATAAAATGGTAAAACAACAAAATAATAAATAAATGTTGAAAAAAACATTCTACAAATGTTGGTAGCCTTACTCCTTTACATATATATATATATATATATATATATATATATATATATATATATATATATATATGTGTGTGTGTGTGTGTGTGTGTGCGTGTGATACGTGCCTAAAAAAACGTCTGATAAATAAATGTAATCAGCTTACAGTCGATTCTCGTATCTGTGATAGAGAAGCGTATGAGGTCGAAAATATAGGAATGCGACTGATTTAAGAGGTTCGTGGATATCTGTGAAGATCTACGAATGACCGTACCAAGCTTTGACTGGTACGTGCAAATAAACGAAGAAAGAACGAAACACGCAAAGGCAGACAGCTCACACACTGTGACGGGAAGAAGGGTTGTCGATTGTGCGTATCAGCGTGGGGTGGGTCACAAAAAGAAACGGATTTGAAATAGAAAACCCGTGTACTTAATCATACGATTACTCGCCGAGTGAAGATCAATTGAAAGAGGATGGTTTTAAGGTGTGCAGGGAGGGGACTGACTTAATGAGGGGAATTATGATGTGAGGAGAGTGACGCTTAAGGGACGAATATATTTTAACCATTTATATTTTATTCTGATGTTTTCATCGAAAAACCATATTTGCTTAAAACATAAACTTTATTTGCATTCTCTATTATTATTATTATTATTATTATTATTATTATTATTATTATTATTATTATTACGATTATTATTACAATTATTATTATTTTTACTCTTATTATTATTATTATCATTATTATTATTATTACTATTATGATTAATAGTATTATTATTATTATTACTATTGTTATTTTATTTATTATTACTATTATTAGTAGTAGTCTTATCATCATTATTATAATTATTACGATTATTATTATTATCATCATAATTATTATTACTATTATTAATATTATTATTATTACGATTTTTATTAATATTATTATCATTATTACCATCATTATTATAATTATTACTATTATCATTAGTATTATCATTATTATCATCATTATTATTACTATTATTATTACTATCATTATTACTTTGTCATTATTATTATTATCATTATTATTATTATTACTATTATTATTACTATTATTATCATTACAATTATTATTATTACGATTATTATTATTATTATTATTATTATTATTATTATTATTATTATTATTATTATTATTATTATTGCTTACAAACTATGAGTTCTCACACAAGTCATCATAAGCGATTGCTCACTGAAAATAACCTGTTTTGTTTCGTGGAACCTGAGTGACAACAAGATTTCCTATTTTAATTCCGTAAAATAGAAAATGTTGATATTCAGACATACATAAATATTTGAGCTATAAACCATTTTCATTTAGATTATGTTTATTTTTTTAGGAATTTAAGCTTTGTTTATTAAATAATTACAAACTGGTTTAAGGGAGTCAACACGCTCTAAAAATATCTAATCCTGGAATGTGTTTTTGATTTCATGATAATTTCGCTTGTTATTCCTGTCAACATTATTGAAAAAATGCTAAATAAGGTCATCCATCTGGATGTTGTTTTATTCGGGAACTTATTGCGGGTCTTCCACTGGTAATTATTAGAATTGGAATTGATTAAATCTATATGCTAAAGAGGATTTTTTTACTGTGATGTAATAGTTATGATAAAGATTTTCTGAAACACGTGTACATATGGATAAGCATTATCGAGTGTTAATTTTAGAGCATCTTTACAAAATAGTAATTATGCCGTAAAATGTGTATTATATATAGTATTTCTTCCCAGAGCTTAAGATGCGACACAAATTCGGAAACTGGGATTGAAAAGCCAGCGCTCTAGAGGTTGAGCACCCTCAACTACAAACAATGTCTGGGCAGCCCCGTCGGCATTCCCTGGTAGGGACTCCTCATGCGATTAGCAATAAACTAACCCTTTCTCAAATGGTGAGAATACAAAGACTGGGAGGGTAGACCTCCTAGAACTACACAGGACAAAACCTAAGACCGGCGGAATCAAGGGCCGAAGGCCAAGGCGGCACCGGTCTAACGGGTGTAGTATCAATCGGAATAGATAGTACACTTTCATTATAGCCAAAAGGCCGAGAAAGAAGATATATATATATATATATATATATATATATATATATATATATTAAAAATAACCGACAACTCTTGTCTGGATATTTTGTATGCTTATAAAACCCAATAAATATAGTTTCATATTTAAATTTTTCCTCCATAATTAATTAATAAATCTCACTCCAGGTATTTACCTGATTGACATTATTCCACTGAAGATGGACCCAGATGGGTCAGAAAGTACTCTGGACCAAAATGTAAATTACGGCAGTTTCATCAGCCAATTCTCATCAGGGATTAAGACTTTAATCCGGAATATTGAAAGGATCAATACAAAAATATCCAGACAAGAGTTGTCGGTTATTTTTAATAATACGTATCTTAAGGAAAAAATGCTGCCTCGATACACACATATATATATATATAAATATATATATATATATATATGTGTGTGTGGATGTGTGGGTGTGTGGGTGTGTGTGTGTGTGTGTGTGTGTCATTTTGTACCTAAAATCACGTCTGTTAAATGAATGTAATCGGCTTTCAGTCGATTCTCGTATCTGTGACACAGCGGTGTAGAAAGTCGAAAATATTACAATGCAACTGATTTAAGAGGTTTGTCACAATATGTTAAGATCTACGGATAATCGTACCTAGCGTTGACGGTTACGTGCAAATAAAAGAAAAAAGAACAAAGTAAACAAAGGCAGACAGCTCACATATCGCATGGGCAAATTTTGTCGATTGGTGAGTGTCAGGGTGGAGTGTCTTACAAAAGAAAAGGACAAAAAAACGAGGGTGTAAATCGGGTTAGAAATGCAAAACCTGTGTAATCAATCATACGCTGACCCGCCGGGTGGAGATCAATTGAAATGTGGTCGTCGGAAAGGTGTGCGGGGAAGGGAGCGGGCTTAATGGAAAAAAAATGACGGAGTGAAGAGAGCGGCGCTTAATGGATGGAGATAGTATTTTAACTTGCTTGCTGCTCTGGCACTCCCACAACGTAAATTCACTAGACCAACCCGACAATCTGCCAAATCCCATCCATTTACTGTAGAGGTCCCCAGATGCCGAAGAGCTTTATACTTCAAAAGCTTCGTTCCTCGTGCTGCTGGAATCTGGAACTCCCCCTGCTCCCTGTTTTCCTGACAGTACTGACATGCAAGAATTTAAAACTAATGTAAACAGACATCTCGCTGCGCAGCTCCCAATTTAGGTTGACCCCCCCCCCCCCCAAAAAAAAAATTCCGACCTTTTTTCTCAGTAGCCCCTTACGTCTATAGTGGCGGCCTGCCCTGCCTATGTAATTCGAAAGTTTTTATAGAGAAACAATATTTGTTAAATGCATCACCTTTATTTGTTTTCTCTATTATTATTATTATTATTATTATTATTATTATTATTATTATTATTATTATTATTATTATTATTATTATTATTATTATTATTATTATTTATTTATTTATTCACTAGGAGTTATCACACTGGTCATCGTCAGTGATCGCCCACTGCCAACAACCTGTGGTATTCCCTGGAGTCTGAGTGACAACAAGCCTCCCCAGATTTCAAGTATTCTTCACCTCTTTTCGATAACCACTGAAAATGACCTTGTGGTATCGCAACAGCCTCTTACCATTGATTTCTAGCTGATAAGGACCATTAGTCTTCTTTTGGATGTGGGCGGCAATAAGCCTCTCCAAGGTCCCAGCATTCTCCGCACTTTTACAGTGGAGGTCTGGTTTGTGCTGTCCCTCTTCGGTCTTCTCATTCTCCTCGACCGTCTACAAATATTCTGTCTGGTGTCAGCCTAGGCCGGCACCAGTTTTTTTTTGGGGGGGGGGGATTATTATTATTATTTGTATTCACTAGGAGTTCTCACACCGGTCATCAGAGATTACTGTTATAATCCATGTAATTTAGCTTATAATAATTAATAACTCGTAAAACAAAATGGATGACTTTTCAACAGAAAGGTTTAACAGATTTATTAAAAGTGTAATTAGAACGGAATGAGTTATTTAGCCGCTGTAACGCGAGATGTAATTTCTGCCAGTCTGCTCACTTTCAATGTTTACTTTTCACTCTCGGTAAGCCACTTGATAAGGGGCGATAACTCGTTAATGATCCAAGGGACATAATTCCGTTTTTCTTTAGTTATTCCTAAAAATTACTCACTGATAATAACCGGTGGTGTTTTCTGAAGTCTTGTTGACAACAAGTCTACCAGATTTCCATAAGTCTTTTCCTATTTCGATAACACTTGTTAATGACTTCGCGTTATCGCAACAGCTGGTTACAATTGATCTTTCGCTGGCAACGACCATTGGTCTCCTCTGGGATTTGGGTGGCAATAGGCCTCCCAAAGTTCCAGTATTCTCCACACCTGTCCAGTGGAAGTGTTTAATACTCTCCCTCTTCGGTCTTACCATCTTCCTTGACCCTTCAAAGCTATTTTGTGTGGTATCAGCCGATGCCGATTCTTTTTTTTAGGGAGGGGGCACAGTTTATAAGATGTCTTGCAGTTTCAGTTCTCTTGGTTTCATGTAGTGTTCCTTCAATATTTTTATTTTACTTCTGTTGCATGTGACTGGTTAGTGTTCGTAATTTATGTGAGTTGGTTTCCGCATTCGAAGATTTTCCTCAAGATTTCACCTGTTTTCATCATTGCTGTCCGTTGTATAGTGTCAGTCATTCCAATTTCTCCTAGTCTTTAATTTGCAATAGGTATTTTTATTGTTTAAGCGCATTGTGCATTTATATGTAAAATTAATGGCGCTATTAAATAAACGAAGAGGCTGTGATCTTGGAGGTACTTTGATATATAAATATGTGCTATAATAATATTTGTAGTTTTGTGATTGTCCGTCATACCCTGTTTCTTAGTCAAGTAGATTGTGTCGAATTCGGGAAGACGTTCGTCAATGTGTGCGGCTCATCTTGAAGTTCTGAGTTCAATCCTAGGGAGAAACAACGAGACGATTTAACAAGTTAACTTAAACAATGTCTAAAATCTTCGAGAACTAAATGTAAACAGTGCATCAGGATTGAAAAGTGGGGGGGGGGGAGAAATCAGAGCCGGGCTCGAAAAAATGTCAGAGGTCGTAATCATAAGTAGATTTTGTTAATCCCCGAAGAATCAACAGAGACTCTTAATATAAGAAGACTTTAAACTAAAGAACTGTGAATTTTGGGGATCATAGAAGTCGGAGGCAGAATCTGACATTAAACCTCACGACTCCGCAACCCTGCGGGACAGCAGCATAGCTCGAGTTAAAGGTTGAGTTAAAAATGTGATGAAGATTTCTTCAATCCGGCTCAAGGCACCAAAAGAAAACCGAGGAGTAAAATAGCCGAAACAACTCAGCCTGCACTGTTACACTACAGATGGTGGTATTGTTGTTGGTGTTGTTGTTCGTGTTATTGTTGTTGTTGTTGTTCGTGGTGGTGTTATTAGTGGTAGTGTTGTTGTTGTTGGTGGTGGTGTTGGTGGTGTTATTAGTGGGGTTGTTGTTGTTGGTGGTGTGGTGGTGTGGTGGTGGTGATGGTGATGGTGATGGTGGTGGTAATTGTGGTGTTGCTGTTTTTGGTGTTGTTGGTGGTGGTGGTTGTGGTGATTTTATTGTTGTTGTTGTTGTTGATGCTGGTGGTGGTGGTGGTGGTGGTGGTGGTGGTGGTGGTGGTGGTGATGTTTTTGTAGGTGTTGTTGTTTGTGGTATCGACTAAAGAATCAGTTACATTTTATATCTTTAGAACTGTGGGCTACATTTCCAGTGTTTCCATGAAACCGAAAGTATCGATGTAAAATCAAGCTACTATATAGTGTTGATAATATATATATATATATATATATATATATATATATATATATATATATATATATATATATATATATACAGGGTGATTCATAAGTCACTTAGCTATTTAAAATGATTACCATAGAAGCACAAACAGACTATGAACTTTTGATAATTGTTACCTTACTCTCTAATTACTGCTATTTGTTATTTTAAATTGGTTCGTTTATATATTTGTTTCTATATATATATTTATTTTTATTTATTTAAATTTGTGTAATTGTTAAAAATGTGCTTTTTTTCAGGCAGTATGTCATTTACAATTGAAGAGCGAATTTTTATTGTTATTCATATGGCCAAATTTGATGAATCTCCCACACTTGTTGAAAGGCAATGGAAAGGTGATGTGAACAGAAAGCCTCCTTCGCACAATACCATAATCAATCAAATATGCTACAAAGAGTCGTAAATTCCTTGCAAAAAAGAATGGAGCAATGCATGCAGAACGAAGGGGGAAATTTTAAAAATTTGCTGTAATTTTAAACTCCCATGAATGAATTTGTTGAATAAACTTTCTGTTTTGTATTACCGTATTTCTTAACTTTAGAATTTCAAAAACAAATAACTAAGTGACTTATGAATCACCCTGTATATATATATATATATATATATATATATATATATATATATATATATATTTGTGTTATAGTGGAATAATTCCAGGAGGAAATCCGGGTATGAGAGCTCAATGTAGTAAACAGAGCAATAATAAAATATAATAACACGAAATCACATAATTGTCGATGCAATAATTTATTTCAACCGTTCGGTTTTTTCAAGCATCACTCAGACAATTACATTTTTGAGACTGATAGAAAATTGAATTTCCCTACCACAGTTCCAATACAATCATAGATGGTAGTAGTAGCAACCAGTTTGATACATCTTTTATAGAGAGGGGGAAAATTTAAAACTTATCTTTAACTATGGCGGGCGAAGGGGAGGGATCTTTAAGTTAATCAACTAAAAACTGCCATGTCAAAATTATGACACATACGACTTGGCGATATCAACCATATAGGCAATTTTACTCACGCGCATACACAAAACTAAATACGCACACATCATATGCGCACTCACATACATAATCTCACTCGCACATTATCATAACAAAGCATAATCACATACGCAACTTTTATTCATCTCCAGCCAGAATGCGTCCGGCGAAACTCGTGTTCTCAAATTCGGTTAGAGAAAAGAAAGAAAGAAACAATTAACAGGCACAGAGAATATATAGACAGACCGCGTGTCATAAATTCTCAGTCCGTCTGGGTTGAAATAAGATTACACGCACATACATATATGTATACATACAAATCCATACGCACATACACACACATATATACACATACACACCCACACATATACATATCTATACACACATACATATACACACATATATACATATATATATATATATATATACATACATATACATACATGAATACACCCATATATATCTCTGAATCTATTTGAAATATTGACCAAATGCATACGCATGTAGTTGTTCACACATGTAAACATACATACACATACATACACACACACATATATACATATACGCACATATACACACATATACGTACGCACACATACATATATATCCACACACCTACACACAATATTTACATAACACTCTATATTCTTACTGATGTAATATGAGTTCTAAAAATTAGTCTTACCTTATTTATATTTTAGATTAATTTGATAATCTATTATTATAAATATCATGCGGGGGGGGGGGTTATCGTACCTAATGTTATTCAATTTGGTATCTTCACCGTTGTAATTCTAGAGGCCCATCGGATTACTAATTCAAGTCTAATAATGTCTATTGGTAATATTTGACATTTATACTTATATTAATTCAAAAACTAGTGTATTACCTGCAGAAAAAATTTTCATACCACTATCTTATTTTAAGTAAATAATAAATATCCGCGTATCCACAAATACTATATATCACCAAGTCAGTAAATCTGTGTCTATCACAGATATTATTATAAATATTATGGGGGGGGGTTTACCGTAAGTAATGTTATTCAATTTGGTATCTTCACCGTTATAAGTCTAGAGGTCCATCGGATTACCAATTCAAGTCTAATAATGTCTAGTGGTAATATTTGGCATTTATACTTATATTAATTCAATAACCGCAGAATTTTTTTAAAAACACTATCTTATTTTAAGTAAATAATCTGAATAAATAAATATTTCAAAATACCATTATATACGCATACACACAAATACTATATATCACCAAGTCGGCAATTCTGTGTCTATAGCAGATATTATTATAACTATTATGTTGGTGGTGGGGGGGGGGGTTACCTTAAATAATGTTATTTAATTTGGTATCTTCACCGTTATAAGTCTAGAGGTCCATCGGATTACTAGTCGTTGATTATTTTAAATTTATATTTATGTCTGCACTTAGCCATAAGTTCATCTCGTTTATTCAAGAGGTTATTTCGATCATATTTTAGGATTCTTATTTTTTCTTCTAGACATAAGTTGCATCTTTGTCTAAATCCATCTGGAATATTCGAAAAACATAAGATTGACCACGAAATCACCGGGGACCTGTTCTCATTTTTCAGATGCCACCATTGTTTAGCTAACTCCGTTTTGCTCTTGAGTTCTGGGTTATTGAAAGAGTGTTTGTGGTCATTAAAACGTTGTTTCCAGTTTCCCGCGGAGATGCCGATGTAAACCTTTTTATCCCTGTTGTTATCTTCCGGATGAATAGTGGCCTTATAAACCACACACTCAACTTTACAGTTACCGTCCAGTGGGCAGTTATTTTTCACTTGACAATTACATTTATTTACTGTGACCTTATTCTTACTAGGATTGTTAAGTAATTTACGATTATGGGTGCTGATAATTCTGTCCATGTTCTTGGTGCAAGAGTAGCTGATTTTAATGGTTTTTCTATTAAATATCTTCCTAAGTGGATTATTTATGCTAAAATGTTTATCTACCAGGTTCAAGAATACTCTCCCGATGTTGATGTTAGATAGTTGGCAGTAGGGAGGATTGAACCATATTATTTTTCGGCCTCTATTCCTGGATTTATTTTTATTTTCTTTCTTGGTATATTTGAGTTTTTCATTATATCCGCTTTTCTCTAGCGCTCCATTGTATAAATGCTTATTTGCTTCAAAAATGTCTCTGTTAGCCGAAAGCTTATTTATTCTAGTATTAATTGTTTTAGGTATTTGTTTAATTATGCAGTTCGGGTGGTTAGATCTAGTGTTGATATAAGATGGTGTGTGATTATCTTTATTGAAGGGTTTGTATGTCCCCTTTCCTAAGTCTAAGGTAATATCTAGATAGTTTACTTCTTTACAATTTGGGGTTATATCTATTTTAAATCCAAGGTATTTGAATGCTCTTATTAATTTTTTATGTATTTTGGATACCAGGGGGCCGTCACTATTGGGGATAACAATTAGTCCATCATCCCTATATAACCCCACTAAATTAGGCTCTACAATTCTGCTAATAGTGTACATTATAAAAATGCCCACCAGATCGGCAATCTGGGCTGAGTCAAAAGCACCCATCGGGACATCAAATTTGTTGTTGTTCAATGGTGGCATCTGAAAAATGAGAACAGGTCCCCGGTGATTTCGTGGTCAATCTTATGTTTTTCGAATATTCCAGATGGATTTAGACAAAGATGCAACTTATGTCTAGAAGAAAAAATAAGAATCCTAAAATATGATCGAAATAACCTCTTGAATAAACGAGATGAACTTATGGCTAAGTGCAGACATAAATATAAATTTAAAATAATCAACGACTAGTAATCCGATGGACCTCTAGACTTATAACGGTGAAGATACCAAATTAAATAACATTATTTAAGGTAACCCCCCCCCCACCACCAACATAATAGTTATAATAATATCTGCTATAGACACAGAATTGCCGACTTGGTGATATATAGTATTTGTGTGTATGCGTATATAATGGTATTTTGAAATATTTATTTATTCAGATTATTTACTTAAAATAAGATAGTGTTTTTAAAAAAATTCTGCGGTTATTGAATTAATATAAGTATAAATGCCAAATATTACCACTAGACATTATTAGACTTGAATTGGTAATCTGATGGACCTCTAGACTTATAACGGTGAAGATACCAAATTGAATAACATTACTTACGGTAAACCCCCCCCCATAATATTTATAATAATATCTGTGATAGACACAGATTTACTGACTTGGTGATATATAGTATTTGTGGATACGCGGATATTTATTATTTACTTAAAATAAGATAGTGGTATGAAAATTTTTTCTGCAGGTAATACACTAGTTTTTGAATTAATATAAGTATAAATGTCAAATATTACCAATAGACATTATTAGACTTGAATTAGTAATCCGATGGGCCTCTAGAATTACAACGGTGAAGATACCAAATTGAATAACATTAGGTACGATAACCCCCCCCCCCGCATGATATTTATAATAATAGATTATCAAATTAATCTAAAATATAAATAAGGTAAGACTAATTTTTAGAACTCATATTACATCAGTAAGAATATAGAGTGTTATGTAAATATTGTGTGTAGGTGTGTGGATATATATGTATGTGTGCGTACGTATATGTGTGTATATGTGCGTATATGTATATATGTGTGTGTGTATGTATGTGTATGTATGTTTACATGTGTGAACAACTACATGCGTATGCATTTGGTCAATATTTCAAATAGATTCAGAGATATATATGGGTGTATTCATGTATGTATATGTATGTATATATATATATATATATGTATATATGTGTGTATATGTATGTGTGTATAGATATGTATATGTGTGGGTGTGTATGTGTATATATGTGTGTGTATGTGCGTATGGATTTGTATGTATACATATATGTATGTGCGTGTAATCTTATTTCAACCCAGACGGACTGAGAATTTATGACACGCGGTCTGTCTATATATTCTCTGTGCCTGTTAATTGTTTCTTTCTTTCTTTTCTCTAACCGAATTTGAGAACACGAGTTTCGCCGGACGCATTCTGGCTGGAGATGAATAAAAGTTGCGTATGTGATTATGCTTTGTTATGATAATGTGCGAGTGAGATTATGTATGTGAGTGCGCATATGATGTGTGCGTATTTAGTTTTGTGTATGCGCGTGAGTAAAATTGCCTATATGGTTGATATCGCCAAGTCGTATGTGTCATAATTTTGACATGGCAGTTTTTAGTTGATTAACTTAAAGATCCCTCCCCTTCGCCCGCCATAGTTAAAGATAAGTTTTAAATTTTCCCCCTCTCTATAAAAGATGTATCAAACTGGTTGCTACTACTACCATCTATGATTGTATTGGAACTGTGGTAGGGAAATTCAATTTTCTATCAGTCTCAAAAATGTAATTGTCTGAGTGATGCTTGAAAAAACCGAACGGTTGAAATAAATTATTGCATCGACAATTATGTGATTTCGTGTTATTATATTTTATTATTGCTCTGTTTACTACATTGAGCTCTCATACCCGGATTTCCTCCTGGAATTATTCCACTATAACACAAATAATTGGCTCCACTCCGTGTTGAGCTCTCTCAGGATTTCTAGTATCGGAATTACTTCAATTTTGAACTAAGGATGGAAAAATTCACACCATTGTATTCGCTGAAAAATATACCTTATCCCAGCTTGCATAGCTTCACTTTGGATCTTATGGACAGAATAACGGACTTTACCAACAGACTGAGATGGAAAGCGTATTTTTATTTGAAGGACGAGGAATCTGATCACAAAGAAACCTTTAACTTCAGATCACAGAATACCTGCAAACCCATTGAGGCGTTAAGGCCGTTCGAGAATGATTTGTTTGACCTAGTCAAAAGAATTAAGTTCCGAAGGTATTCAAACAAATTTCAGTCCACTCTGAAGAATGACATCGCAGAGATAAAGAAGTCGAACAAAGTTTGGGTGAAGGCTGATAAGTCAGCGAATATTTACAAGATGTGCCCATCCGAATATAGGAAAACTATTCTGGAAAAAATCTGTAATAATTACAGAAAGGATACCCACGACACTGAAAAAATAATCAATGAGGATACCAAGGAATTTGCATCCAAACTGAATATCGAGGATAGAGTGGGAAAAATTGATAAGAGAAACGCATACATACTCATCAAGGACCATAAGAAAAATTTCCACATTAAGAAACAAGCGAGAATAATCAACTCTACGAAATCGGAACTCGGCCATGTATCTAGGGAGATTCTACGAAATATTATTAATGTAACTCTAGAAGCTACCAAATTTAATCTTTGGAAGGACTCGGCGGATACTATCGAATGGTTTAAATCAATTGAAAATAAGAGGAATGCCTGCTTTATACAATTCGATATTATGGATTTTTACCCCTCGATTTCCAAGGAATTACTTACGAACAGCATTAACTATGCTGGGAATTTCGTGGATATATCCGATGAGCAGGTAAGATTAATTATGGCCTGTCGCAAATCCATCCTTATAAACAATCGAGAAACATGGATTAAATTGAACAACAACAAATTTGATGTCCCGATGGGTGCTTTTGACTCAGCCCAGATTGCCGATCTGGTGGGCATTTTTATAATGTACACTATTAGCAGAATTGTAGAGCCTAATTTAGTGGGGTTATATAGGGATGATGGACTAATTGTTATCCCCAATAGTGACGGCCCCCTGGTATCCAAAATACATAAAAAATTAATAAGAGCATTCAAATACCTTGGATTTAAAATAGATATAACCCCAAATTGTAAAGAAGTAAACTATCTAGATATTACCTTAGACTTAGGAAAGGGGACATACAAACCCTTCAATAAAGATAATCACACACCATCTTATATCAACACTAGATCTAACCACCCGAACTGCATAATTAAACAAATACCTAAAACAATTAATACTAGAATAAATAAGCTTTCGGCTAACAGAGACATTTTTGAAGCAAATAAGCATTTATACAATGGAGCGCTAGAGAAAAGCGGATATAATGAAAAACTCAAATATACCAAGAAAGAAAATAAAAATAAATCCAGGAATAGAGGCCGAAAAATAATATGGTTCAATCCTCCCTACTGCCAACTATCTAACATCAACATCGGGAGAGTATTCTTGAACCTGGTAGATAAACATTTTAGCATAAATAATCCACTTAGGAAGATATTTAATAGAAAAACCATTAAAATCAGCTACTCTTGCACCAAGAACATGGACAGAATTATCAGCACCCATAATCGTAAATTACTTAACAATCCTAGTAAGAATAAGGTCACAGTAAATAAATGTAATTGTCAAGTGAAAAATAACTGCCCACTGGACGGTAACTGTAAAGTTGAGTGTGTGGTTTATAAGGCCACTATTCATCCGGAAGATAACAACAGGGATAAAAAGGTTTACATCGGCATCTCCGCGGGAAACTGGAAACAACGTTTTAATGACCACAAACACTCTTTCAATAACCCAGAACTCAAGAGCAAAACGGAGTTAGCTAAACAATGGTGGCATCTGAAAAATGAGAACAGGTCCCCGGTGATTTCGTGGTCAATCTTATGTTTTTCGAATATTCCAGATGGATTTAGACAAAGATGCAACTTATGTCTAGAAGAAAAAATAAGAATCCTAAAATATGATCGAAATAACCTCTTGAATAAACGAGATGAACTTATGGCTAAGTGCAGACATAAATATAAATTTAAAATAATCAACGACTAGTAATCCGATGGACCTCTAGACTTATAACGGTGAAGATACCAAATTAAATAACATTATTTAAGGTAACCCCCCCCCACCACCAACATAATAGTTATAATAATATCTGCTATAGACACAGAATTGCCGACTTGGTGATATATAGTATTTGTGTGTATGCGTATATAATGGTATTTTGAAATATTTATTTATTCAGATTATTTACTTAAAATAAGATAGTGTTTTTAAAAAAATTCTGCGGTTATTGAATTAATATAAGTATAAATGCCAAATATTACCACTAGACATTATTAGACTTGAATTGGTAATCCGATGGACCTCTA